>OZ038512.1:58158604-58418604 GCA_964036315.1 Acanthosepion esculentum | reverse complement strand
ATATCCTCTTTGCTGTTTGTATTGTATTTTTTCTTTTCCAAAAATAAAGAACATCAAATGATGAAAATGCACTTTCAATGTAAAAGTGTTTAAAATTCAAAATGCACACATGAATCATATAGAAAGACATGCTTCCTACTGATTAAACTTATCATAAGCTAATTGTTGTTCTTATCCTGGCACAATTTTATTTTTCTTTGCTGCTACAAGTTCACCCAAGACCTCAAGTGGAAGTGATCCATTGATAAAGATGCTGGTAAAATGGTCAGATCCTTGTACAGCTCGAGAAAGTATCTGACTACTCTTATCATGTACTATTTTTACAAGAGTCAGATCAGACCAAAACTAGAGTACTGCTGCCACGTCTGGACTAGAGCTGTCCAATCCTTACTTTTCAGCCATGACAGATTTCAAAAGTGCCTACGTGGTTTTGTGGTGAATTATTTTTCACCCTACCATGCCATGCCACATATTAGTAGAAAAATATACTTAGTAGAAAAATCAACCAACTAAGGTTAGAAGTCACATTACCTTTGACTAGAGAAGGATTGAGAAAGTGTTGTAACTCAGTATGAAATAATGAATGCAGTGTTTTTATGTAATTAAAACAGGCATCTTTCACGGTTTTGATGGCTGTATTACAAGAATTTTCCTTTGTGACTTGGCATTCAGCTTGGTGGTGATATCAAAGTCTTTTTCAAATCTTAAAATGACAATGTGAGTGGAGAGGGTTACTCAGGAGAGATGGCCCACTTGTGGGCATTGAAAATATTCTGCAAATCTGATGTCTCAAAGTTAAAGTCATACTTTTCTGCTATATTTGCAATTGCAGCAAAAATCTTGCATGATTGTTGGAGCCTGAACAAAAATTTTCCATAAGTTAATGGCAACTGCCTTTTCATTTTATGCCATTTTGGCTTACAAAATGTTTCCTTAGATTGCTCTGCATACATTTTGATGTGCGTACCAGTTGTCTTAGTTTTAAAGAAATAAAGATTTAGACATTGCACCCTTTCGGTTATTATGCAGGTAGAGGTGTGTCTTTTGGTCTGCCTTTTTTCTTTTCTCTTTATGGTTCCTTTTTCTTTTTTTTTGTTGCTTTCTTTGTTTATTGGTACTCAGTTTTTCCTTTTATTTTCTTTTGTTGTTTCAAGTATTTTTGTTTGACAGGCTTTGTGTTGGTGGAATTGCATTTGCAAGTTTTTCCAATACAACATTCTACATTTATGAACATCCATGCACCTACACTATGAAAAAAAACAAACTTGTACCAATGCTAAGTGCATATGAAAAAGAAAAATCAAGTATAAGCAGTCAATTGATGATACCCACTGACCAGTGGACAGACAGGTCTGTCTACAAAACACCCATTTATAAATGAGTTAATGTTTGCTGTTTTGTGACTCACAAAGCAAATCAGTATTTTTCATGTGATGGGAGCTGCTTAAATTTATGAGAATTTCATTACAAGGAAAAAGACTATGTTGAAAAAAGAAAGCTTTACTTGCAATTAGTCTGTAGACATGTTGATGTACCTGTGTGCGTGGTTATATCAGGCAACAATAATAGTGCACCAGTTGAATATGGATGTCCAAAAATGACAAAACCTGATATATTCTCATCATGGCAGAAGTATATTCACAACATAAAAACACCACTGTAGAATGGGCAATGAATTAGTTTTAAATAAAATTTAATAGTAATTCATAATTTATGCTTTAACTTTGACAAAAATAGAAGATTTTGAAATTTGAAATTAAAATGTGTAAAAAAAAAAAGAAAATGCAAAAAAAAAAAGCATTGCCTACTTATCGGCTATGAGAAATTCTTAATTCTGACTTGCCAATAAAATAAAAGACTCTCTTGAAATGCAGAAATTTAAATCTATCAAGAATTTGAAACAAAATTTATCCAATAAGAGTGAAGCACTCGGTAACTTTTCATGTATAATCTACTTAGTTGTTATGGCTGTCTAAACTGCAGAACTAAATTAGACAAAACTTTGCAGACATATGTAACATGACTCTGTAGACATAAGAGATTACAGAAAAGCCAGGATTTCTCTCATTTTAATTGATGCTACAAATGACCCAATCGGTTTTGGTATAGAAATAATAAACTTTAATCGGGCCTTGTCTAAAAAATACAGACACTTCAATCATATTTGTAGTTGGAAGTTTTTATTTACACAATACTGAATGGTTGTTGCTTGTGATTTGACAACAATTACTTACTACTGCATCTTTTGGAAAACCTTTTTCTTGAAGATTTCTTCAGTCTTGGTGTCGGAGTTGATGCAGGACTTAACCATTTCAAATCTCTTTCCTTTACTGCACAAGGATGGACAAGATTCCCAGGAGCTAAGCCATGAGGATGTTTTACACATTGGACTGGATTTGGGTTGAGGTTTTGTTTTTCCCTGCGGACAAAGGAAATAAAATATTTAAAAATAGTTCATTTTTTCAGCATTTATCTCATTTAGAATAGCTTCCATGGCATTTTTAATACTTTCAACATCACACAACACACACTGAACAATTACCCAATGGTACATTTTGTTAGATGTAAGATTAGAAATTGCTACACAAGATTATGTATATGTTGGTAAATAAAATTGAATTTATTGACACATTCACTTTGACCAGAGATATTTGAATGCTTACATATCACCATCAATATTTTTATTAGACTTACCATTAAATATTGCTTGATAATACTTATGCATTATTTTGGTAAATAAAATTGAATCAGGCATGGCTGATCATATATGGAGGGAAAGGAGTGGCCATCAGCCCCTGTGGAAAGAAGTGAAAATACTGGACAAAAAAGAACATTGGAGAGTTAGACATCTGAAATAATCAGCGCATATGGTAGGCTATGAGGATCTCCTTAGTAGGCCTAGCATAGAAATAAATACAAAATGGGAGTCGCTGATAAAGAAAGAAAGAAAAATGACAGCAATTCTTCAACCGTAGCAGCAAAAATAAAAAAATTACAGCCATTGGCAGCAGCAGCCTTAGGCATAAAGCTCTAAGTAATAGGTTAGGTGTAACACTCTACATTTACCTCAGCAAACTGTCTTAAGGGACTATGGCCTAGTGAGTAAAAGCATGCATTTGTGAATTTGGTAAAACAGTGGTTATTTATACACCTGTGCACAACAGCCAAAACATTGTCATAAAAACAACAAAGGTGAAAACAATAGTTTGAATATAAATAGTGTAAATAAAATTGAATTGACACATTCACTTTGACCTAAGATATTTGAATCCCTACATATCACCATCGATATTTTTATTAGAGTTACCATTAGAAATTGCCCTATAAGACTATACTTTATTTTGGTAAATAAAATTAAATTTACTGGCATATTCACTGCAATCTTGGATAATTAAACAATGATATGTTATTATTTACATGAGGACTATTGTCCTCATCTATGTTGCTAACACTATGTTTTGGCCATTGTGCTGTCCGGCTTTAATCAATGATATGGTTTTATAAAGTTATATTCAACATGTTCACTCCATCTTGGATATTTGAAACTTTACATAATGCTATCTATGATTTTATTAGTTATTAGAAGTTTCTATATCATACTAATTATTTTGGTAAAATGAAAGTGATGTGGGTCCTTGATACTGAATTTGTTTTATTTTTTCTGTAGTGCTATATGATGCATGATTTTTTGCACAGAATTATCACATGTATTAGAAGCAACATTGCACATGTGCACTGTATAGCAGTAATTCTGTTAACAAGTGCAAATTAAGTTATTTTTTGCACAGAATTATCACATGTATTAGAAGCAACATTGCACATGTGCACTGTATAGCAGTAATTCTGTTAACAAGTGCAAATTAAGTTATTTTTTGCACAGAATTATCACATGTATTAGAAGCAACATTGCACATGTGCACTGTATAGCAGTAATTCTGTTAACAAGTGCAAATTAAGTTATTTTTTACACAGAATTATCACATGTATTAGAAGCAACATTGCACATGTGCACTGTATAGCAGTAATTCTGTTAACAAGTGCAAATTAATTTATTCAAATTCTTATTTCTTGAACTCCTCCATTGCTCATGTAGCAGGATAATTAACTGTTTATAACAAAGCTGTAAAAAATAACATGCAGTAGACATTTTTGGGCAGAAGATTAAAATAAAAGGGTATGGAAAAAATATCTTTTCTGCCAATGTAAAAGGAATCACTCAAGTTATGACCATAAAGATATATGCTCATAATAGTAACTGCTACAAGTGTCCTTTGCCCATTGGTCATTTGTAGTCATCTAGTGTCCTCAGAAATCACCTTCCTGTTGCTCTAAAAGTGGTAGGGTGTGGTACTGACAGGGCCAGTGCATACTACCCACAAACCACCATGGTCGAGAAGGGCCCAAGGCTGATTGGGAGCCCTGGGCAGTGCTTTTTGACCCTTGCTATCTTATCAGCATTTACTTTTTTCTACCTACATTTATATACTTTACAAATGAAACTAAGCACAACTGACTATTAAATGATGAAAAATTTTTTGTGGGTTTTGATGTTGTTCCGGGGATCATATTTGTTTTTTTGTCCAAATCCATGAATTTGTTTTAATCAAAAAAACATTGTATAATCTCAAAAAAACATTGTATAAAATTTATTTTTTATCCATAATGTTGAATGTGTTAAAATTATTCAACTTTTTAACAAGAAAAATTCCAAGTTGATGTTAATTGCTACAAAACATTATTGATTTAAGATGTAATGATCTATTACGACATGTCTCTAATTTGTATTCAGATACATTGTATTTATTTTCAATTTTTCTAGTTGAATTATGTTACAATAAATACTACTGTATGAAAATTGAGATGTTGTAGAGTGGGGTCCCAGCATCATAGATTCAGGTGGGTGGCACAAGACCCTTTCACCAGCTCTAAGTACTGACACCTGTGGCATACCAAAAATCTTATTGAAAAAAAAAAATGAGGAGTTTCCTTCCCTTGTATACATTGGGACTCATTTTAAGAAGGTGTTGTGCTATATCAAATCCCCATGACTACAAATAAAATCAATTTTAAATACGAATCCGTGATTCTGTGAGTTGTACAAGATCAGACATCTCATCTGTAATTAAATTTTCACTCACATTTCTTTCCTCTTAATTTGAATTGCATTTTTTTTTTTAATTATTTCACCCCAGACAAGGTGATAAAGTCACTAAGATGCAAGTGGTTACTGAGCATAAAAGAAACTGAGGAAATGTTGAAAAAAGAGAGGACATTACCAGGATTCAAGGAGACAGAAGATGATGATTGATGTTGCATTTAAATTTTGGAAGATTGTAGTTGACAAGAAAGCAAGAAACTGGAAGACAGTACCAGAAGTGAGAAGTCCAAGAGAAGAAACTATTAGTATCGAACTTATAGTTACATCAAACAATTTCAACAGTAATCCAAAACATTACTCTACGGCAGTTAGTAAACAAGTATCTTGAATTAAACCAGAATTCTCATCTGTTATCAAATTTTTATTACAATTTCTTTTCTTTTGATTGTTTTTCACAGCAACAAGAAAGACTGTCTGCCTACGGTCATTAGCAAAGAGGCAGTAATATTATCTTGAATTTTTATTAGATGAAGTATTGTCAACCATTATTAATTTTTGTCTGGTATTTCTTTCATCTTAATTGCAGTTGCTTTTCATTGCAATTATTCAGACAATTGCTCTATGGATGTTACTAAACAGCATAGATTGGAAATAAAGAAAAGCTCTAAATGAGAAGGAATTCTTATTCTTACTGATATTTGTTTTCTTTTCTTCTGAAATTCTAAAGGAAGTTATTATTATTACATAAACTGTTTAAGACTAGAATTACCAACCTTTGGCCAATAAGGGCTTCAACCTTCTGCAAGTATTTAATTCATTCAACAGAGCATTTCTTTTTGTTCTTCTATTTAGTTATAGATCTGGACATTTTGTTTGCATTCTGTCTTGTGAATTACCTCTGTCTAAAGGAATCTTGCATAGCCAGTCCTAAAAGTATTTATAAAAGAAAAATATAACAAAAGCAACTGGTTGAGTTTTGTTTATAATTTTGAGAAGAGTTATTATTTCCATATTTTTGGGACAATTGAATCAACTATCTATATTCTTCAAATGTCAATTGGACCTTGTTCTTCTTTAAGCTCTCAGACAGTTTCCTCTCTGTAGACAAGGCAGGAGCTTCAACATGGCAGAAAACTACTTATATGTATGGCATTCTGAAGATAGACATACACATTGTTGTTCAAATGTAGAAAAGTAAAGCTTTGACACACCCTGGTTTTTCTCAATTGTGTTCTTAACAGGAATGTAACAATTTTCTGTCTTATCTCTATCCACATTTACTATGACATCCTCTGTCTCTTTGTATTCTGTCTGACTTCCTCCTCCAATTTCTTCCTTTAGGTTGACTAATGCTAAAAACACTTGTAAAAAGCCCCCCTCAGCCCATCTCAACTATTCTTTTATAATCACCATCTTTACCCATGATCCTTCAGCATCATTTACTCACTTTCATTTATTAGACATTAAATTACATCATTTAGCATCCTCCATAATTTACCTGGACAGTTAACCTGATAAATATTTAAGAGCATCTCTTAAATTTAAAATTTTGAAAAAGCAACAACATTTTTACTTTTGTTTACAAATACTTGTTGCAAAATAAAATCCTCACATTTGCCTCAATAAAATCTATGTAAGGATGAAATGTGTCAGTTAAGATGTTTTCCTTTTGCCTTTATATATATATATATATATATGTATATATATATATATATGTATAAAAATTACAAATGTGTTACTTTTAATTTTCTGTTTGTTATTCTTGTTTTGATATACATTAAGGATAAAAAAGAAGAGGTTTTCTCTTTCTCTATGGATGGTAGATCTGAATAAGGTGTTTATACACTTGAGAGATACCAAAGAACTTATTTGCCAAAATATGATAAAAAACAACAAGAATGAGGATATTAGTACAATTAACTATTGGATTAATGATACTTTTTTATGTCATAATTTCAGACAATGAAGAAGGCCAAAGAACAAATTGGCTGAAAGAAAATTAACCAAGGATGAGGATATTAGTCTGCATAATTTGCAAATTAAGATATTCTTTCCTTTCAAAATCTCAATCGGCAATTGTTTTCAATTCTTGTTAATGATGAGCCGAGAGACAAGTTGTTAATTCTTTACCTTTTCAGAAAGACCAAATTCTTGTCGCATGCATGGGAAGAATTTCTCAAATCCAGCGCAATTTCATTTCCTGTAAAAAAATAAAACAAAAAAAAAAAAACGTGGTTAAAGACAATAAACCTATTGTTTATTTTTATACAGAAAGACTGAATTAAAAAAAATTATAATCAAATGTGTGCTGGCTTCTTGTAAGACTTGTCAAGGTTGACAATGCATAATGAGGTCTTAACCCCACAATTCTAGGTTACCAGGTGATATGTCTCATAGGAAAAAATTGATGAAAATTATAGATATATAGTCTGAATAAGTAATGGAATAATTATAATCTCAGAATTTCAAACAAGATTCAGACTATTTGGTGTCAAGACAGTGGTCAAATCTTATCAGCTAAAATGTCTCAATGCAATAAATCTTAGTGGCTTTATTGCCTTGATTGGTGTGAAATAATTAAAAAAAATCTTCCAAGCATTTTTCAGAATACTGAGCTTATTGTTTGCATGGCCTTTGTTTTTGTAATTTTACAGTCAATCTATTCTATGGCCTTCCACAAGGAAACTTAGGGGCCAAATTTGTTGACAAAAGATTACCTGTATCACATGACATGTAAATGTGGGGAAAGAACCTAATGCAGAATCCAGCTTTCCCCATAAAAATCAGATGTGAGGAACATAAGAAAGTTATATCAAAGAGATAGGTAGGAAAGTCTAGTGTGGCAGATCAAATATGAAGAAAGAGAAAAGTTCATATCATCCTCTGCAGAATGAGGTCAAATAATAGATAGGAAACATTGCAGGAGAGTGAGGAAATTGAAAGAAGCAGCATATATCATTCTGTCAGGCAGATAGATGTGTAAGTCAAGCCAAGGTGAATTTCAGTATTATGATGTTTTCTTTTCTCACTAGGAAGGGAATTGAAAAGCTTCATCAACTCTCAATATGGAATCGTCTATGTCACATGGATTGCTAAGAATGGTATTGTCTGTGTGGCTCATATTGATGGGAATGAACTAAGCCAGTTGGTAGAATGGTATTTTATAATGGCAAGATTTCTTGATGAAATCTAAGGATAAAAGTGAATCATATATATTAAGTATGTCTAAATTTTTTACCAGGAAATTGACAACCTATTGTAAAAACAATAAAAAAATTTGTTTAATTTTTTTTTTTACTATTCTTCCCACTTCCTGATCTGACATCCATTTACACAAGCTCATTAGGTAGGTTACTCAATGGTTCCCTCTGCCCCTCTTGCCTTCAATATCTCCTGTGAGTGTCAAATTCTCTCTCTCTCTCTCTCTATAGATATATATATATAATTTCCTCAATATATTTCAAGTCTTTGTGATACTAAATGTTGTAACCTAGGAAGCGTTACTGAATGAGTAATAACCAAAACGGAGATTGGAAATGAAATGGTATCTTTATAACATCAACAAAATACAATACTCACCAGTGGCATGAAATAGGTAAACCACAGCAGCTAGTGGTGAACTACTTAGACAGCATATTACCCCCACTTACAATGGTGCTCAACATATTTATAAGGATTGGGACATCCCCCATTAGTGTTCATAGGTACGGTATATAACACTAAGTATAAGAGTTCTTTTTGTGTTTGTTTTTGCTAAAAAGAAAATGCCTAAAATTTTAGTCTAAAAATGAATTCTAATGTCTATTTTATCTGCAATATATTTTAGAATATACCTAAAGCTCATTTGACAAGAGAGAGGATGAAACATCTTCATTTCTCCCAAAACAAAACACACACACATTATATATATATATATATATATATTTCCAAGAGGATAGAATCCAGGTAGAGCTCAAATATCCAGGACAGAGCAAAAATATAATATAAAAGGCTTAAACACTAATATTCCATGGTTATAATTTATTACATTGGAATTGTAATCATTATCCAATTCATCAGACCTACAAATTCAAAAAAAGCTTTTGAATTTGTAGGTCTGATGAATTGGACGTGATTACGATTCCAATGTAATAAATTATAATCATGGAATATTAGTGTTTGAGCTTTTTATATATATATATATATATATATATATATATATATATATATATATATATATGTATGTATGTATGTATATATATATATATATATATATGTGTGTGTGTGTGTGTGTGTGTGTTTTGGGGGTGTATATCACACACACACACACACACACACACGCGGGTGGTCTACACTAGTGAGATGGTTAGCAAGCTGGTTTCATGGACCAGTTGTTGAGCAGGGAGTACTACAGACTGACTGGCATTGGCAATCTTTGCACACACGATGGACACTCTCAAGTATTGCTATGTGTTGTTTATTTTCCCAGCCTATGAGTATTGTACGTTAAAAAAGGATAGATTTAATAGCTAAACTTTATGTATTTGTAAATATACCTGTACAAATATACACAATTTTACCATTTGCTGCCTAAGTATCTCATTCTATTATATATGTAGAGATTTTAATTGCTCCTTCTTCAATGTGTTATTTTTATACATACATATATGTAGAAAAAGTTTATTGTTTATTCAGCATTCTATTAGTCGTTCTGTGGAAATTCCACAGATCACACTAAATAAAAAAAAATAATAGGATTAGTGTAATGTAAAACATTTCTGAATAAAACCAATAAAATGATTTGATTAAACAAAAATGAGATACATCATAGGACTAAGAAAACATTGAGAAATTATATGACCAACTGAGTACATGTCCTGCTGATGTTGCTTTGACTATGGAATATATATTGCTGTTATTAGGTTGACAAACAAAAACGAAAAGTGTTGAATTTGTTAAGAAAATAGACAAACAAAAGAGTGAAACAAAACAATATACCATTATATTATACCAACAATTATTATACCAACTATGAATGTGTGTTATAATAATAACCTTAAAATAGGAAGTTATAATAATTGGTTAGAAATTAACACTACAATGTGAAATATATGACCAATCAGTGAAAACTAAAACCCTATTTTTCTTGAGCTTACTTTCAGGAAAAAATTTATTATAAAGACCCACAGATTTCAACTTTCAGCAACAGAGATATGACTGCCTCCAAGTCATTCAAACATAAAAGACATGACTACATAGATTTTTCCTTCCTCCTCAGCACGTGCTGAAAGAAATGTGTGTTGGCAACATCAAAGAAATCATCTCCAACAACAGCTTGGACAGTCAGTGAATCTTTGCCGATGATCAATGTTTTTTTAAACTACACTTTTTCTGTGGACCCAAAGATGAAGTCAACTAAAGACTGTTTTTACTCCTTTTGACTCTCTTGAATTCATGCATATATGTTTGTAAATATAAATGATTTATTTAACCGGTATACCCAGGTTTTCTTTATTTTATTATTGTTTAGAACTCTAACATTTGGATTTTGAATATAAAAAAAACCTGGATGACAGAATTTACTAAAAGGTTATTTAAAGGTGAATCATATTTTGGATTGTAAGAATAATTCTTTTTTTTTGTGAGTGAATAATGCATTAACAATTTTCTGAGGATAACAGGAATTTTTCCAGATACAACTCACATATACAACTATTTAACCCATAATTGGGGAAAGGAGACCGGTTCATACCTTTCTCAAGGGTATTAGTGCATAAGTGAATGTAACAAGTTCGGTTTGAGAAGAGAAATAAAGGAAAATTCTCCTATATGGCAGTGAATGCTGGACAATTTTCTCACTGATGAATAGGAGACTTTAGGCAATGGAGATGTGGTTCTACAGAAAGATACTGAGAATACCATGGAATGAATATATGAGCAATGAGGAAGTTTTAAGGAAAATGGGAGCAAAAAGAACACTTACACTTATCAGAAAGAGATTTGTTGGACACATAATGAGGAAAGAGAGCTTGGAGAATGTGACACTTGCAGGACATATTGAAAGCAAAAGGGACTGAGGGAAACCGTGAGCAACCCACCTTAAAGACCTTGTGTAAATGGAATTCAAATCAAGGAGTGGGAAGGCTAATAAAAAAGCAAATAATCCTAAGAGCTACAAAGTACAGAAAGTAGTGGAGAACCATAGCCATCCACATTATAAAGGGACATAATTATAGTCTGTATGTATGCAAGAACTTGCATATCAATAACTTATTGTTAACAGTTAAAATAGACAAGCAAGAAAAGAAGAAAAAGTATTCTATTAGTGAAAATGGCAACAAGAAGGTTTTTGATATAAAAAGATCAATTACTTACTGCAAGAAGGTTTTGTTTCTATTGGGGAATCTATTGCGGTTCTTTGCATTGTCCTGATATGAACAGGAGTTATTGGAATTTGTGGAGAAAGTTGAGGATTAATCTTGTGAGCTGCATTTGTCCAAGCAATGGCCTTTATAAAATGAAGAAAAAAAAGAAAAGTATGAAAAAAAGTATGAAAAGTAAAAACAAGAGACAAAAAATAAGAATAAAGAAAACATTGGAAGAAATAAAAAGAACCTGAAGAAAATGAAAACTCAAGACAAAAATATGAAGAAATAAAAAGAAAACTGAGAAAATAAAAAATGAGTAAACATAAAATAAGAAATAAAATAAGAGAAATAAAAAAAAATACTTGCATAAGTTAAAAAACAAGAAATAAAAATGAAAAATAAAAAATATGAAAAATAAAACAAGAAATGCATAAGAAACAAAAAAATTTATAAAAAATATAAATTAAGGAGAAAGATAGAAAGAGAAAAATATGATAAGAAATGAAAAGAGATAAAAAGAAAAATAAGAAATCTGAGAGGAAATTTAAAGGAAAATAGAAAAATGAAAATAGAAATAAAAAACATGAAAAGTAACGAAGAGAGCACATAAAGGAAGAAGTAAAAAGAAAACCTACAAAAAGGAAATAAAATAAAAATATATGAGTAAACAAAAGAGAAAATAACAACAAAAAACAAGAGCAAATGAAAATGTGAAAAGCGACAAAAAAAAGAAAACACAAAACAGAAAATAAAAAGAAACAATAAGAGAAGAGACTAAAGGGAAAAATATGAGAAAAATGAAAAAAAAAGAAGAAAAATTTATCAGAACAAATGAACAGAAAGAATAAGGAAAGAAGCAAAAAGAAAACGGGATAGAATAAAATAAGGAAAAATGTACAAGATGAGTAGAAAAGGAATAATGTACGAGACTAGACAAGAGGTTCGAGATGAGACGAGAAAAGAGGTTCGAGATGAGAAGAGAAATGAGGTATCAGATGAGGCAAGAGGTACGAGACGAGACAAGAAAAAAGGTATGAGACAAGACGAGACAAGAAAAAAGGAAAAAATGTACGAGACGAGAAAAAAGGTACAAAACAAGAAGAAAGGTATGAGACATGACGAGAAAAAAGGTACAAAACAAGAAAGGTATGAGACAAGACGAGAAAAAAAGGTACGAGACAAGACGAGAAAAAAAGGTACGAGACAAGACGAGAAAAAAAGGTACGAGACAAGACGAGAAAAAAGGTACGAGAGAAGACGAGAAAAAAAGGTATGAGACAAGACGAGACAAAAAGGTACAAAACAAGAAGAAAGGTATGAGACAAGACGAGAAAAAAAGGTACGAGACAAGACAAGAAAAAAGGTACGAGACAAGACGAGAAAAAAGGAAAAAGGTACAAGACAAGAAAAAAAAGGAAGAAGGTATGAAACAAGACAAGGAAAAAGGTATGAGACAGAAAGGAAATACTTCATACTAAGCTGCCAATATAGTTGGACGCAGAGAGAGGAAGCAAGTGATTAACAATGAGCAATTGGGATCATTGAAGACAACTACAGGAGAAAATATAATTTCAATTATTTTGTTAGGGTTAGGGTAAAAATGAAGGCATGTTATGGCCTAACTTCATCTGGCCCAAGATCACCAAATATAGAGACACGCAGTAGGAACTGAACATACTGGCAATGGGCTGCAAGATGAACTTGTTAACTATCACTCTAGGGTAAGTGCCCATATTCATCTACCCTGGTCTAGTTTGGCATAAGAACCAAATAATAGAGCACCTAGTAAGGAGTGAGCTTCATAGTAAGTATTGAACTCACTATACTAGTAAAGGCTTGCGAGACACACTTGCAAATTCTTCCTATATGAATTTTGTCTTTCATCTTAGTTACATTGACCTATGCACAAACCCCCTTGGTATGGATCCATCTCCCCCTGCTATGGATTAAATAGTAGGACTTGTATCTGAAATAATCATTGTTATTCTCAAAAAAAATTCTTAATGCAATATTCACTTTTAAAAAAAAGAATTATTTTTATAATCCAAAATATGATTTGCCTTTAAATAAAGTTATTAATTTAGTTTTGCCTGGCACAATGCCGTAATAGATCAGATGGCAGAAGTGAGCACACATGCAATGGCAGAAGTGAGCACACATGCAATGGCAGAAGTGAACACACATGCAATGGCAGAAGTGAACACACATGCAATGGCAGAAGTGAACACACATGCAATGGCAGAAGTGAACATACATGCAATGGCAGAAGTGAACACACATGCAATGGCCTGTGAGACAAGAAAGGTGCTTTAGTTTGATGTAGCTATATACTAAATTTGAATGTGCGTAATGGTTAGTGAAAGAGAAATTGGTGAGTCAAGTATGAATTCAGGCCCGAGTTTGTTTACTTTTACATAAATATCCCTTTGAAAGTGAATCCATTTCTTCTTCCCCTAGCTATGGGTTAAATAACAAGCACTCTTGCCTTGTGGTGGCGACCAGTTTAGGAAGGGGTTCCATCAAGCTATCTTGCCTTACACACACCCACGGCTACAGTATATGTGGTGTCCCTACAACCCTAATAGGTTATGGGACTCATGACATGGAATGATGTGATATACTAAGTTTAATCTGGCACAAGGCATTAATAATGGAGCAATAATGACAAGTGAATTGACAAGGAGAATTAGTTAGCTCATTATTACTTGATATAAAAAAGAAATTTTAATAAATATGACTGATTTTTTTTTTATGACTTATCAAGCCTTCGTGGATTATTTAAAGCCAAAATATATTTGGGATTGTAAGAATTATTTTTCTTTTTTCAAGTGAATATTGCATTAAAATATTTTGAGAATAATGATTTTTCTAAATACAAGTTCTACTATTTAACCCATAGCTGGAGAGCAGAGATGGATTCATAGCTTTTCCAAGGGGATTTGTGCATAAGTGAATGTAACAAATATGACTGAAATTCAAACTCTGCTCTCAGAAAATAAATATTAAAAGAAAATAACATTTCTTGACATTGAGGATATTTAAATCTCAAGGAGACATACTGTAATTTTGAGAGAAAGTTATGACGGCAAGGAACAAGAAATAAAATACTATTCATCATTTGAAATGGGTGGATTAAGTTATTCAATTGTAAATGAAAGTTACCTGCCCATTTGGTTTGCATAAAATGGTTGTAAATTCTGGCCCCACACCCCATTTAACCTGTGCATCCCAAATGTAGTTGCTTGGGGGATCATGGAATACATCATTGTCACACTCAGCAGCCCAGACAGTAATAATTGAATTTCGAGGGAATTTGGTTCGAGGTGGGAAGCGGAAAACAATAACAGGATGACCACCAACATTCTGCTTTATCATATAGCATCCAATTTCAGCATCCTGCAAAAATAAAAATTAGAAAAAACAATGACCTTTCAAAGGTTTTTCTCTGCTGATAAGAAACAAAGTTTTATTTTTGAAATTCTGGCATGTGATGATGTTATTTGTATTTTGTATCAGTTACATCTGGACTAATGTCCTCATCTTTAGGGCTGTTATAAGATTTAGTCATTGTACACTTTGACCTTCTTTGGTGAGTTTTTTTTTTTTTTTTTTTTTTTTTTTTTTTTACAATGCTTTTCAACCTGTACGAGGCCCAAGAGTTACTTGAGGTAGAGAGCTACAAAGTAAAGGGCACAGTTTGTGCGGATATGTGGGGAAGATAATGGCTAAACGTAGACTTGAACAGGTTAAGATTGTATTGATTTAGGAAGCATCCTCTTGGAAATCAGTTTTTACAAAGCAGCTGTTTGTGGGAAGAAGCTGCTCAAGTGGAACTTACATCTCACCAATGAAATACAAAGGGAATGAGGGTGGTTTGCTACAATGGGCATGGCATGTGACTCTTAGCCATGAAGGTTACAACTGGTGGAACAAAAGAATGTAATTTGCCTGAAAACAGATGTTGTATGATGTTAAATCAAGACATTTTTGCATAATATTGCAAGAGCGGCCAAACTTGCTTAATGTAAGAACAACATATGATAAAGTTCAGAGGTTTGAGAGCTGCAAGACATGAACAAAATTCACACGTTTTTGTTACATACACATGAACTTATATTTTAATCCAATGGGATCACAATTCATACCCAGTAAATAATTATAAAGCTTGAAACTTTCCTTATTTACCTTTTATATTAACTGTGATGACAAAAGGAGATCAGTCAACATATTTCCATGAGCCGCATATTAAAGATCAAAGAGTTGCATGTGGCTCATGAGGTGTGGTTTGGCCACCCCTAGAATATTGTGACAACCCAATGATGGTGAAAAATAGAACAAAAAGAACCTTATGCCATATAATATTGCTTTATTTACTATTGCGTAGTAAGCAATTCTGAGCCATTATCCATTACACCACCTGCACATCCAAGCTTACACCACCTGGTATTCCCAAGAAGTTAGTCATCTAGCATAGAAATTCAGTGGCTAGGTCATAACCAGGCTTGACATTGCTTAACTGATTGTATGGGAACCAATATTTCAACATGATATAGCCTTATGTTGTTCCTGAGAAAAATATACATGTATATACTTGATATGTAGACCTGCTTAAAGCTACAAGGGACAAGAAATTGTGGAGAGTCATGAACGGTCACATCCTGTAGATAATATCTATCATTATATTCATTAATCAAGTGATATTCTCTCAGTTTCATGATCTGGCTACTGAATTTCTGGACACAAAATTCTCTTGCAATATTTTAGCTGATAATATTTGGCTCTTTAGGTACAAAGTAAATTTCATTGCAGATGAAAGAAAGAAAAGCTAAATATTGATGGAAATCAAAGTCAGAGATGTTCAACATCAATGAATCTGTGATAGAATTTGTTAACTATACTCTTCTACCTTTCATAGAACGAAAATTGTCGATGCTAATCCTCCCAAGAATTGAACTCTTCATCATTGGCTAACAAATATTTTTGACTTACTCTGTCTCACATGCTAATTAAAAATGAACACACCCTATTTCATAAGAACTTCTATCAATTTGCTCAGAAGGTGAAAATGATTCATTTTCCTCTGGAATCTCTGTTGGGCAATTTCAGAGCTTAAACAGAATTTTCACTTTGTATTAATTTTTTTTTAGTTATTTTCATTTGAACCCCCCCCCCCCAAAAAAAAAAACATTATTTTTTAACTGGTACTATGTAAATACATTTTTAGCTGCTAATATGTAAGTACATTGTCTGCACTAAAAAAAACTACCTTTACTGAAAAATGGAACCACCCTAGCCCCTTATTTCACTGGCTGTATGATTACCTTTAATTCTTAATGACAACATTTGGTGAATATCCAAAATATTTGCTGATATCCCTCACTTTTTAATTTGGAGTTGAAAATAAAGAAATGAAAAAAAAAAAAAGCAACTGGTCAAATTTGGTGTCCAGAAATTCAGTGGCTAAGTCATAAACCCATTGGTTTGTGTTTTGGTTACAAAGTGGCACATAGGAAGTGCTGATTCCATAAGATCTTATCATAAAAGAGAATAAATGCTTTGCCTTTTGATCTGCATTGTAAAGTCGCACAAACTTTCCTTCATCATTGATTTCAAGGATGCACAAATTGCCAATGGCACTGGAAATAGAAAATTCAAACAATCTTTTATTTGCTTAATAACAATTATTTCTTTTTATTATAAACAATTGCTTAGAAAATAAAAACAGATTTGATGGTGGCCAGTGTAATAATAATTAATGCTTAGTTTACTAAGGATAATAATTATAATTCATCAATACATTTGTAAGTCAACCAGTCAAGATTATAAAGTCATTATGAGCTCCATAATCTGATGGGTGTTTAGTAATGCTTTATCAGGGATACATACATTTCTAATTTCTGAGTTGTCCTTTGAGAGTGCTTGTCAACAGCAGCTAGACAACCAAGTTCACTCTGCTATTTAACCCACATCAGACATAGAAAGAAGACTACAAGAACTCCTACAGAAAGTAGTGAAAGAAATTGAGAAGAAAGGACTACATATAAATTACAAATCAGAGATACCAAAATCAAGCAAGTACAAAAATTTAAATATCTTTGGAGTGAAATATGTAACACCAAAATCTGTAGGTGCATTGGAATAATGAAAGATGCCTTTTAAAAGGTAAGCAAAGTATTAAGAAACAGGATAATTTCATTACAAACAAAGAAAAGAGTACTGAACTGTTATGTAAATTTCTGTGGCCACATGACCCCTTACATCAGGCCACCTAACTCCCCAGACTGCAACCCCCTTATTATTCCTTGTAACACCAAAGACGAATTGAATGCAAGGATTGTGGCAGCATTCACCAACTTAAACAAGGAGACCATCCAGAGGAGTTGCAGGAGAATCTGAAGTCATGCGGAGGCTATCGTTGAAGCTAATGGCAATTTTATTGAATAAATTTACTGTTTAGTATTTCAAGATATTTTTGTGTAATTTTGGTAAATATATCTGTTAAAATGAGATGTCAGTGTTATTTTCATTTTTGCGTAATTTAGATGACAATTTATCCATTACATCCTTATATATATATATATATATATATATGCAATTTTTTTATCTGATTGTTTTTTTTTTAACTTGAGTATAATGCCAACATGTACATTTCTCCTCATGAAATGTGCAAAATATTATTATTACTAGCAGTGTACATTAAAATTTCACGTTTTTCCTTTCCTGATGAATCAATTTTTAATTTCATAATTAAATAAGCTCCTTACAAGTTCTACCACTATAAAATACCCATAGAAATTCCTCTATGACAGCTTTAAAAATTTGAGCTTGACAACTTCAACAAAATATTATAATACCAATCATAGGTATGAATGCAAGTCATTGTTTAAAGAAGTGGGTAAAAATGAAAAGATTCATAATTGTCAAGGTTTTCCATTTCATTGAAGTAGATATTAGTACATTATCACCTCCTCTATCTTCCCTTCCTTTCTTTGTGTACACTTTCTTTTTCTCAGCAAAAACAGTGTCTCTGATACATTTTTTCCTGCCTTTCCTTGTAATCAAAATGGAATGGTCCATTATTTATTTGTGGTAATGGCAGGGCATAATGCACACATTCACTAATGAATGAACAATTAGAATTCTAATAAGATTTGTATCAGTTACTCTTTTGCGGTGTTGCTCATTTATGCAAATTACATTGAATGCATGGTGCTAAATTGCTGAATAGGGGGTCTGATTACACATAAGACTAATTTAACAATCACTGTTCCAGACCAAACTAAATTTAGAGTATGTATATACTGGACACTTGAAATGGCTGGAGGATTAGCAAGGCTAACTTACAAAAACATTTTTTTTTCAAATAACACTGATTTTTTAAAATTTACGTAAGTTCAATAGTTGAATTTTATTAAAGTTTTCAGCACTTCTTTAATGAAAAGTCAATTTTCTAAAATCTAATCCCAATAACGAGGCTGGCATCCCGTTCCCACCCCTTCACCGTTGAAACTGTTAGGTGTAGACGTCTTTTCTACTCCAATAGCTTCATGTCTCGCACATCTCGCCTATGGAACTCCCTTCCCTATTACTGTTTCCCTAACAAATACAATCTCCAACGGTTTAAGTGTAGCGTCAATCGTCATCTCCAATTGCCTTGATCTATCCACTTTCCTTCTCCACTTCCTGACATCTTTCATTCCTACTGCTCTCGCTCTATATCTTCCGTAACCCCCCTACCTTGATCGACCCTCCGTCCTTCTCTTTCTCCACATCCCTTCCTTTACCACTCCTATCTGCTCTTCCTCCAACCCTTCTGTAACCCCATGCGTGATAGTGGCCACCGGCCTTGCTTGGGGTGATACGCTTAAAAAAAAAAAAAGATAACAAACAGAAACAAAGGGTATACTTAACAGAAGTAATGCATAAATGTGATGTGAAATGAACAATGCTCTACTAATAAGTGCTGGAGAGAGACTTAGTTGTGAAATGGAAAGTGGATGCAGCCGGGTTTTACTGTACATCAGTCATGTAAATTCACTATAGTGCTTGATGTATGATAAATTTAAGTTTTGCTTTTTGGAAGTTTTCTAGAATGTTTCTTTTTGCAAATGCTGTTGGCTGGAACATGTAGATATAAATGGCTGGCCATAAATAGGGAAAATATGGAAGCTTGCTTTTGAAGCAACTGTTTTTTTATAAGTTGCATGCATTTTTTCTGATCCTAGAATTAAAACAAACAAAACAAACAAAAAACAGTTACAAGTAAAAATAGAAAAAAAATGGGTTAAATCCAACAGAATGATTAAATAAGAAACCAAAAATGAAAACGTTTATAAATTTAACGTTTCACTTTTATTTAAGTTTCATCAATATTTCTGGAAATTAATTATAGAAGAGAATATTCCAGTATTTTAATAGAAAAGCCGTTTGTTTCACATCGATTGTTCTTTTACAGCCTATCAACATTTTGCATGATATTAAAAGCTAGAAATTATTTTTGGATTGTAAGAATTTTTTGGAGATAATTTTTTTTACTGATACAAGTCCTACTAATTAATCCATAGCTGGAAAGGGAAGAGATGGATTTATACCTATCCCAAGGGTATTTGTGCGTAAGTGAATATAATGAACCTGATTGAAATTGAAACATGGTTCTCCAATAACAAATTCTGAGCCATTATCATTATCCTTCCAACTCCCCGTTCCACTAGCCATTTACACAAACTTGTTAGGTATGTTACTCAATGTTTTCTTTAGCCCCTCATCTTCAGTATGTCCTGTGAGTATTAATTTTTCCTCATTATATGCCCCAGAAATTTCAACTCTTTTTGATATGTGTCCTTTTCATTCCCCTTTTTCCTTAAAACCTTCTTGTTGCTCACATGTTCTGTCCATGGTATTCTCAGCATCCTTTGTAGAACCACATCTCCATTGCCTCAAATCTCCTCTACATCTGTAAGAAAATTGTCCAGCATTCACCGCCATATAGTAGAATTTACATTACATTACAGCCTGTTTCTAAATAAATTTTCCTGTTTGTTAATACTTTGTTTAGTATTTAGAAAGCATCTTTCACTGTTCCAATGCACTTTCGTGTTTCTGTGTCATATTTTCAGTCAATTGTTATAAAACTTTCCACATAAATTTCCGTACTGGCTTGATTTTGACATCTCCATTTCATAACTCACATCTTTGGTGGTTCCTCTTGCTGGCAACCATACATTGTGTCTTTTTATAATTGATGGTTAATCCTCTTGTTTTTCTTTACATTGTTTAGGAAGGTCCTGTATTTTACTTTCTGTGTCTGCCACACACATTGTCATTGCTGTTAATAAATCCCAGTAGGACTTCTAGTTCTCTTAGGATCACCTTGCTGTAGAATTTAAATAAACCTAATGAGAAGAACTTGTTTTATATTCTCTTCTATTTACTTATTTGAATATGAGTAAAAGAAGAAAGAAAAAGAATGCTTCCCCCTTTTTTACATAATAATGTGCACTATTATTATTCTGCTTTTTTTCTATTATAATTTTCTCTCAAAAAGTGGCTTAATGAAAAATTAAGGATACAGACTAATATCTGCAGCAAACACAGAGGAACCCATGTACTGTGTAGTAGGAATTACTGTTTTATCCTATATGCCATCAAAAATATCTCCCTTGTATGGTGCCTGCATTAGGAAGTCCTCCTCCTCAAGTGGCATTTAAAACTTCTCAGCTCATAGCTTAAAAAAAGGTCTTGGTCTTTCGGCTTTAAAATCTACATAAGAACATATTTAATGATACCAAAGTGATCAATTAGAAGTTGCCTGCCTACAGGTATTGGCAACTTGTTCGGACTTGCTATGCAATTCATTTCAAATGCAGCTTGATAACATAGACTATAACAATAAAGAAATATAGCGCCAGGAGATCGGGGTTGATTTTCGATCCACAATTTATTAATCTAATCAAACACGGATCTCTTTAGCTTTTATAGATTGTAATTACTTTCAGCCCAGAACATCAAATGTGTATTCAGATTCATAAACTAGAAAAGAAAACTTCCTTTGTTTCTACAGATGTTACACTTTCATTGTATCTTTTGGTGTTTAACACATTGACTGTCAGAGGTCAATTATAAAATCTGACTTTAAATGCCAACTTTATAATGAATAGCTGAGTTAAGTAATAAAATTTTTTTATGATTTGATTTAAAGCTTCAATTAAAGTCTTAACATTGTTTTCACACTGAAAGTATCACTGCAAATAAACTCGTTGGTGCTTGCAGATGAAAATTTATCAGAAAATGCCAAGTACAAGATAACTTGTAATCGGCATCAAAATTCCTGCATATGTACACTATGTTTGCATTGCAGATTTCAATGTCTAATCGCCAAAGTGTTAGACTGGTTACTAAAATATTTAGTGCATTACTAATTTATATTAATTACTAATTTATAATGTTTTAGAAGTGTGGAAAAGTTCCTAGTAAATGATTTTGAAAATTAAAAACTGAATATAAGATTAAAAAAAAAGTTTTTTGCTGATAATTTTTGTACATAACTAATATATATATATATATATATATATATAATGTCATTCACAGACAGTACTGTTTCACTGTATCACAGCTCCTCAGTGCGACTAGACTTTCGAATGCCTCAAGCCAGGATTGAAACACAACTAATTTGGTGTCAGCCAGAGCTATCTTCACTCGGTAGAGTTACACAACTAAACCTAGCGTATTGTTTTTTACAAATGCAATCAGCCAAAGTGCTCCATTCATTTTACTGAAGAGCTTTGCATTAGTGCAGGTGGCTGTTGTTTATAAAATTAGCTTATCACTCAACAGTGCTCAATTGAAATGTATTTTCAAGAGCTAAATTATATATATATATATATATATATATATATATAAATAAACTGTTTCTCTCTCTTTTTTCTTTCTTTCTTTCTTTCTTTCTGTTGTGGTAAGAACCAGTTACCCTACTTACTATCATGAATGCACTGATTCATTCATGATAAGTATTCCTGGATAACTGTCTAGAAAGAAAGAAGATAATACTATTGCAGTGACTTGTTTAGCTGAGTATTGAATACTACTATCACAACTGACTCTGTCAAGTGTTGTGTCTTACATCACAACATTTTGGGAATACAATATTCTTTAAAATTATAATATCCAGGACATTATTTTATTTTATATTTAATATGCAAGGTTACTGGTCTTAACCTGGCATCTCAGCTTCAGTCACTTTCCCACCACTGTAACATAGCTTTCCTGTGCTTTTCCTATAAATATTTTCATGGTAATTGTTCTGAAGAAACTCACTCTATGGTATCCAGAATTAATGAATTTAAGCATACTACTACTACTACTACTACTACTACTACTACAGGGGGTGGGTCATAAGTTTCCATACGGATGGAAGTCTGCGAATGGGCATTAACCAAAGTGAACGTGGATGCAAACTGTCAACTAAGATATTACTTACAGTTGAAGCAATTCTTGACTTCAATGGAGAGGTTAATCAGCAAAACCTATATTATTGGAGTAATGAGAACACTAACAGGCTGAATCTGACAAAGATGCAAGGTGCTGGCAAATTGATGGTGTGGGCTGGGATATGGTGTGACAGAATTATTGGATCAATTTTTTGTCAGTGAAAATCTTAATGCAGAAAAGTATCTTAACATGTTCCAAAAGGAAATTCTCCTATCCTTGCTAAACAAGGAAGGTGATTACCCAGTTAACTTCCAGCAGTTTCTGGATGGTTGGATTAGTCAGTGTGGTCCTGTGGAGTGGCCTCCAAGATACCCGGATCTTTTTCTCATACCTTGATTTCTATCTTTGGGGGCACTATGGTGAAGATACGAGACATAAATCATCTCAAGGAACACATCACCAATGCCATTACAAGCATAACTTTAACTGTGCTAATGCGTATTCATCCACAGTGGGAAACACATCTTAATATGTGTTTTTGAAACAACGTTAATCATACAGAGCACATTATATAAATAAAAACAGTTGTCCAACATAAAGTGTTTATTTTTTTTTCTATGTATGGAACTTATGGCCTACCCTGTAGATTCGCAGCAAGGTCTCACTATCTTGCAGTTGAAATGGCTAGATGTAACTGTAAGTTCTATGCTAACAGTTTTTCTCTTGCACTTTTTCTTGTAGAACTCTTGCATTTCAATCAACTTTTATCATCAAAAATTTAAATGAAACGTCTACCATTATCTTTTGTCCTCTTAGACCCTGTTCTTTTATTGTTCTCTCACCTTAATAATGTTTTCTTTTTTTCATATTCTTTTGCACTGAATAACCCCTTGCACCTTAGTGGCTTTATTGCCTTGCTTTGTTTGAAATGATTTAAAAAAACAAAAAAAACAATAATAACCTGTCCCTTCATCTGTTCTTGCATACAGGCACAAGACTTACAAGTGGATTTTCAAAGTAAGCAGACCCTCCTCATTTGCAAGAGTCTTCCAAATTTTCATTCTCTCATGCAGCAATATTAGAAAGAGTTTAGTGAATTTAATAAATTTAACTTCATAGAAAACTTTATTAAGAAAAAGATTTTATAAATTTCAAACACCCGTAACTAACTGTTCAGTTAATGAATACCAAATGTTTCCCGTATGGAAATGGCTAATTTCACCATAAACATTTGTCTAGGGGACAGACTAAAGAATACGTCTTCATTCCTAAAAACAAAAAAAAAACAAAAAAAATAAATAAATAAATAAAGGATACAGGCTGTAGCAAACACAGAGGAACTCCTGTATTTTTGGCAAGTACTCTTATCAAGAAGGCCTTGTGCATTTTGGATAAATAATAGCATCTACATTACTTCTCACTGGGTTTGCACTTTTGCAACATTTCCCAAGTGATATGTGCTATATGTATACTATTTACATTATTTGGACTATTGTCCTCATCTTTGTCACCATAGTTATTAAAACATTTGGGCCATTGTATGCTCAGGTGGTTGGAATGTCAAACTGCACTCTTTATTTCGCTCACTGGTGTAGACTAGTTCCACATGCTATGTGTAATGGATGTCAGTTATCAGTTATCTCCTGTTAATTCTCCTCTCCAAGTTCTCCACTGCCTTAACCGGGTATTGAACTCACACTCTTTGGGTCCTGTCACTGGATCTGAAGAATGTCAAAACGTTGTAATAAATATGATAAATAAATATGGTGACAAAGATGAGGACATTAGTCTGAATAATGTAAATAGTGAACATAATACCTCATCTAAAAAAGTTTAAAAGTAGAAAATCTTGCGATTTCAGAAATGATCTAATTTTGTCCTAAAGTATTTGTTAATCTATGATTGAAGTTAATCAAAACTAGACGTTTTTTTTTCTTTACAGTGAGAGTCACACTTTATAAGGTAGAGGACTGGCCATTCATAACTACCTTTAGGGACCTACCTGTTAGGAAGGATTTTATGATCAAGAAGACCCTTCCAGTGATTCCATAACTGAAGAGCTTGTGTAGTAAACCTTTATGCTACACCTTGTCAGTTAATCATATACTTTCAGATTATCAGTTCTGAATAATTGCTTTTTCTGCCTTTTTTGTGAGGAAAGTCATTGGAATTTTGTTGAAATGAATGTTATAAGTTATACTCTTTTAAAAAAATGACCTTTATCAAGTGGATTTTGCGGCCCCACAACACAAAATTAAATGAACACATTTTTTTGCTTTTTAGTCTCCTAGCTCTCTGGCTTTCATTAACACTATTAAAAAAATGTCTAGGACAATTTTTTTTTTTTTATATATATATTTTGGTGTAAATTCTCAAATATTTAAAGAACATAAATCTGTAAAAAGTAAGGAAATTATTATTAGAAAGATATTTAACATATAATTTAGTTGCTTTCATATGTTAATTTGGTCATTAATCACTTTTGGTATCGTGTACTGGGCACCAAATATCAGTTTTCAACACAACTTGCTTTGTATTTATCAGAAAATCAAAATCTAGGCGTCTGTTCCTATGGTATTTTCAGCATCCTTCTGTCTCTTCTTCATCTTTGAGGAGATTTTCCAGCATTTACTGCCATTTAGGAGGACTGATATTATGTAGCAGTTCAGTACTTTTTTTCTTTGTTTCTAATGAAATTTTTCTGTCTCATAATACTTTGCTTAGCTTTTGGAAAGCATATTTTGCTATCCTAATGTGCTTTCCATCTTCTGTTAAAACAATTCTCAGAAGACAGTGTCAGCAAAAAATAATTTCTAAGTTTCTGTGGAACTCACGTTTTTTTTTTTGTTTTTTTTTTTTGTTTTTTTTTACTGAAGCAAATGAAGAACTGAGTAAACTTCCAAAATGCTTCTAAAACTTTCTTTAATATTCTTTAAAAAAAAAAAAAAAACACAATGTGGGGAACTTTTGCACCAACAATCTCAGACATTTTTTTTTAATCATTTCACTCCAAGCAAGGCAATAATGCCACTAGAATGCAGGGGGTTTACAGGGAGTGAAAGAGAATGAGA
The DNA here is from genome assembly GCA_964036315.1 of Acanthosepion esculentum. Taxonomy (NCBI): domain Eukaryota; kingdom Metazoa; phylum Mollusca; class Cephalopoda; order Sepiida; family Sepiidae; genus Acanthosepion; species Acanthosepion esculentum. The sequence continues at coordinate 58,392,661 of OZ038512.1, read as the reverse complement.
AGATTTTAGTGGGAAGGATTGAGGAATGGACAATAAAGAAACAGGATTCAGGAAAACTGAAGATGTTGATTGATGTTGCATTTAAATTTTTGAAGATTGTAATTATGTGTCAGAGAGAGAGTCTGGGAAACACACACACACACACACACACACACGTATATTTTTTTTATTGAAATTGGAGTAGATCCGAGTAGCAAAATTAGATCAGAGCATTTTGTTTACTGATGGGAAATCTGATCTAGGGCAGAAGTTGTACCCAATAGAATCTGGGTCATTAGAAGACAATGAGAACCCCATGATAATTGCGTGCGAAGTAGTAGGGCCAAGGGTCAGTTATGACTAGCCGGGTTTTTCTATATAAATGCGTAGTTATGCTGAGAAAGTGAGAGACGGGAGAAAATTCTTGGCGAGACTGGAGAAGAGAATTAGCCCGGGCAAGAGTTGGGCTAGAGACAGTGGAGAGTTGAGTTGGAGACTCGAGGAGGAGAGGAAGTGATGTCAGAGATTGGAACAAAGCGTCCGCTAACATGTACTGTTGGTATAAGTACCGCTGCTTCTGCTACCACGAATATTACTACTACTGTTACTACTGCTGAGGAGGAACGCCACTATAAACTTTAAGCCCCGCACAGAAATCTTATCCCTCTATCGCAAGAGTCGTATATCATTCTGAGATGATTTAACAACAAGTTAATCACAATACACTGTCTGTCTGTCTAGAATCCAGTGTATGAGTTTTTACTTTAAATACTTTTCTTTTCTGTAACCTGTTTCTTTTCTATACTATTCTTTTCTGCTATATAAAAGACATTAACAATTCAACCATTGAATAGTTGTTTGTCCGGCTTTCTGCAGATATTAATTTTTGTTTTGCTGCATTCTAAATTTCTTAGCACAGACTCTCCAGCCGTGTCTACATCTTCAGTCGACCATGAATGGATGAACATCACTTCTGCTTTCTGGATCAAACCAAACACAACGTGGGCAGGAAGCAGGATTAAGCCAGTGGACCAGTTGAATAATCTACGGATGCTCAGGGGACTTATAGGTAAGAGATTAATAGGGTGATAATTTGAAGGGTCAGACGGTTACCTAGAATTCTTACAAACAAAAACTAGAGAGGAAGACTTCCAACAAGCTGGAAAGCAGGAAGCTGTGAGGCATTTGTTGTAAAATTTGAAGAGAACAGGAACCAGCTCAGGAGCACATTTCTTTAGGGTGACAGCAGGGATCCAGCTACATCTGTTTGCCTTGTGGAGATCTAATTTAGAAATGATATCAGAAACTAATGACAGGGGTATACGCATATTACTCTGTAGAGACTCTGTTCTAGGGGGAAAATCTGATAAGAGAAATACTCCAGATGAGTCGAGAGTAGAGTTGGAAGAGAACTTCCAAACAAAGCACACTGCCTTATCTGCAGTAGATGTTAATATCTCAAATTATTTGAAGAGAGGAGGGACTGAGGATTTGCTATTGTTCAACACACTCTTGCAGAGCCACCAGTAATCTCTACAGCCAAACTTTTGAGAGATTATATGGTGTCTGATTATATCAACAAATAGTAACTTTGCTTCTTTGAGGACATGCTTGCATTCATTATGAGTAATGACAAAGAGATGTCTGTTAAAATCAAACCTATCACTCTAGTATAGGTGGAAGAAGTGATTCCTGTGGGATATATCAGTTCAGCAAGAAGGTGAGAACCAAAAAGACGATCGTGGTTTCACTGGGTATTTTCATGCTTGAATGAAAGCTTCGATGTCGGATTTCACCCAGGAAGAGACCTCAGTGGCACATTTCTGAGTAGGATGATTAAAAATTTAATTCCAAGGAGCAGTGCAAAGGAAATCACGAAATGAGGAGATCTGTAACTAATGGGAGAGCAGAAAAAGATATCTATAGACACTACCGCCTGGGGAAGTCTACTATTTGAGTGAGAGATTTAGTAATGGAGATGTTCAAGGCCTCTAGGTCAGTGGCATTAGAGTGATTAAACTACATGATATGGTAGACACGGAAGTCACCAAACACAAAGATATATGCAGGTGTAGAGAGGGCCTTATCTATGCAACAGTCATAAGAAGAAGGGGAATGATAAAGGAAGAGATAGCTGACCGAGCTTAGTAGTGAAGGTCAGAGGTACGTGTAAGAACAGTCCGGAAACTCAAGCGATGAGTTCCCTCGCCAGTGAGAGATGTTCCTGAACATAGACACTGAGGCCATGCACGTGGACACTAGAGTCATTCCTGAAAGAGAGGAAGATTTACAAAAACAAACTCTTTTTTACCATAATACATTAAAAATATCTACAAAGAAGAGAAATAAAAAAGATGGCATTACCTTGATGTGGTAGCATTGTATTCATTGAAAATAGGCGGAGTTGGTGCTTTAGAAACATGATTTCTCCCTACTCTGTAACCTTGGCCAAGGACTAACAAATCTTTGTTTTTGTCAAACATTTCCTCAAAGTAATCTTTTCCTTTACCCAAACTTCTACTTTCAAGGCAAGCAGTTGTGTCATTTCGATTAGCTGAAATAGAGGACAAGTAATGATATCATTTTGCATTCATAAAAAAAATAAAAAATAAATGTACTTTTTAGTGTAAAATGCAAACAGTATCTGTCTATATTTCTGAGATGAGGTATTATGTACACTATTTACATTATTCGGACTATTGTCCTATTTTGTTCTAAAAGGGTGTGATTATTTTTATCTCCACTTTCTTTTGTTTTTATTCCAAATATGATGTTAAGATATAGAAATATTTCATTAGAAACAAAGAAAGCAGTGCTGAACTACTGTCAGATCTCTCTGTATGGCAGTGAGTGCTGGACAATCTCCTTACAAATGAAAAAGAGACTTGATGCAATGCAGATGAAGTTCTATGGATGGATACTGAGAATACTGTGGACAGAACATGTGAGCAACAAGGAAATTCTAAAGAAAATGGAAACTAGAAAGACAACTCATACTCAATAACATTTAGTGTAATAGTGTCAGATGAAAAAAAATCCATTTAAAAATTATATGTAGACTTATATAGATATTATTTTTTTTAATGTGTCTATGACAGAAGAAAGATTCAGCTAGTTTTGAGGTCATCTGTACAAAAGAAGAGAGAACTTCAGATCTGGGTTTTTTTAGATGAAATTAATGCTGTGACTGATTCTAGTGTCGCTTCTACAAAAGAAAGACAGCGTGAGACCGAGCAGCCGCAGAGAGGAGCTCTCGAGAAGTTGGTCCTCAGACATTCTAATGGGATGCAGGGATGGGTCCTTGTGGTGGTTAATGGAGAGCAGTTTTGTTTTAGAGGCGTTAAAGTTGACCATCCATTTCTCTCCCCAGTCCACAACCGATTGGAGGTCCTTTTCAATTTGAGCTGCCAGGTTAATTTTATCTGCCTCACTAGATTTGTGCTGGATGGAGCCTTGAGGAACACCAGTGTTAGTGGGATAGGAGTTGGAGATGAATCCACTGAGAACAACCTTCAAATCCCGGTTGGACAGAAATGATTGAATTAGGTCAAACAATCGACCTGTGATACCATAACCCTGGAGCTTGCGAAGGAGGCCAGCATGCCAAACCCTATCGAATGCTTTGGAGATGTCAAGGGCCACGGCACGGGCTTCGCCGTTATTATGGATAGCTTGGTAGACAAATTCAGTGATAAAAATTAAAAAAAAAAAATGAAGAAAATGAGTAGAAAATATGGTTAGCAGGCTTAGTGATTAAGAAGAACCAGGTAAAAAAAAAAAAAAAAATAATTAGTAAATAAAATATTTACTTACTCAAAATCAGCTTCAATGCCGACTACCCACTTTGCAAAAAACACAAGCGAAAGTGACGGCGTGCTCTAAAATCCAAGCATCAAGTTACAAAGAACGCAGTGTTGGTGGTGGAGGGTGGGGAGCGTCGTACGACCATTCCACCTTTCTGTCCACGACCACCAGTGGGCCGGGATAAGCTTTTTGTAAGAGAATATTCAAATCAAACAGGCAAACGAGAATAATCTCTGACCAGCAAGTTGTCAAGCCGGCAAGGTTTAATGGAGGGGGAAGACGACAGAACAAACTGAAATCTTACAGATTGTCTATTAAATGGACTAACAAATGATAGTCCCATTGGCCTATATTAAAAAAAAAAAAAAAAAAAAAATGAAGAAAATGAGTAGAAAAAATGGTTAGCAGGCTTAGTGATTAAGAAGAACCAGGTAAAAAAAAAAAAAAAATAATTAGTAAATAAAATATTTACTCACTCAAAATCAGCTTCAATGCCGACTACCCACTTTGCAAAAAACACAAAAGCTTTTGCTGGTGGAAACGTTCTAATTTTTGGATGTTGCGACAAAATAGGTGTCAGGTTTCGCACCCATATAGTGAAGTTGAAATGACAGCAGCATTATAGACCATAATTTTTGTTAAGTTTAGATCTTTGTTGCTGGAGACACAAATATATATGTGGCAAAACACGACAAATGAAATGCCAGGTTTCTTCTTTTTTTTTTTTTTTTATTAGAAGATATTTAAAAAATATTCCATTAATGAGGAAGAAGTTTTACTTAAACAGCTTCTTCCCCAGAACTGTTGCATTATAGAAGAAACTCCTGAGAGGATGCTTCCAAGCTCACTACAATTATCTAGCCTACATATCATCATAATATGCAACTCTTGCTTCTTCCCTGTACATCCTTACAACAACCACATTTAGTAAACCTCTACTTGAGTGGCTCTTGGGCCTTATATTAATTGAACAGCAGTTAGGAAAAAAGTAGATATGTTCTCTAGGTTGCTTAAAAAATCTTCTTTAAAAAATTATACCTTCCAAAAGCTAAGCAAAGTATGAAGAAACAGAAAAATATTGTTAGAAACAAAGAAAATAGTACTGAACTGTCATGTAGCATCAGTCCTCCTCTATGGCAGTGAATGCTGGATAAATCTTGCAGATGAAGCAACAGAAATGTGGTTCTACAGAAGGATATTGAAAATACCATGGACCAAACAAGTAAGCAATGACAAATTTATAGAGACAATGGCAACAAAAAAGACACTTATACTTAACATCAGGAAGAGTTGAAATTTCTGGGGCATGTAATGATGAAAAAGGGTTTGGAAAATTTGATACTCACAGGACAGATTGAAGGTAAGAGGGCTAGAGGAAAGCAACACACAACCTACATGGTGAGCTTGAGTGAATGGATGGTGAAGCAGGGTTTGGGAGAGATGGCAAAAAGACAAATGTTATTAAGAGCTATACATGGGACAGGGAATTGTGGAGACCTACGACCACCAATGTCCTGAAGGGACATGGCACATAGAAGAAGATTCTATGTTTCACAGTCAGAAAAATGAAACAGGAAGATTTGCATTTGAAAATATCTTGTGCCACATGACCAGCCAGGACCTATGAGAATGGGATACACAGAAGTACATTATACTTGGGTATGCAAATTTCCTGGGCTCTCAAAAAATATTTGAATATATTGAAGATTAGCATTCACATTTTATGTGCATAGTTTTGCATTTTTTTTTTTTTTTTAAATCATATCACCCCAAGCAAGGCCGGAGGCCACTATTACGCAAGGGGTTAAAGAAGGGTTGGAGGAAGAGCAGATAGGAGTGGCAAGGGAGGGGATGTGGAGAAAGAGAAAGACAGTGGGTCGATCAAGGCAAGGGGGCCACAAAAGATCCGGAGCGAGAGCAGATAGGAATGAAAAATGAAAGGATGTGGAGAAGGGAAGTGGATAGATCAAGGCAACTGGAGATGTCGATTGACGCTACACTTAAACAGTTGGAGATTGTATTTGTCAGGGAAACAGTAATAGGGAAGGGAGTTCCATAGGCGAGATGTGCGAGACATGAAGCTATTGGAGTAGAAGAGACGTCTACATCTAACAGTTTCCACGGTGTAGGGGTGGGAGTGGGATGCCAGCCTGGTGGGGGCGTTTAAATTCACGAGGTCTGGGGACAAGCGAACGCAACTCCTCAGAGCAATTACCGTGGAAGTACTTGTAAAAAAGGCAGAGCGAGGCAACATCGTGTCTGTGAGAGAGCGACTGCAGACGAGATGACAGATCAGGGCCAATCACGTTGCCTATCCGTCTCTGGATCTTATCAAGAACCCCGAAGCAAACAGCAGGGGCCCCAGACCATATATGGCAGCAATACTCCATGCAAGGGCGAATGGTCGATTTATAGACTTGAAGGATCGATTCCGGGGAGAAAAATTTCCTGGCTCGGCACAGAGAACCAACTTATGATCTATAGTATTATGTAGTATTGATTGATTATTATGCAGTATTGATTGATTATTATGTAGTATTGATTGATTATTATGTAGTATTGATTGATTATTATGCAGTATTGATTGATTAATGGAGAAAGAAACGGGGGTTAAAGGAAATTTTTTACTCCCCAATATAATTCCTATTAAAAGGTTTTTTTAACCAGAAGTCTGAACATCACAACATTTTGGCTAATGTATTATTTGGCCTTGTTGAAGTTAACTGAAATTCTAAGATTATTGTCATCATTGAGACCAATATCCTCATCCTTAGTGTTTTTATCCCTATATTTCAGCCAATATGTTCTCTGGCCTGCCTCAATCAATCGTTATTCCTCAAGTTATTTGGATTACATTGTTTTTTTTTTTCGGATTTAGAATTTATCCAACTGATTTAAATCAAACCAGCCATAATTTTAAATGTTTCTTGATTTGCTGAAAAGAAAAAACAGCATAAATTAAAATAACAGCTTTTGAACAAAAGTCAAAGTTTTGTTCTTTCATCCCAACTGAGGGACGCCAGCTTAGTGGAAAACATTACCTATTTAATATTGAAGTGTACACACAAACACACACACATTTCTTTTGTTCTGTTATGAGGAAGCCTAATGATATAGAAATGAGTAATCAAGTCATTAAAACAGTTCCCCACTTTGTCAAATTATCAAACTGGCTGGATTCTATATCCTATTAAACACACACGCCAAACATTATTATAGTGGACATTTTGTATTTGAAATAGATGCACCCTTTTTCATTTATTAAGCAGTGCATATGATGTCCATCAGCCCTGACAATCTGAGAAATCTTGGTAAGGAAAATGTGTTCTCCAGCAGGGATCGAACCTGTGCCCCCTTTTATAGGGGAAACCACTGACATGCTTTACTGCTCAGCCATGAAGAATATCAGAGAGAGCAAGTCTCTATTTTCCCTTTTTAAGGAGAGCACAGCTCCACTCAGATTATTTTTCTTGAAAGTCCATATCTGCTCTTAAAGCAATTTAAAAAGAATTAATATTTATTTTTCTCTGTAATTTTTTAAAATTATTTCTAAAGTTATAGTGAACACTTTGTATTTGAAATAGACACCCCATTTTTGTTTATTGAATAGTGTGTATTATATCTACTGGCCTGTGTATTTGAGAAATCTTAGTAAAGAAAATACACACATACAGTGATGCAAGCACACGATAGGCCAAAAGTTTGGGGCCACCCTCTGCATTTATTAATTAGTGATTTTCATAGATTCTTTGGTTTAATTAAATCCTACCAAGCTAGGATGCTGGAAGTATTTAACTCATGAGTGCATGCCATCCAATGTTTTTAAAGAAGGAGTATTACCTAAAATTGCCCTATGATTACTATTCCCCAGAAAGTTAAATTAGCCAAAAAGGAAACTTTATGTAGTAATCGGGGAATTTCATTATTATTACTGAATATATGATAAATTCCCTCTGGCCTGAAGTGAGCTTGTAAATTAGTTTGGAAAAGGCATACAACCTTCAATTTTTAGGCATTTCTTTTAAATCCAGACGGTGACCCCCAAATGTTTGACTCATATTGCATGCACGCACATATATAGTTGATGTTTTTCTGCCACATGATAAATGGTAAATAGAATCAAGATATTTTACCAGAGGGAATTGCAGCTTGAATTGGACCAACTGGTCTTGGAGTTTGGATTTTCTTAGATTCTTCAGGAACTGTAGAATTTGTCAAGGGAACCTTGCAGGTATCATTGACAGCTTCTTTAACAAGTGGAAGTGAATCATTTTCCAGGTTTGGTGTAGGTGTGCTGGTTTTGGTAGCCAGCCATTCCTCTTGAAAAGGAGGCATGTAATTTATATTTTCCATCATCTTTTGGCTATCATCTGGTGTTGGTTTGGAAGAGAGTAAAGATGAAGAGACCTGGTCTCCAGCAACAGCCAACATGGTCTCTTCATCCTTTGTCCAGTTGCCTTTTTTCTTGGCAGACAGCCTCTGTAGTCTACAAAAGAGTAAGGGAGAGATTGGCTCACATTTGGGATTTAGAAACAATATATTCTAATCAAATTTCAATGGCCAAATACATACTGAATCTATTGAAGGCAATAAATGGTTGTAGAATTCCTCTTTTTGGCACCATTTTATATGCACTTTAGTTCTGGTTGCCATAGAGATGGTTTTATGAAGTCTTCTCGGCATAGACTAGGCACTACTTGTTTCCTGCAAATGTACCAGAGACACTCATATATAAGTAGCAGTTTTATAACATGTTGGCGTCAGCCTGAGAATTCTACATAAGTCACATATTTCTTTTTGAGAATATTATTTGCAACACTGATTGCAGTTATATTGTGACAAAATGGAACCCAGTCATGGCTTTGAATACCATTGAAGTAAAGTGGAGTTTTTTTTTCTTAAATCAATTCACCCCAAGCAAGAAAGAAAATGCCACTAAGACATAATAGTGTCTGGGAGTGAAATAGATTGAGAAGACTTTAGAAGAGACATGTCCAAAGTCTGACCCACAGGTCAATTATGGCCTGTTGTCAAATTTCATATGGCCACCATCCTCTATCATAGAATGTATCACTTATGGAAAACAAGTATTGTCAATCAGAATATGTTAAGTACACACCTAAGAACCGAGATTTCATGTTTTACCAAAAGATGTCAGCAGCACTGTATGGTTGTCCTCTGTTGGTGTGACCCTGACCTAGGCAATTTCTAAAATCACTGCCTTTGAACCAGGCTGCTGCTTTTGAACCAGACCTGGCCTACATACCATAGTCCATATCTCAGCATCATAATGAAGTTGTGGAGAGCTAAGATCTCCCAGATCCATATAGAAGTAGTTTTGTTCAGGATTTTCAAATTATGATGCTATATCATTGGCAGTCTTCTGAGTTATTATCATGTTTGTAACAGACATCCATAAGTATCAGTGGGTATCAAAATATATATATATATATATTTTACGGCAAAAAAACAAAAATTACCTCAACATAGGTGTAGTTTATTTCAAACCGTTCATCACACGGCAATCGTCAACCTCTAAGTGTTTGTCTCAGAGCATTGATCTAAATTTATTTTCAAAGTCAGTCCTCCTCTAGTAGGCACCTTGTTAATGAGAGTGGGTTTGTGTTAGCGATTGGTAGGGGCGTAAGGTATCTTATCCCAGGGTAATAGTAGTGTGTGTGTGTATATATATATATATATATATATATATATATATATATATATATATGTATACATACAGTGAGAGAGAGAGAGAGAGAGAGAGAGACTGAGTGGCGACAGTCTGTATCATTCTTGAATGCAATCTTTCAGGACATGACTATATATGCTGGGGCATTATGGGCAGTAAGGTCAGGTATTTACAGTTTATTGTGTTATTTTATTTCAAATTATTCTCAAAACAGGATAATTAGGGGCCAGAATGTGGTTATTTTATAGCTATTTTATAGGATTATTTGTTGACTTCTTACTCATTATTTATTATGGATTACTTAAGATATTTTGCATTTATTCATTAATCATTCACTGTTGATTATTATTATTAAATTTACTTAGTTGTGGTTATGTGAACATTTGTACAGTTAATTAATTTGTTTACTATTTATTTACTTGTTTATATATATATATATATATAAAAACATCAATCAGCTAAATGTCAAACTTTTACTTGTATTATATATATATATATATATATATTATATGCACAGTACTTAGTGGGACTGAACATATATCAACACTGTAAAGAGATTCTGATTACTTACGAGTCCAATTTCAGGTCTTCCTAACTTCGAAGAAATGGTCAATTTGGTGAAAAGTTTAGCTACGAATTGATTGGTTAAGCTGGGAGGTGGTAGTGATAGTGTGTGTGTGTGTGGGGGGGGGCGGTCAAAGGGCATGTTGAATTCATTATTTGATATTCCAAACTGAACCTCCCTACCTATACAGAGAATGGCAACTGTCTTTTGGATGAATAAGATAAAAAAAGGGAGTCGCAACGAGAAATGAAAGCATTAATTTTTGACTTCTTGCCTTCACCCTCTTTTCCTCTTCATCTCGCAATAAGTAAAAGTAAAAGCCACACCAGTTACTAATGTGCAAAGTCGTTTTGATTTTTTTTTAACCAACCAATTTGCAGTTGGTTGTTTTTTGAAATGGAGATGCAAATCCGAAAGCCAGCTAAACTTTTCACCAAATCAACCATTGCTTTGAAGTTAGAAAGACCTGAAATTGGACTTGTAAGTAATCAGAATCTCTTTACAGTGTTGATATATGTTCAGTTATTCTGTTAGGTATTTTAAAAGTTAATTCTCAGACCAGTTATATTACTTTGGGTTTGAATAACCAGAGTGAGAAGATGGGATTTTATTTTTTATTTTTTTTAATATTGAAGAAAGGAACTTATACCAAGTTAAAAAAAAATATATATATATATATATATATATATATATATAATTCTTTTTCAGGACTGAGTAACATATATATATATATATATATATATATATATATATATATATATATATATATATATAAAATGTATGGTAAGTACTCCACAATTGAAATGCTGGCAGCTAAACTGACCACCCCTCTCGAAGTTCTTTCAAGTGAGGTGGCTTGTTAGCTAGCCAGTAGGACAAAAATCAAGACCTAACAAAGGGTGGAAGAACTCTCTCCGAGTCAACGGCCAGCTAACTAGAGGTGGTGTCTCCATAAACCACCGTGGAGAAGTCAACGGGAAACCACTCCACTATCATTCCCAAGTATATTATTAGCCGACAAATCACATATTATAAAACCTAATGGGGTGAAGGGGGTTAAGTCTATGGAAGTTAACTCCTCGCTCGGTAAGAACAGACATGTGCAACAGGTGTCACCTGACTGTCATCCAGCAACTGCTAGCACTAACGGCGTAAAGGGGATAAGATTCCTCAGAACCTATCCCTTGCTCGGAAAGGAATGACACGAGTAACAGCTGTCGCCAGACTGTTGTTCTGTGACTGTTCTCATCAAACATAAAATAACCCTCGGGACATGGAATGTTCGGACATTGAACAACTGCGGTTATCTGGATAATGTGAAACAAGAAACGAACAGGCTAAAAATCAACATCCTAGGCATATGTGAAACCAGATGGCCAAACAACAGAGATTTTATCAGTGATGAGCACAGGATTATTCATGCCAGTGGAGAGAAAAACAACAAAGGAGTAGGACTGATGTTGGATAAAACACTTAAGAATTGCATGCTGGGATACTGCCAACTATCCGAAAGAATTCTGGTAGTCAAGATGAAAGGAAAACTCTTCAACATATCTATCATAATAGTGTACGCACTGACAGCCCAAAGTAATGAAGAACAAATCAAAACTTTCTACTCAAAGATGGACAATATCAAGGCTCTCTGCAAATCACAGGAAGTCATCATTATATTATCATGGGAGACCTAAATGCCAAAGTAGGCAGCGAGAGGGCAGGGGATATAGCCGGAAAATTTGGACTACGTACCCACAACGAATGTGGAGAAAAATGGATCCAATGGTGCACAGCCAATGATCAAGTAATAGTCAACACATGGTTCCAAGATCATCCGAGACGATTATAGACATGGAGGAGCCCAGGAGGAGACACTAAAAACCAAATAGACGACATAACTATCAACAAAAGATTCAGGAATGCAATCATCCACTGCAAAACCTACCCAAGTGCCAACTGCAGGAGTGATCATTGCCCTGTTATACACAGGCGAAGAGTAAAACTACGGAAACAGAAGAAGCCTAACGCAGTACCCAAGCTGCAGTACAACAAACTCCTGAGCAACCCGAACCTGAAAGAAAAATATATGGAAAATGTTAAAAGAATATACAAAGGACACAATGGAAACTCAAAATGGGAACATCATCAAATGAGGTCATCCCAAAGGAGTACAGATGAACAAGAAAAAAACGAATGGATGACAGGAGATTCTCGACATAATGCAAAGGAGAGAGAAAACTGCCAAGATAGAGATCAGAATACAGAAAATGACACAAAGAAATAAGGAACAAATGCAGAATGGCTAAATAAAAAATATGCAGAAGTTTAGAGATTGAATACCATCAACAAAGGAGATATGCACAAACAGATAAAGCAACTAATAGGACAGAAGACATGCTCGTCAACAGGCTGCTTAAAATTAAAGGAAGGAACACTCATATTACAGAAGGAAAAAATTCCTCAACGCTGGTGCGAGTATATTGGAGAACAACAAAAGAACACAACCAGCAATACACAGAACTACCGACAGACTTGAAATTCTAAAAACCAAAGTAGAAGCGGCACTGGCAAAATTGAACAGAAACAAGGCGGCAGGGCCAGACGGAATCGTAATGGAAATGCTAACAGCCTTAGATGAATTTGGTATAGACAAGATCACAGAAATAATAAATGAAATCTACAACAGCAGGGATGTACCGGAGGATCTCGACAGATCTATTTTCATAGCACTACCTAAGAAACCAGGTGCAAACAAATGCAAGCTCCACCAAACAATCAGCCTAATGAGCCATGTCACGAAACTCCTCATCCGCATTCTGATGAATAGAGCATGCAGCAGAATTAGACCAGAGATAGGACAAGAACAGTTTGGGTTTGTCAAAGACACCGGAACAAGAAATGCAATATTCATGCTTAGAATGTTATCGGAAAGAGCAATACAGATGCAGAAGGACGTGTATCTAGGTTTTATAGACTATGCAAAGGCATTCAACAAAGTACACAACAAGGACCTGCTAGAACTGCTCAGCAACCTTGATATATTTGGGAAAGATATCAGAATAATCAAGAACCTATACTGGCAGCAGACACCATGCATTCGCATTGAGAATAAGCTCAGCAAATATACAAAAATAGAAAAAGGCGTAAGGCAAGGATGTGTCTTCTCACCGGACTTATTCAACCTGTACAGCGAGGCAATTCTGAGAGAATTGGAGATCCTACTGCGATTCAGCATTGGCGGCTACAATCTTACCAACTTAATATATGCGGATGACACGGTACTGATAGCAGACACGGAAAAGAACCGACAAAACCTCCTACAGAAGGTAGCGAGGGAGAGCAAGAAGAAAGGACTAACCATATACGACAAGAAGACAGAATGCATGGTCATCAGTAAAAGGATGAGCCCAAAATGCGATTTGCAGGTCAGGGAGACTAAAATCAGATATGTGCGAAAGTTTAAGTATCTGGGAAGTGTTCTGACGGAGGACAGTAGGTGCGACACTGAGATCCGAAGACAGTTTGAGATGGCCAAGGATGCTTTCCAGAATCTGAGCAGAGTACTGCGAAACAGGAGGATTTCTATGGTGACAAAGAAAATAGTACTGAGCTGCTATGTGACATCTGTCCTCCTATACAGTAGCGAATGTTGGATGGTATCCTCAAGGATGACGAGACTTGAGGTGGCGGAGATGTAGTTCTACAGAAGGATGCTGAGGATATCATAGGCTGAGAATGTCAGCAACGATGAGGTCTTGGAGAGGATGCAAACAAAGAGGAAGGTTATGCTTAACATAAGGAAGAGGCAGATGAAATTTCTGGGACACGTGATGAGAAAGAAGGGCCTGGAGAATCTGATACTCATGGGATGAATAGAGAGAAAAAGAGACGGGAAAGCAGCGCATGACATACGTGGCGGGCTTGGGCAGGTGGATGGTGGAGCGTAGACTGGGGGAGTTGGCAGAAACACAAAACCTGTTGAGAGCCACAAGGGATATGGAGAAGTGGAGGGCCATGGTTGCCTATGTCCTGAAAGGATATCGAACATAAAAAGAAAGACTTAGTGGGAAGTGCTCAATATCAGTAATAGAGCTAACATAATAAGTTGTACGGATATGAGTTTGTGACACTGGGTTTCATACTTTTGTGGTAGATCTGAAAAGTTTCAAGAACATTCCTACCCGCTCCTTGTTTAAACAAACATCGCTACACATAAAGAGCTAAGGTCCCAACACCAAAATAGAACTACAACTGCGTATATATAAATGCCTGAATACACGGATATGTATCTAAGCCTAGCCTCAAATTGCTTATATGGATGTGTTGGTGTGAACTAAAATGCATACATCTGTATGTATCTGTCTATGTGTATGAGAGTGTCACCCCAAACAAATGCAGAAGTAGATTCCCCCTCCCACCAGCAAACATAGTCAAACAAGCATAAATAGATCCAATTTTAAAAAATAAACCAATTTGTTTGATGACTGCAAAAGTGTGTAACCCAGGTCACAAACTCATATCCATACAACTTATATATCTCACACATACACACACACATTCCTTCATCACTGAGCAGACACTGAATTTTTCTTGTCATGATGAACAGATGTACTCTTAATGGGGTTCCTTGCTTTCGACGCTTATTAGAATTAAAGTTCTTCTCAATCCTCAAGTAGAACTCATATGATCCATTGCAAAAGAAGCTCTAAAAATGGTCGGTTCTTTGCCCTGGTCCAGAATTTGACTCCTGATGACACGCTCTATCTTTACAAGTGTCAGATTAGACCCAGAATGGTGTATTGCTTCTGTATCTTGACTGCAGCTACTGAATCCTCACTTTCCAGCCTTGTTCCAAAGGGGCATCCAAGTGGCCTTTTAGGCTATGAATTATTTCCCACCTTACAAGCCCTTTCCAACAGATGAAACATGGCAAGCATCTTGCAATTATCTCTATTTCTATAGAAAATGTTCTGATGAGCTACATTCTTTAGTTCTACCAGTTCAGACGTTTGCAGCAAAGACGCACCATGTCGGGGACACAGGGTCGACTCTTCCTCATTTCCTTCATATTCCATTCACAAGAAGCAATTTCTATTTGGACAGATTCTTCGCAAGAACTACTACTCTGTGGAACAAACTCCCAAGAGAATGTTTCCTTGATCATTACGATTTAACCTTTTCAAGTCTTGGGTCAAGTGTTATTTACTTTCAACCGCATTCAGTGATCCTCTATCTTGAGTAGCTCTTGAGCCTTGTATTGAGTGAACAATAGTAAAAAAACACACACATATGATTGTTGCCATTTCATTGTTGAGTATGACAATCACAGGATATCATTGTCATATTCAAGATGAAGAGGACTCTTTAAACATGTCAAACTTAAAACCTGATACAAAGTTGGCATACAGGAGACATATAAATGTTGTTATTAGGTATATTCTTCTGAATGTTTGCATGTTCTATCAACCCACCAGTTGACATGCCCACTTTCCCCACAAATGTGACATGAATTGTTAGTATTTAATGCCATCTTGTAGTTGGTTGGTTGGTACACTGATATCATGATAACTTTACATATGACACAGTTTTCCTGCTTTACTCAAGTAAAGCCTATTAAAAAGATCACAGGACAAAATATTCAGATGTCATCTTTTATGAGTTAAGCAGCACTTTTAATGGATGTCTATAAAAAAAATTACACATACATTCCATATATATATATATATATATAGTCCTTTCCAAAAGTATTGGAAAGGCAAGACCAATTCATTTGTTTTTGTTGTTCACTGAAGATATTTGGGTTTAAGATCAAAAGATGAATATGAGATGAGAGTTCAGTATTTCCTGGTATTTACATTGAAATTTGTTAAACAGTTTAAGACATTTTGTTTGACTCCACCCATTTTTCAAGCAAGAAAAACTATTGGAACATGTGACTGACAAGTGTTTCTTGTTACCCAGGTGTTGCAAGAAACAAAACCTTAATAAAATTAATTATGAATACCATACAAATGTTTTAAAATGTTTACAGTAGATAGTTTAAAATATTGACGTTTGTAACAAGTTCTTAATACTTATGTTTTTAAAAAAAACTTTTGACAACCTCATAACTTAGGTACTTCCCCTAAAGCATTATTCAAGCTAACTGCACCAAACTCAGCATTCTTCACTTCATTAGTAAAAATCTTCACTTTCAGATGAACACAGAAATTTTGTCTTTGAAAATGAACACTACAATATTTGTCTTGAAAAACAAAACAATACTCTGATGATGACATTATGCTAATGTCAAAAGTACTTGGAATAAACAATATGTATCAACATCGTAATTTTCTCTCTTCCTTTAATAATGACACCAAAAAGCATGTCTGTGAATATGGAAGGATCCAATTGAAAATAAGTAGACAAAACTTGTCTAAATTTTTCAATGAAACATGTTTCAATGAAAACATGCTGCCAAAATATGTTTATATATATATATATATATATATATATATATATATATATATATATATATATATACACACACACACACACATATACATACATACATACAGATACACAGGATGCTCCCAAAGATGCCATAGAGTTTTAGTGATATTTAATAATTATTTAGGGAATTTTTTCCAAATTTGAAGGTCTGGAATTTTGTTATGAGTAAGTTCACAACTTAATGGTGAACAAAAAACATCATTATTTTAAAAATCAATGATTCACCATTTGATAGGGCATTTTTACAAACAGTATCTGTACATGACTTACCAAAATTTGGGAGGGCACATTTAGCACACACACAAGAAAAAATATTGAATGTGTATTGAACAGCACAGAAGTAGAATAGAGATTATGCATTCAAAGACACTCTTTGCAGCTAAATATCTCTTGAGCATCATTATACCACATTATGAAGTGAGATTTATACCAGTAACACTACAAAATCCAGTTTGTACAAGAAATAAAGCCTGATTATAAGCAGTGGCTTTACATTCATGGGCTATTTCCAACAAGTTCTCCATAACTCTTGCCAATAAATTTGTCGAGTTAAGCTAATTAGCTCAATGAATTTGTTGGCAAGAGTTAATGGAGAACTTGCTGGAAATAGCCCATGAATGCGAAGCCCAAAATGGTGGTTACTTACTTATTTCTCAGCGTTAACAGAATTAAATTTATATTTAACAATCTTCATTATTAAAGATAAATTAATAAGAATATTGTCTACTTGAGAAATGTCACTTCTAAACACCATCATGACTTTTGGGACAGTGTGTGTGTGTATGTATATATATATATATATATATATATATATATATATATATATATATATATCATCTGTTGTGGAGTAAATAGTACACCACTGGTGACTATATGAACTAGTTCATAACTATAATAAAGAGCTCCTGGTTAGAGGAAGAAGAAGCCATTTGGAATCAGTCTTCAGACTAATTAATACAGGCATCCAAGCAAGTTGCCGAAGTATTACTTATAAGTGCTACAAAGCACGTCATAAGAGTGGCAATGAGGGATTCAAAACTCAAGTGACGTATTACCATTGTGATGAGGATTTGGAACTCTTATGACTTACTCATAAGAGTTGTAACTGGAGTTATAAGGATTTTGGAAACTCATACTGAGTGAACTAGTACGAAAACAAAAATATACTTCTTGTTTTGAGAATAAGGATATGTGTAATGAGAAGAATTTTAACCACATTGGTTTTAAAAAATTAACCACATTGGGTTTTTTTCTTGTTGTGTAGAAGAAAATTTGTTTCTCTTAGATGTAGGAAGAAACATTCTTGCAACATTAGGTTGCAAACAGACAACGAGCCTCTATTAACAATATATTGTTCAAAGAAAGGAATATCTATGCATACAGCTAATAGACTACAATGTTGGGGTACCATCTTATTAAACTATGATTTTACGATGAAGTATCAACTGTCTAAAAAATTAGGACATGTAGATGGATTATCAAGATTAATAGCTAAAAATGCAGAACCATTTGAGGACACAGTCATTGCAGCACTAAAATGTGAAATGGAAATAAAAATCATTTTGTGCACTATAGTACGAGAGTTACCAGTTACCCTGGAAGAAATAAAAGTAAAAGCAGAAAATGACGTCTTTATTGTGAAAATAAAAAGGCAATTAAAAGAAGGTAACAAAGACTGAAATCCAGACTTAAATGTTTACTTGCTATGCAATGGTGTAGTAATGTTCAGGCAAAGGGTTGTAATACCTTGTGTGTTACATAAGCAAATAATGACAGATTTTCATAGTGGACATGATGGTATTTCAAGAATGAAATCTCTGATGAGAAGTTTTGTATACTGGACCAGAATGAACCAAGATATTGAAAAAATAGTGAAAGCTTGCAGAAGTTGTGCCCTGGCAGCAAAACTATCCATCACAAAGATAGAACCTTGAGCTAAGACAGACATGCCATGATCAAGACTGCATATAGATTTTGCAGGTCCTATGAATGGATCACATTATCTTGTGATAGTTGATAGTTTCACTAAATGGCCAGAAATTCATAAGTGCAAAAATCCAACATCTTCAGTGACAATGAATTTTTTCAGATACTATATTCTCTGATAACAGAATGCAATTCATGAGTAAAGAATTTGAAGACCTATGTAAGATGTTCTCCATTGAACATACTACGACCCCACTGTATCACCCAAGGTCAAATGGACAAGTGGAATGGTTTGTGGGAATGTTCAAAAGAGCATTGAAGAAAGCAAGTCTTGAGAAAGTAAATGAGGAAGCATTTCAAAATTTTCTGAGAGTTAGCCGTGTAACACCTAACCCCAATATGCCATCAGGCACGATGCCGGTAGAATTAATGTTTGCTAGAAAAGTAAAATCAGTGTTATTACTAAGTCGAAAAACATGAATGGATAACAAAAACAACACCAAAAGTTTCAAGGTCGGCGATAAAGTGTTCTTTAGAGCATATAAGGATGGCAAAGAAATGCGAGAAGATGGCATAATATCAGCAAGAATCGGGAAGGTCATTTACATGTTAAAAGGGAAAAGATTTGAAGATAAAAAGGCACCACAATCTGTTGAAAGAAAAAAGGTTCATTGATGAAAGACCTGAAACATTGGAAGAACCAATAAAAATGCTGTATGATGTTTTCAATGTTCCAGCACCACAACTGATGGAACCTACATGGACAAGTTCCAGAAAAAGAAAGTGTACTGAAAAACTGGAAGTGGATCCAAGATGGTAAGGCTACAAAGCCAAATGCATAGGCAAACACTCCAGAAAAGAGGTGGAGGGGAGAGATACTAATACTAATAAATTAATAAAATATTTATAAAAAGTATAAATTTCAGAAGTGGGGAGGGGAAGTTGTGGAGTAAATAATACACTCCCCAGTGACTATATGAACTAGTCCATAACTATAATAAAGAGCTCCTGTCAGAGGAAGAAGAAGCTGTTTGGAAATACAGGCATCACGGCAAGTTGCCGAAGCATTACTTATATTATAAGCACTACAAAGCATGTTATAACATTATCAATGCTATTTAGTGGTACCTTTTCAGCTGTTACAAGTATTTAGATTAAGCCAATTTTAATAAGTGTGAGATTAGCTATTTCCATACAGGAATCATTTGGCTTTCATTAAGAGAGCAGTCAGTGTTACTATCAGTTGCAATTTATAAAGTTACTCTATTAAAAGTTTTTAAGTAAATTATACTTCAAGTCCACTATTATAGCTCTCTCTAGTATCGCTGGGAGTTTCCTTCCAAACTTTTTGTTTATGATAATGTGGAAAGTTAACATCTTGAGATGTCATTTTCTCTTCTCGTTACATGTGCTTCCCATTTTTGTCAGATTCTGTTAGGAATCTTTACATGATGCAGTGTTTATTATTTGGTATAGCTATTGTGATGTTGTATTACCAGTGAATAGGGCTTGAGGAAGAATTGTTTTCTGTTAGGTTTGCAGAGGTATGACTAGCAGTACAACTCACCAATCCCAAGTAAGGCAAGGGGACAAGAATGAAAGAAAAAGAAAAAAACAAAAACAACAGGCCATTTTTAAACTGGAGATGTCTTGGGAGGTAAGACATTCTTAGCATGTTGAAAATAACAGTATATTCTAAAACTAGAGTCCCAAAGAATGATTAATTCATTATACTGGGCCAGCTTCCCAAAAAAGGTAAGCAAGGTATTAAGAGGATGGTGAGAATAATCCAAATATACGTAGTGCAATAAAGTATCAAGAAATAGGAAAATTTCATTGGAAACATAGAAAAGAATACTGAACTGTTATGTAATATCAATCTATGTCACCTAAACTCTGTTCTGCTAACCATTTATACAAGCTCACTAGGTAAGTTTATACATTGCTTTCATCTGGCCCTCTTGCCTATAATATACCCTATGAGTCTCAAATTTTCCAAGCCCCCTTTCTTCATTATGTGCCCTAGAAATTTCAAGTTTCTCTTCCTGATATGAACTATAAGTGTATTTTCTTTCCATTTTCTCTAAAACTTTGTTGTTGCTCATATATTTGGTCTATATTCTCAGCATCCTTCTGTAGAACCACATTTCTGTTATTTCAAGTCTCTCTTCTTCATCTTTGAGGAGATGGTCCAGCATTCACTGCCATATAGGAAGATCAATATTACATAACAGTTCAGTGCTCATTTCTTTGATTCTCACAAAATGTTTCCGTTTCTTAATACTTTGCTTAGCTTTCACTAACCCAATGCCCTTTCAGATTTCAGTGTCACACTTTCCAGTCTCTGTTAAAACACTTCCCAAATTTGACATATTGTAGTCCTGTCCTATCAGTAACTCACATTAATTCTTGACCACTGACAATCTCTTTCCTGTTCATCTTCAAAGCATTTCTATAGTAAAATCATTAGCAATTAATTTTACAGAAACTGAAGGTCCAAAAAAATTAGAGGCTGCAACTTAATAGCATGTAGATCCTCCTTTTATCTGTATAACATGGTGTGACTTCTACAATGTGCTGAACTTGTCATCTGGATATATCTACCCAGACATGTCACATAACTGTCCATAACTGAATTGCATTTGTTAGGTTCAGCAAATTTACTGAAGTCAGCAGTTTGTTCACTACATGCCCAATGATAATATTAGCTGTTTCCCTATAAGGAAACAGTCAGCATTCAATGACCAAGCAGCAAGTACTGCTGTCAGCTGAAATTTATAAAGTCTTTATCTTAAAACAATTTTTCCGGAAAATAGGTTTCTCAAGTCCGGTGGCTGTTATCGTTCTTTCTGGTATTGATACGAGTTTTTTTCCTAACCTTTTATTTGAAGTAGTGTGGAACATCAACATCTCGATTATGTTGTTTTCTCAATGAGTTACATGTAATATCCATTTTAGCTATTGCTGCTGTTGAAAGTCTTCAAGTGATGTTTTTATTATTTGGTACAGTTCTTTGTGATTCTGTAGTGCCAGTCCACAAAGTTCAAAGTGTGGTCTCCACAAAGTTCAAAGTGTGGTCTTCACAAAGACCCACAGGCTTCACTCACTCAAAACCATTTTTAACCATTGATTTGAGAAAGCAGTTGTATACAACTGACATTTTAGATATTTTTAGAATGTTTTGCACTATGTATGACATCCATATGAAAGCTTTGATCTGATGAGGCTATTTAAAAACTCGACTCAAGTTTTCAGGTTAAATCTTTGGTTTTGTAACATTTTGTGGTGTTCAGTTAAACTACATTTAGTGCAGCCTTTCAATTTCCTTTTCTCTCATACTAAATTTGTTATAACATATGCCAAGATATTTGAAGTGTTTAATATTTACTAATTCCACATCATTAAATGGAGTTTAAATCTGGTGCATAAAGGGACAAATGGGTGTTTAGAAATCAGCTGAGTGTTCCAAGAAACAGTGCATGATGGAAGGGAGTGTATTTTTTTTTACTGGAACAAACCAATACCACCAGAAAACATGGCAATTATAAAAGAGTAAAAATGGTATGCAACAAGAGATATCACAACTGTCAAGAAAGACTCCAGTTTCCAACAGAACACACCTCACAACATTAAAGAGCCATCAACAGACTTGCACGGCATGCTGTTGGCAAACTGGATATTTAACCTCATGAGGTCTACACAAAGCCTTTTGGCCAAAAGAGCAGGCAACATGATGGCAGTCTTACATGTTCTCTGGCCTAGGTGGTGCACAGTTACTGATGTAGTGCTGTCAATAATGATAATATGAAGACTCGTGGAATTGAGTGTATGCTATAGGTGGTGTTGACTGAATGGTTTATTGGCACCAATATTGTCAGATTGTTTTGACATTTTCTGCCAGATTTGTAATGCTTTGATAACTGTTGTTTTTGATAAGAAATATCAAAATCACTTGACATTGGATTTTAAAGGCTCCAAAATGATACCACCTAATATTCTTCGGGACAGTGACATAATGGATATAAACATTGATTACAAGTGTTGTATTTGCTTTGTGGTGTTAAGTTTGTGCCCTGCATAAGTAGTGAAATCCATACATTTTGATTCTCCAGGAACCAAAAAGAATCTATATCACAGAGATAAAGTAACACAAAAATTAACTCTTATCAGCTAGTATGAACACCTGAAAATAGTCAAAGGGCACATGACTGAAATGCAGAAACAATTACAACATATATAAAGAAGATGGTAATAATCATTTGAATAAATCAATATATAAGCTTGAATCCTGCTTACTTATTCTTTTATGCCATGTTATTTTTTTATTATCTGCAAATATAAAATGCTATGATTTCTTGGAATGATAGTAGAGTGGTTTCTTGTTGCCCTCAGTTTTCATTTTCTTAGACTGTTTGCCAACCATGGTTAAAGAGTCCAGTCTGTCCTGCTATTTAACCCATAGCTGGAGGGAGAAGAGATAGATCTATCCCTCTCCCAAGAACATTTTCACAAAAGATAGGAAAAATAATTCCTATAAATCAATAGATAAGTTTAAATCCTTTTATAATTTTTTCTATGCCCTGTCCCTTCAGGACATAAGTGATCATGACTTTCTGCAATTTTTTTTTTTAATTATCTGCAGATTGCCATGCATTCTTAAAGAAAGACAAGGGAGTGTTCTCCTATTGTCCTCTCCAAGGTTCGGAATTCAGAGTTTTCCTCCTCTTAGACTGGTTGCCAACCATGGCTAGAGAGTTCAGTTTGCCTTGCTATTTAACCCATAGCTGGAAGTAGAAGAGAAGACACATACCTTTCCCAAGAGCACTTGTGCAAAAATAAATACAACAGGCAAGTGTGGAAATTGAACATGGCCTGCCAATTCCACTTTCTGTACCAATGTACACTTCTGCTTGCATAAAGCAAATGCAAACTCCATTAGCATTCAAATATTATTCCATTTTCCCTCCCACCTTCATCACTACCACCAGAATTTGCTGCCAGTCAGTTGATATAAAATTATTTGAGTGATAAAAAGCCTAACCCTTTTTTTTAATAAGTTTAACCTATATCTTATGTATAATGACAGATCCTTTAGAATCATTACAAAAGAAATTTTGACTTTTCTATATGAAAGCATTCCATTAACATATATGTGGTCTGTAATTTTCTGTTGCCATTTTTCTGAAGAAATAAGGTTTTCTTTTTCCTCAAGAAGGCTGTACATCTGACGCAGACTGAAGAATGGACTGGTTGAAATGCTGTGTTAACAGCATCAAGTATATCAAAAAGGAGATACAATAGTCCAATCAAAATGTACAATGTTAATGACTTCACTCAAAGTTGGATACAACTCAAGTTGCTTTCATCACAGATCAGATTCAATTAATCTTTAATTAATTCTGATTAAGTCATTATTAATTCAATAGACATTACTTCTTGAAGTCAGTGATTCTTAAACAGGAGGCACTTGGACTTCCAGAGGAGGAATTTAAAATCTAATGAATGTTTTTTTGTTTGTTTTTTTAATTAATTAATTTAACCCCAACAAGGCAATAATGCCACTAAGATGTAAGTGGCGACTAGTAGTGAAAGAGAATGGGAAGACTTTAAAAAGAAATGAAAATCTAATCCTGAACAGGAAACAAGGAATAAACCTCTACACTTGTTCAAAAGATTGGGGAGGAGTTTGAACCGGATGATAGGTGAACCTATCTACTCCTATTGAAGGCAAAAAATAAAACAAATAGCAAATAAAATTTCAGAGTTTAGGCAAAGATGTTAGAAGCATAGAGTTGAAGTAGACTTTAGGAGAAACCAGAAACGCAATCCTAATCCGGAAACAAGAGATAAACCTCTAATCCTGTTCAAAATACCAGGGAGGAGTGTGAACCAGATTTTAGCCAAGAGAAGAAACAGGCATTCAATCAAATGGAAGTTTTTATTTTTCATTGAAATAAGAACTTCTTTTTTATTTTGTTGCAATAAAACAACTTAGTCTTAAATCGTTTTCAATAATCACCATTTGTAAAAGGATAATAGAGAATACATTACAAGATGACAGTTCACATTGAGGAAAGGACAGAGGAAATCTAAGGAATGGGTTTGGAATTAGTTTGGTGAGATTTTGTTTAACAGCGTGCCAACCCTGATAGGTTTTTTTATGCCAACCAGGTGTATACATATATTACATACATACATTTTTTTCTCCAATAATTGGAGAGTCTCAGGGATGTGACCTGAGATTCTGAGAACCAGGGCTTAGGACAAAGAAATTCCATTTATTTATGATTCATATATCAGTCAGACCTTTAACCATGAAAACCTTAATAAAACCCTTGATTTTGGGCCAGTGATTCTGAACCAATGGGAGACACTAGGCACTTAAGGGAGGAATTTCTGGGCAAAAGAGAAGTTTAGCCAAGGGAATAATTAGGGAGGAATTTCACTCTAATGTGTAAATAAATAGTGAAAAAATTACTAGAAGACAGTTCAAAATAGGGGAGGAATTGAGGAAAGTTGGGATAGCAAGAGGATTAAAGTGAGTTGGGACTATAAGACCTACTGCTGTAACTAAAAGTTTAGCACTTCCTTATGTTAAGAGAAACTGTCAGTGGGTCTGTGGCATTATTACAGGGATCATTTACATTTGTCTACTGTTAAATAAGAATTTACTAAAAAGATAAAGCACATAGGTCATCTACCTTTTTTCGCCTTCATCTAACAAGGCTTTTATTGCTTCTAACTCTACAGCTGGTTCCTTGGTAATGTCACTGGCCTGGTTTTGCTGATCCTGTACTCTTGCACAAAGTTCCTGGTAAAGGTCTTGCAAGTACTTCTCCAAATTGCTGGGGGTGGAAGGAGGAACACCACCAGTTTGGTTTGATATATTTTCATTCATTTGTAATGCAAAGGCATTTGAGAACTGCAAAAGAACAATTAAATGGTAACTGAATTCCTCAAAACTGAAAAGGCATTTGAGAACTGCAAATGAACAATCAAATGGTAACTGAATTCCTCATAACCCCAAAACTCTAGGGATATATTCTGCCAAAAGAAATGCCAAAATTATGTAATGGGGATTAAAAGAAAAGCATCCTATTGTAGAAGTTTCAGAAACAAAATAATCCACAAATATAAAATGCCATTTGTATCCCCCTCACTAGATTACATACACACACACACACACACAGAGAATCTTACATTATTAGCAACTTCCTGTCTATTATTGATATATAGAATAAATACTTATTTGAATCAATAAGTTTATTTGCTGAATGATGGCAACATCTATCTGCATAGTTTAGGATGAAAATCACTTCATTCTCTACAGTTCTAAACAAATTGACAGCCATTTGCGTTAAATGTCCTGAATTTTGAAGTTTATGAGTTTGAAGCTTTAAAATGGGTCATAAGACTGATGTGAAGAATTAAGAGCTTCAGGGCTTGAAAAAGTGTCATTGAAAAGTTCTAGAATTGGTGAAACAAAAAAACAAAAAATCTGTAGGTTGCCAATCCGTATGAAACAAAACTATCCTTTATACACCACAGAGAACAAAAATAAAAATAACCGACACTGTCAGCAGTTGTGGGCAAACTGTCAATGTCACCACCAGGTACTTTGGTCAATTGACCCAACACATGCATCAACTCCAGGTCCTACTGACTCTCCCCATCCTTCAGGTCACTTTTCTTTCCCACAAAAAGACATTTCACCTTGATCCTCTATATCAGCAATACAAAGAATTTTATCTTAACAATTCTTGTCTTTTTCTTTTTGCCTCATCAGCAGTACTTTGTTAGTTTGTTTGATTCCTCATATTACCATATATGCCTACAACGGGATATGCACTAGTCAAAGCCAGTATTTCTACCTGATACTTTGAGATAGCAATAACTCCCCACCATGAAAGAAACAAAAATGATTCATTCGCTATTAAGAATGTAGCACAGAAAAACTAATGAACAGACAAACAGAAAAGCAGAACTGAAGGAAAAGTTTGTATAATTAATGTAAAAAAAGACAAATTGAAATACAACTGGGAGATAATCAGAAAACAGTATGACAACAGGATTCCATTTTCCTGTGTCTCTCCACCAAATATCTAAGCAGTGCAAAAATTGAACTAAAATGTCCATTCTTCTACCGCTGATGGACTGTTAAACCTATTGCGATTACTCCTGGAGGATTCATTTAAGTCACAAAGATTGATTGATTTGTTTTTTTGTTTTTTTTACAGTTTATCAATTGTTTGTTTGTTTAAAGCCAGAAAATATTTTGAGATTATCAAAATTTTTGGGAGATAATAATGATTTACTGATACAAATCCAACTAATTATCCCATAGCTGGGAGAGATGTACCTTTCCCAAGGGTAATTTGAAAAGTTCAGGATCTTGAGTGGTCTGAGTTTTTACTGCAGTTATTTACTAAGATTGATCAATTTGTTTTTTTATGGCTTATCAAACCTTTTGCAGGTTATTTAAAGCCAGAAAATATATTGTACATTGTAAGAATTTGGGGGGGGATAATAATGATTTACTGATACAAGTTCTACTAATTAAAGTTTTCTGATAAGCAAAAAGATAAACTCATCAACTTATGTCACTAAATAAGTGGTATTAGTACCATGTAATCCAGTACAACTTGTTGCACAGTTAGGTCATCTGTGATTAACTGGTTCTCACACCATACTATTATGGTGAGGAGGGTGGTTAGACACCCAGCAAGATTAAAAGACCTGTCAAAGAGTGAATGAACCTTCTTGTAGGGTTGATAATCATCTAGTACAATGAAGCATACTGAGCTTCATAGCTATGGATGCAACCAGAGAAGGAATGACAAGGCAGAGGGCTTCCTAGACTGAAGTCAATGGCCAGGTCCAAGGTTCTCTTAATGGAATCAATCACTAAGGTGAACTCTCAAATTGGAGGACATTGACTGTTGTTTGACCTGGAAATGAATACCTATCTGGCTTTCAACCCATATATTTGGCAGGAAAGGATCAGCAACACTCGTTCATGGGACTGATGATAAAGGTGAAATTCATCGAAAAAATGTTAACAAAAATGTTTTATATAAGAAATGATAAAGTCTTTATATTTTCTGAAAATTAAATGGAGGGACAAAATCGCAAGTGAATTTGATATTGATTCGGCCATATATTAGAAATCATATGAATAGATGTATCTTACATTGGCAAGATTCCCAGTTTCTATTTCTTCTGGTTCTTTGCTTTGGTCCTTGACAGGATTTACCTGACTAATATCCTCATCAGCATCACAAATCCAACTGTCTTTGTTATTTAACCTGTAAAGAAAAAAAAGAAAAAGTATAGCCAAATTATGCCAACTATCACAAAAATATCACATTTATCAGGTGGTCACGAATCACTGTCATCCATATTTTACAGGTATGTTGAATATATATGTATAAAATGGACACTGAAGTCAACTCTGAGTGGTGACAGTCTGTTTTATGCTTGGCAGCAATCTTCAGGTTTGCAGATTGCATTCAAGCATGAAACAGCCTCTCGTGACTTGTTGTTGAGCTCAGTGTTTACTTATATATTTATACATGCACTATCCCTGATATTGAGTACTTTTACCCATAAATATAATATACCAACATATTATTTGTACTATATATATATATATATATATATATATATATATATATATATATATATATATATATATATATATTATAGGATAAGGAACAAATAGGAAACGTTTACAAATTTAACAGAAAAGAGAAAAGAAAATTCTGGTATTTTTTATTTTTATGTTTGTTTTTCATTGGTGAAATAGACCTAAGGTGCATTTGTATTGTCAGGTAGCATTTATGATAAATTTTTTTTTTTTTTTTTTTTTTTAAATACCAGAATTTTTATTTTCTCCTCCATATTTAATTTCCAACAACGCTTAAATAAAAGCAAAATATTTTAACTGTATAAACATTTCCTACTTGATCCTTATTGTTTCATTCTGTCAGATTTGGATTCATATTATATATATATATATATATATATATATATATATATATATATATATATATATAAGTGAACATTGAAGTCAACACTCGGAGGTGACAGACTGTTTCATGTTAAACGTAATTGTCAGGCCACATGCATTGTGTTTTTTGTCGACTATTTATATATACGGGTCAGTGATGCATTGTGGGTAGTCTGTTCTAACAGTTATTTTGGTGGGAGTGGTTCGTTAATTTTATTTATTATTTACTGTATTTGGATTAATTTATTTTACTTGTTTTTGCTTATTTATTTTTATTTATTCTTTTCAGGTTTTGATTTTTAAGTAACGTAGTAAAAATTTTTTTTATGTCTGCATTTTGAGATGACTTCTGATCATTTATTTAGTAGTTTTGTTTTGGTCTGGGGAGGTAATTATAGCTATGTTTTCCTCCAAGCAGGGTTTGCAGTTTTTGAATTGATTGTTGTAGGCTGATGTTCTTTTCCTTATTTTTCATGATATTTCTGGTGTGATTTGCTTTTTGTTTTTAATTTCCCAGATATATTTCGAGAGCATTGTGCTGTTTGCATATTTACTATTTGTGAAAGATGTTTTGCGTGCATAGTACTTCGTTTCCAGGGTCCTTCAGTTACTCCTATGCATATTTTTTCTTTGTTATCTGATGATTTTACCATGATTTTTACGTGTGTGTGTGTGTGTGTGTGTGTATGTTATGTATACAGTTATGTATACACTGCTCCAGCTTCATACTTTCCAGTCAACATTGATCTTCAAAAATGTAAATACAATGTCAATCATTATCTACTGTCTTCCTGATTACTCTTCTATTGTTCTCACTCCTTGATAATATTTCCGTTTTCAAATTTTTCCATTTTAAAAACAAAAAAAATCTTCTAAAAAATTACATTTACATTTTCAGAAAATGTCCATATTTCTTTCTTTTCATTTCTGCATTCTTTTATTGTTTCTATAAGATTTGCTGTGTTTATATAAATTGTACAAACAGATAAGTGTCTTTGCAAAAATATGTCTGGCTGAAATGTCCTTTGGGGTATCACTTTTTGTGTATACACAATCCCACACTCTACAATAATGCACTGAAGTTAGAAAACAAAACAAACTAGCAGCTGTGTTAAGAAACTTGAAAGAGGCTTAGTATTGCTTACCAAATATCTGTTGATGGTGTGTCTAAGATAACACTTAGAACTGTAGAATTTAAATGTTATAATTGGATTTGAATAATACAAAGGTGATACACCCTACCTGTGCTGCAGTTCTTCATTAGTCTTGGCAATAATACTCAGATGTTTTTCAATCTCTGCCAGCGATTGGCTGCGTTCATCCTCCATACATTGCAGCTTTTGTTTATAAACTTTGATCTCTTCAAGAATGCTGGTATTTAATTGATATTCAGCAGTAAACCTTTTGGAGGAAAAGAAACAGAACAAAAATTGTCAGATCACAGCTAAGACAGCTTCAAAATATTAGGAAATCAAACAATCAC
This sequence comes from Acanthosepion esculentum, assembly GCA_964036315.1. NCBI lineage: Eukaryota > Metazoa > Mollusca > Cephalopoda > Sepiida > Sepiidae > Acanthosepion > Acanthosepion esculentum. Next base: position 58,362,720 of record OZ038512.1, on the reverse strand, counting down.
TTATTTCTTAAAACAATTATCTATTGTTATGACTTTATCAAGGAACCAACATGGTCTATGTAAGTGTAAATAAGTCTGTATTGCTACGACGTCACTTGTACAAATCAAGATACTGCTGGTTCAATTCGCCGTTCTTGCTTTCTGCACACCTCACAGGTATATCCGTCTTTTTCTCCCCATTTTCACTGCTTCAGTCCACTTTTATCAGGCCAACACTGCGGCCGCCCAACCAATCAGCGTTCTTCACTTTTATCCTCAGTTACCCAGGCAAATAGCCTCCTCCAGTTCAACCAATCAGCACACGACTTGCTATTGGTGGAAGCATGCCAAACTGTACAAAAAACCCTCATTACCACACATACTGCTAGAACTGCTAGACGGGAGAGTAATGCCATTTTTACAGGGCAAACTTGCCGATGTCATATGCCACCCATTAAGATAAGACCCTTATTTCCCTATGCACCAAATGCAAGCCAGAGCTGTTCACCACAGTCTCTAAATTAGAAATTACTTTGAGGTAATAATAGAATTTCATGGTACATCATTAGAAATGGGATAAAAGTTATATCTATCACATATAACAGGCCTACTCAGTACAAACTTCTTTAATTCCTGACCATGGACAATTTCAGCCTTTCTGATATTCTATGCTTGAAATTTCACCTACCGCTGCTAATTCATCAGTTATTTGTTTGGTGGTCACTCTAGGGTTATTCTGTGCAATACTCACTTCCCTGTATTCCCCACATTTTGAAAATGTTCATTTAGAAATATCTAAACTGTCAACTATATACAACTGTTTTCTGAGAGTGATGAATAAAAATAATTTTGAGCAAATGAACCTCTTTGAAATTGATTGACTGGTGCAACAAAATCCCAAAGAACTGTACCAAATAATAGAAACCACATCATTTAAGGACTTTCAACAACAGCAACAACTAAAATGGATAACTCGTGTAACTTGAAGAGCAAAGTAAGGACATAATAAAAATGTTGACAATTAACACTATTTCAAACAAAAGATTAGGAAGAAAACCCTCTCAGTACTGGTGATGATTTTAATCTTCTGGGGAATGACTGCAAAACATTTCCCCCTCCTCTTTTATCGGCAGAAGTCCACATATGCATGCTGGGATATTTTTCTTAGACCACTACTTTCATCTGTCCAAACTTGCTTTTGTGTGTTGATGCCAATTCTTAATTCGTGAACTTTTTGCTTTCTTACCTGTTAATTGGCCTTGCATATATTGTTTGCTTGATATTATTTAATATTTACCCTGTTCCTTTCTCTTATTATTGCGAACTTTGTTAATTCTGTTTGATGAGCAGTTCCGGATTTATTTTGCATTTGACCATGGTTACTCACTTCAGAGTGATAATAGTGGATTTGAGAAACCTATTTTCCTGAAAAACTCTTTCAGTGGAAATATTTGATAAATTCCAATCCAAAGTATCACTGGCTGCTCAGTCAATGATTGTCAAATCAAGTTTAAGTCTAAGTTTTATTTTGGCATTACCATAAAATTTGAGAAAAAAAAACAAAAAAAAAAAAAAAAAAAGGCAAGTTTTTGTTAATTCATATATTTGTATAATACCAAAAAAAAAAAAAAGGAATGCTGATTAGTAGGTGTGTGCAAAAATTCTCAGCATCTTTTTGGTGTGCTCACCAATGATGAAAAGTGGGTTCTGTGTAACACTCCCAAGCGTACCAGACATTGTCACAAGACCACCGATGCAAGATCAGGCTCTGTATCTGGTAAACTAATCAACAAGTGGTGTGCTGTGAGCTACTACCAATGGGCCAAACCATCACTGTGGACCTGTACTCGCAGTAGTTGGAATGTGTACATCAGGTACTAAAGCAGAAGGAGCCAGCATTGGTTAATCACAAGGGTGTACTGTTCTTCCATGACAATGCCAGGCCTAATGAAAGACAGGTGGTCAGGGAGACCATACGGTGACTACACTGGGAGGCACTGTGCCGTCCACCTTACTCCTTGAACCCTGCACCAGCAGATTACCACCTCTTCCATTACCTTTGCGGGAAATCCTTCATAAATGAAGCAGATTTGTAGCAGGCATTCACAGACTTCTTTGTGCCAAAGACACCTGATTTTTAGTGGCAGTACAATGTATTTTTTGCTAAAATTTTTTGGAACCTGATGGGAATTACTTAGAGGGCTAACACTATGTCAAATTTGGTGTATAATTTTTGTTTTTAATAAATCAGAAACAGCAAGGGCTTTCTTGATTACTTTGTATTACTCAAGCATAATAAATTATTATTAGTTAACTCATTCTAAAAAAAAAAATTGCCATATTTATGTAATTTTTGCAATTGTATAGGCTACATTGCATGAATCATCTAGGCTTATCACTTAAGCAATTAACTCTGTTGTTTAATGCAAGAAAGAATTCTATTTCTTAAAACAAAAAAGTCAAAATCTCTAACGAAAGCTGACCCAATCCATACTGTCAGAAAGATTATAGCCATATCTAAGTAATTTTACAATTGCACAGGTTATATTTTCTGCGTGAGTAATCTAGGATTTTTATTTATATAATTAATATCATTGTTACATGCAAGAAAGAATTCGGCTTTTTAAATCATTAAAAGCATGTAAACAAAAATTAACATGAAACAAGTAAAAAAAAAATTTTTTTTAAATCAATTTAGTGCCTGGTTGCACCAACTTACTAATGAAATATTCCATTGTTATGGTAACGTGAGGCATTTTTATATATTAGCATCAAATAATGCCTTCTGTTACTATCACAAGGCAATATCTCATTATTAGAAAGGGGAGATCAGACTGCATGAACAATAAATATATAAATTTACATTGTGCCTTATGTCATAAAATAGATTATTTCTTATTTGAGTCATTTACTAATGACAGAATAACAGTCTAAACAAATAGTCAAAAACTAATAATCACATTTCACCTTTTTTGAAAGTCTGGCATTGAATGCCGAACCAGTTTTGTTACCAAAATATCTTGGGTTTGTGGGTAGTAAAGTGACAGTAGATATATGTTTTTAAATGTATTAGAGCAAAAATAGCAACACACAGAAATATCAATGAATAAATCATAAACATTTTTTTTTCAGTATACTGAGAATTTCATCTGTCATCCACTTTTTTTTTCTCTCTCTGTCTCAGTTTACTTGGGATAATCACATTTACTGATGTCATTAGACCTTCTTTTAATGTGCTCCGTTTTGAATTTCTGGCCTGATCCAAGTTAGTTAACAATAAAAATCCTTCATATTAGATTTAAAATAACCTAAGCTATCTACTCCTAATGATAATGGTAAATAATATAAAAATTATAATATGTAAAAATTAGAAAGAAAAAAATGGCGATAGATTTGAACCTTATTTATGCAAGTTTCTGTGGTTGATTTAGTTAAAGTGTTGTTCACATAAGCTCCTGGGACATGGGTTGCAAATTCACGTCAAGTTTAGTTTTTTCAGACCTTTGATATGAGGTATGAAATTTAACTTTTTATCATAAACGATCCCCAGGTATTCAAACTGACATTTCCTAATTTCTGTATCCTAGATTTTAAGAAGAGAGTCATTGTGCATTTTTCTTTTATTGCAAAAATGAATACATTGTGTCTTGGTTGTTGATAATTTAAAGCCATTTGTGGCCTGTGGACTTATTTTGTTTAGACACTGTTGTAATTTGTGTTCAATTGTGTGTATATTTTTAGATTGATGACATACTAGGAAGTCATCTATATATAGGGAACCATCCACTCCTGTGTTTAAACAATTTATTATACTGTTTATTTTAATGTTAAACAAAGTGGTTGAAAATATACCTCTCTATGAGACACTCTCCTCTTGGACTTTAGCATCAGAGAGGATAGAACCCACCTGTACTTAAAAAGCCATGTCTCCAAGTCATATCATATGCTTTCTCCATGTTAAAGAAGATGGCATCTGCATGTCCATTTTTTTTATGATGGTTTCACTTATGTAGGTTTCAAGATTTAGATTATTGTGTTTCTTTTGCTTTCTGTTATGATAGAAGTCATGGTCCAAATGCAAAATAAATAACACAGCTGTCCAGCAAACAGAATTAATAATATTTGCAATAGAAAGGAAGTGGGGCAACAACTAAATGGCATCAGGCAAGCAAGCAAACAATATAAGTAAAGTAAATTCACAGGTAAGAAAGCAAAGAGGTTTACAAACCACAAATTAGCATCTATGCAGAGAAGCTAGGTCAGACAAGTGAACCCAATGATCTTTGATATAGACAAAGTAGATCGGGACTGAGTCAAGTCAAATTGTAAATTGACCTATTTTATTGACTAAGAAAAGTATCCCATCATGCATTTTGTGGATTTTTGCCTATAAAAGAGGGGGAAAACTTTTGCAGTGATTCCCAACCAGATTGGAAAACAACACTTTCTAAAACCACTTTGGTATTTTGTGAATTTCGAGCTACCAATTTGGTCTATTGTTAATTATCCTTTCCAATGTTTTGTATAGGCAGCTAGTTAGAGATATTGGATAGTAGTTAGTCAGATTTACAATATTCTTTCTCTTTTTTGGTATTACTATGGCTTCCAGCCATGACTTAAGGAGACTGCCTGTATACCATATATTGTTAAGAATGTCAAAGACTACTTTTAGGGAAGTTTTAGGAAGGTGTTTAAAAATTTGATAATGTATTTGGTCTGGCCCTGTAGCTGTATCACAGCATTTATTAAGTGAGTCTTCCAATTCTGTGATACTGAAAGGATTATTATAAGTGTCTGTATTGTCTGATATATAATTTATTTTTTGTTTTTCAAGATTTTTTTAAAGTTGGGGAGTAATTTTTGACTAATTAGTTATATTCAAATTTGGCGGTTTAGCTATTTCTTTTCTTCCTGTACATTTTTCTTTTTGGTTTAGTCAAATATACATGTGGTTCACAACTTTTCATTTATCTTTCTTACATAACATTGTTTCCATGTTTCTCTCCTCCTGTTTTTTATGATACACCGTGCCTTTGCACAGGCCTATTTATATTATTGCAGATTGTCTGTTGTTGGATTAAGTTGAAATTTTCACAATTCATTTTTCCTGTTTGATAGCATCTTTACATTTGGTTGACAGCCAAGTTTCATACGTCATTTGAATTGGACTAAATGTTTTGGGAATTGTTTGTTCTGCTATGTTTATTAATGTATTGGTGAAAGCTAATATTGGATTGGGTTTCTCCAATATTTGTTGATTAATTTGTGTTTCGCATAGCTTAATATATTTTGGTGAATCTGCTTTATTGAGCTGCCATTTAGGTGTTCTTTCTTCTGCTATTGGTTTTACAATGTCTATGCAAATAGGAAAATGATCACTTCCACATTGATCATCATAGACTTTCCATTGTAAATCTAGAAATATATGACAGCTTATTGCTAAATTTACAACTGATACAGTGGCTGGATGAATGTAGGTATTGGCTCTGTCATTTAGAAAACATAGATTATAATTTTGAATTAGGTTTTCTATAATACATCCATTGGAGTTAGGTTTATTAATATCTCAGAGTACACTATGGACATTAAAATATCCCAATAGTATAAAGGGGATGGTTCGTTGTTCTATAAGTTTATTTATTTCCATTTGTTTTAAAGCATATTTTGAGATATGTACATTGAGCATACTGTGAAGAATTGATGGATTGTAACCATAATAGCAGTATCTTGTAATCTTGTCTCCAGTTTCAGTACCTAGTGGGGGGGATGTAGTTTAAAGGTTTGTTACATAGGACAATAGCCTAGAGGATTAGAGAAAATTTTGGTAGCATAGTAATTGTGAGTTCCCCTGATTCTGTATCTGGGCAGTACAGACTCAGAATCAGGGGGATCAAAGCTAACAGTAACTGAGCAGTACTAAAAAAAAAGATGGACAGTTAAATGAGAACAATCTACACCTGTAGATTAAATAAGAACTCAGTTTGAAATTTTCTGATCAACAGACACCTAAAGACCAATTGTAAATAATGAAATTCAAAAATGGCACCTCGAACCATATTCAATCTAAAATGTTCTAATAAAAATCAGTGATAAAATGAAGAGTCAAAAATTAAACTTAAGAGTTCAGATTTTGAATTGACCCATTTTCTCATCAAATTTTCACAAGTGGCAGGGTGCAATTTTTTTGCAAAGATAGCTTTTCTTTGTTTTTTTTTGAATCCCTCAAAACATTGTACAAGTTTTACAGAAATGCTTACCTCATTTGTATTTCTTTTAAAATATTCTGTGCACGGATAACTTCGTTTTTCAGAGAATTCTTCTCCATGTAAATTTTGGTGATTTACTCACTAAAGGGAAAATAAAAGTTCATTAATTGAAGATATTAACAGTCAGAAGACAACAATCAGAAATTCTTACACACAAATTTCAATTTCTTTCATCAATCAACACCAATAGTTTAAATATCAAAGGAAAAGATTTAAAATTAATCACTATAACCTTTAGCACACTGTATATAGGTGACTTTATTTGCCAAACAAACTATTTTGCATAGCCACTGCATGCAACTCTGATCATCAGACAATAATATTTACTAGTATTTCAGCATCTTTTTTAGCTGTTAAACCTTGAACAAAAATTAACACTTTGAACATATCTGGAGTAATTTCCTTTTTTCTAAACTTTTCACATTCTTTGCTGATGATACCAGCATATATAACAAAACCATTGTCCTCTTTTTAGGTTAGATTCTTGCACCTCCAACGAGCATTAAACAGAGAGCTCTTGTTACTAAAGATTTTTGTCAGAATGTGTACTGTGGGAAGAACGGGAATTAGGGAAAAAAAAACTGTTGCACACAGCGATGCTACACCCGATCGAACGCCTTCTTGCGAACCCGAAGCAAACGCACAACTCTTCCAAATGAACACTTTACGACAGCGAACGAGCAAACAACACCCACGACAACGCAAGACTCTTCCAAACGAACATTTTGCGACAGCGAACGAGCAAACAGCACCCACAACTGCTGCTGATAAACGGACGGCTGACCGCAACGGCTTTTGCCACCCAAAAACTGCAAACGACTTGCACGTCTTCTTCTTGTAGTCCTCGGTCGAGTCCATTATGGTACTCCAAGGTGTGCCCGGCGAAAACACACATACGCAGTTCGAGGTCGCTTTCGCGCATGCTCGTTACACTCGTCCCTGATCTCGAGATCACACACCCTTGGATGGTTCACGACCCCGGAGACAATTATAGGGCAAGTGATTGTCTCCTGGGTCCTCAACCATCCAAGGGTGCTGGTACCAAACACTGACGGACCATCACTTGCTATCGATGTCATCGGCAAGGGCACATTGCTCGGTGTTGTCTGGGAAACGAGCAAGGGGGCGAGAATTCAGCGCCAATCTCCTCCCCAAAACCCTTGTAAATGGCGCATTGCCTGTAGTGATGGTTTGTATCGATGGAATACCACGTACATCTCTGGTGGATACAGGATGCACACAGTCACTAGTCCGTAAGTCATGCTGTCGAGCATGGACAAGAAAATCAACACGCGTGCTTACAGTAGATGGAGGCAAACTTGCAGAGTCGGAGTGGTACACGTTAGCGTTGGTGCAAAGCCGTCCATCGCGATGGAATCCTAGTCGTGGATGGAGACCTGCTTGGATTTGACTTGCTGCTCGGACTAGACGCCATCAAACAGTTGGGAGGAATATCTATAACTGGCACCGGTGAGGTAAATTTTCTGCAGTGTGTTGAACCAGTCGTTGCTGCCATCACCATTACCAAGCCAGACCTTAAAGTAGAATACAACGAGACCACTTGGAGGTGGACCACATCTTGGAAATGGGCTGGCAACCAACCTCCGAGTACGTTAAGAAATAGATAACGGCTGTCTGCTTCCTTACCCGGAGGAGGAGCTCGGACCTGCAAAGTGTTTAATCCCCCTCATGGCCGTTCTGCAGGAAAACAAACAGAAGGTTCAGCCCATTATGGACTATTGGGAACTCAATGAGTACGTTGACGCGTATGCAGCCAAAGCAGATGTTTGTTCTCAAAAATTACGGGAATGGCAACAGCAAGGACCAAATGCTGCAGTGCTGGACCTATGCCAGGCCTATCTGCAGGTACAAATCGACAAGTCCCTTTGGCCATTCCAAACAGTGGAGATTAAGGGACAAAGGTATTGTCTCACCCGCTTAGGATTTGGGCTCAATGTTGCTCCTTTAATTATGCGGGCCATTGTTAATACCGTCTTGAGCCAGGATGAGATCGTCAGCGCAGCCTCCTCTTATATTGACAACGTTTTTGTAAATGAGAGTGTGTGTTCTGTGGTCCGCATCAAGGAACATTTGGAGCAGTTTGGTCTGTCAAGTAAGACCCCGGAACGGCTAAGAATTGGCACACGCGTGTTGGGATTGCATGTCTTGGAGGAGCAAGGAAAACTGCGATGTCATTGTGGATGTGAACTTTCGGTAGTCCCCGATAAACTTACCTGCTGAATTGTCTTCTCACTGTGCGGGAAGTTGACTGGTCATTTTCCGGTATGCGGCTGGTTGCATGTCACCATGGCATTTGTGAAGCGGAGGGCAAACGCTGTTACCACTGGATGGGACGATGAAGTGCATGACCCTATTCTAGCCCAGATGATTGACGACATTTTTAAGAGACTAGCCCAGGACGATGCAGTGAAAGGTGACTGGTGTATCAGTGAGCAAAATGTGACCGTGTGGATGGATGCAAGCTCCTTAGCCACCGGTGTGGTTGTGGAGAGCAATGGCACCATGGCAAAAGACTCAAGCTGGCTCCGACCAGTGCACGAAGACAAGCACATCAACTTGGCTGAGCTCGATGCTGTGTTACGAGGTGTCAACCTTGCATTACAATGGAAGGCTAAAACCATTCATTTACGGACAGACTCGGCATGTGTGCATTGCTGGGTAGCTGACACCTTGTCTGGACGGACGAGAGTGCGCACCAAGGCAGCTTCCGAGATGTTAATCAGACGTCAGCTAGCCACACTCCAAGAGTTGGCCTTGGAATACGAGCTGGACATTGATGTAGAGTTTGTCAAGTCTTACAACAATCGAGCCGACCAACTTACTAGAGTACCACAGCGATGGTTACATGAAATGCGCAAAATGACGGAACCCAGAGAACCTATGTGCGCTGTGGCTGAAGAGCGAGATGTTGCTCAAGTACGAGCCATTCATCAATCCAGCGGACACCCTGGTGTGAAGAGAACACTCTATTTTGTGAAGTTGATCGACCCAAGAGTAACAAAAGCCGAGGTGCGAGCAGTGGTCAATCGACCCGGCCCCAGTGCGTTGGAAGCCAGGCAGGCTTGATGTCGCAAAAAATTGGCACAGGGTTGCGATGGATGTAACCCATTTCGGACATCAACTATACCTGACACTGATAGACTGCGGCCCCAGTCGTTTTGCCATTTGGAAGCCCTTGCACCACCAAGACTCTGCTAGCATCATCAAGCAGTTGGAAGTAGTGTTTTGTGAAAGAGGGCCGCCGATTGAGCTGCTTATGGATAATGGCGCAGAGTTTTGTGGAGAGAGGTTTGGCGCTTTTGCAAAGAAGTACGATGTGTCATGTACCATCGGAGAATGGAATAGTTGAGAGATCCCATCGTACAATAAAGCGCATTGCGACGAGAACACGGTGTTCAGTTTTGGAAGCTGTATATTGGCATAACATTACTCCAAAGGATAATAAAACAGCTTCAACTGCACCAGGGAATGCAACCTACATTTCCAAGGTCCGCATTAAGGGTATCGACGCAGCTTTGGTGAGTGACGACACAGTTGCCAGTCCTTATATGGTAGCAGAGACTGTCTGGGTGAAAAATCCGCACGGAAGGTGTACGACACTGTTCAACAAGGGTACGATGACACAAATTAATAGTCCACACTCCGTCTCTGTTGATGGAATACCGCACCACACAAAAGGTGTGCGTCCAGCGTGCGGCAAGGATTATTCAATCAGCGACCACGTTACTTCTTCATATAATGATGAAGCCCCATTTGTATATATAAAAATCACAGGAAGAGCATACCTCAGAGAGCAGCGCACCTGATGAACCTATGTGGGATGAGCTCAGTGAGACGTCTGAAGAGAGCACCACTGAGGAAGCGCCTGAGATCATACCACTGAGACGGAGCACCAGGCAGAAACGGCCTGCCCCACATTGCCATTTTTGTGATCTCGAGATCAGGGAGGAGTGGAACGAGCATGCGTAGAAGCCGCCTCAAACTGCATGTGTGTGTTTTCGCCGGGCACACCTTGAAGTACCATAATGGACTCGACCGAGGGCTACAAGAAGACGCGCGAGTCATTTGCAGTTTTTGGGCGGGAAAAGCCGTTGCAGTTGGTCGTCCGTTTGTCGGCAGCAGTTTTGGGTGCCGTTTGCTCGTTCGCTGTCGTAAAGTGTTTGTTTGGAAGAGTCTTGCATTGTCGTGGGTGCCGTTTGCTCATTCGCTGTCGTAAAGTGTTTGTTTGGAAGAGTCTTGCATTGTCGTGGGTGCCGTTTGCTCGTTCGGAAGAGTTGTGCGTCTTCTTGTAGTCCTCAGTCGAGTCCATTATGGTACTCCAAGGTGTGCCCGGCAAAAACACACACACGCAGTTCAAGGTCGCTTCCGCGCATGCTCGTTACATGTACCATATTTTTAAACCTGATTTCACCTGGGTTTTTTTTTTTCAGTAATATGTATTTTTCATTGTTGGAGTTATTTGCTTCAACAACTATCTCATTTTACTCTCATCTTTCCAGCCGCTGCATTCCTGACTGAATATTTGGTCATATATATGAAAATATGCAGAAAAAGTCAGTCCTTCATCAGGATTGTATACAAAATCTGATATGGTGTTTTGGACAGTGTCTGTCTTAAGAGATGTTGAAGAATTTTTTGTTTCCTTCAGAATTATGTCCAACAACTTCTGTTGCTGCTTTTGTAGTTCTAACAACTGTTGATTTTGTTGTCATTGCTGTTTCTGTTTCAACTATTGAAGCCAAAATTTTCTCCATATTCACAAGAATGTTTTTCTTTTTGCTACACTAAAGAGAAAATTTTTTTTTTCTAGACAAGAAAACAAAATTCCTTTTTAAAGCAACATGGTTAAAATTCTTGTCACCCGTATCCTTTTGTTCTCTAAGCAACAAGTATATTCTTTTTTACATACTTGTTCATTTGGTATGAGTTTCGAAAGTCCTTGTAACTTCAGTTACAACTCGTATGAGTTCCTGAATCCTCATTACTGTTATAAGAGTTCCGAATCCTCGTCACAACAGTTATAAATTATTTTTGAATCCCTCATTGCCACTGTTATAACAACCTTTGTAGCATTTATAAGTAATGCTTTGGCTACTTGCCGTGACGCCTGTATTAATTAGTCTGAAAACTGACTCCAAACAGTGTCTTCTTTTTCTTACCTCTGACCGGGTGCTCTTTATTTATAGTTATGGACTAGTTCATATAGTAACCAGGGGGGTACTATTTACACCACAACACACATGTAACTTGAAAAGAAAATAATAACATAAGATATTGATATTCCATAGTACTTAAAGATTAGGAAAGAGGCCAACATCAATACTGGAAAGCGTGATAACTGGACTTGAGAAATCTATTTTCCAGAAAAATTATTTTAATAGAAAGATTATATAAAATTCAAATGAAAGTAGCACTGGCTGCTTAGTCAATGAATACTGAATATCTTCTTATAAGGAAAGGGCTAATATTATTATCATGTCATCAGGCCAATAACAATGTCAACCATTCACTACTAGATGCTTCATTTGTAATCTTGTGTTAGTACATCTTATAAGAATATGAGATTAAATTTTTCATATTTAAAAATAATTGTTTATTTATCTCTAGACTGTCAAATTAACATCAGCATATATGAATTTGGGGACTTTCTGCAAATGTTCACTCTTCTCACAAGGATGTGAAGGACTGTCCTCTTCCTCATGGGTCAGGCATTTATGTAACTTCCTGTTATCTGGATTACAAAGCATACTTTATTATCTCTTACGGTGAATCCAGGACATATTGAGGTCACCACAGATCAACAATTCTTAGATCAAAGGTTCCTGATAGATATTGAATTCAATTCAAACCTAGCATTTCTTGGCACATACTACACATTGTAACCTTGTGCCAGAGAAGGCTGAGCTAAAACATGCCGGTCCATTTGGTGGCTGAAAGAGATGTTGACTTTCAAGATGAGCAGGCTTTGCTTCATGGGATGATTGATATATCATACTCTTCTACCAACCCTTGTGCCATACTTAGTTTATTATTTAAGTGATTAATAAACTCTTAAGATTACTATACATTTCCAGTTAATGCCTTAATGCAGTGGTTCCCAACCTTTTTTACATGGCGGCACACCTATCAAAAAATTTAAATATTGTCCACTCAAAGTCTTTTTGAATTGAGCGGTGTCATCATGATTAAGAAATTGAATGTCTTTACTAAACAAAATGAAATTAAATAGCTTCTAGGTATTATCTCTTTGCGGCACACCAGTAATCATTCCACGGCACAGTGGTTGGGAACCACTGCCTTAATGATTAATAATTTACTTAATGGATTATCTTTAGTAAAAGGCATTATTTTTTTTTATACAAGTGGTGCTGAAAAGTTTTCAGCCTGACCTGTTTCCCCAAATCTGACAAAATGTCAAGCCAAAGATGAAGAGTATTGAAGCAACAGCAATGTAGTTCTAAAGAATGATGTTGAGGATACCATGGACTGAACATGTGAGCAATGACAAGGTTTTACAGAAAATGGAAACAAAAATGAAACTTATACTTAACATCAAGAAGAGACAGTTGAAATTTTGGGGGGCATATAATGAGGAAGGATGGTTTGGTAAATCTGTTACTCACAGAATGGATTAAGAGCAAGAGGGACACAGGAAAACAACATGACGAGCTCGAGGAAATGGATGGTGGAACAAGGTTTAGAAATAGCAAAAAGACAGAATTTATTTAGAGCTGCAAGGGACAGGAAATTGTGGAGAGCCATGATCACCTACATCCTGAGAGGACACGACAAATAAAAGAGAGAGAAGAACTTTTCAGCACCCCATTCTACTTAATCTTTTCAAACCTATTACAACTTAATAGATTAACTAAAGTCTATATTTACGTTATTCGGTTTGAAATATCACAACATATTCCCTTAATGAATTATCCTTAGTATAGGTATTTATTATATAATTTATTATTTTTCCCAACATTCATTTTTAAAAATAACTTGATTTGGAAGTGAAGCAAAACTAATTGAGCATTCTCTTATAAGTCTATCATGAACTTCTTACAATTGGCAGCACCAATTTTGAAAGATCAGTGACAACAAGCAGGTTTATGATTTTAGCTATCCCTGAGCTAAATAATTAGGAAAAAAACCCTTAAAAATCCATAGTCAGTAATAAATTTATTTTGGTGAATATAAGGATATTCATCTCATCTCATCAGACCAACATATCCCAGACAGACAGATATATAAAGATAAAGAAATAAAAAATAGAATAAAAATATACAAGATAAAACAAGCAAAAATAAACTGACCTAGAAAAAGAAAAAATTGTTGTTTATATTTTTATTTCTACTTGCTGACTTTTTTTTTCTTGCCCCCCCCCATGTCTACTTTCATCTGCCAGTCGTTTGATTTTGTTAGTTGGATCTAGTTCTCTGTGTAGGTCTTTCTTTTCATCCAGCTTTGACAAATTTTATATTTTCTGGTCGGGGTTTGTTATTGCATATCACAAAGTCAAATACATTTGTGATTATACGCAATACTTTGTTGTGACACCACCTGTACCTACCTTCCCCTAGTGTTATCAGACAATTACACAGAATGTGTTTTAATGTACCATTGCACAGGTGACAAGTTGAGTCTTTTTCTTTGCCCCATTTATGCAAGTTTATGGGACTTGGCAGGACATCATACACTGATTTGATGGTAAATTGGGTTCAATTGTAGTTTATCCCCCATATGTCCACCCATGTTACTTTTCACTGCAGGATTTCCTCCCATTTTGCACTTGGCTCATTCCAATTAGTTTCCTTAAGTGTGTCTCTTCTGTGGCCACCCATATTTCTTCTTGGATTAACCATCTTTTTTTCTTCTCAGACATGTTGCTGTATTGTTTACTAGGGAAGTACCCATGGCCAGCATATCCTTTTGCTACAGTTCCTAGGGTAGTCTGATATTTTACCCTTTCCTCTACAATCTGAAGTTCTTTTTTTGCTCACCACTTTTTTCCTGTGCACACCTTGATGCCAGCTGAAACTATTTTTGATTCCTTTGATGTTTTGTATTGGAATAATTCTCTTGTGTACATGATTTTGAATTCTTCTTCCAAACTTTTTAATGGAAATTGAAGAGGGTTAGTTTAAAGCTAGACTGGTCAGGCATTTTGGCACTCCCAACCAGCATCTGAGGTAAGGGTTTATTTCTTCCCAGCTTAGTAACTTCATAGATTAATAATGACCACAATATCCTTGGCAAAATTGTATGTTGATAGATCCAGCTTTTGAAGTGGCCTGGTAACAATGACTTGTTGACTTTTGTTAGCCATGTGTCCAAGACCTTTTCTGCCATTTTATTGCTTTGTGATCTCTCAAATTTTGGTCAATGACTTTTCCAAGACTTTTAATCGGCTTATCACTCAACCTTGGAATAGACACTGGTTATTTTGAATCAGTGTCTATTCTCAACCTTGCCTTTATAATAGCTACTGGTCTCGATTTTTCAGGCTTGAATTTCATCCTTGCTTATTAGGTTTGTTTTTCCAGCCCACTCAATAGCCATCTGCTGCCTGTTACTGTTGTCACAGTAAGGTTGTCCATATATGCTCTTATGGGGGGGAAGGGGGAGCTGTCAGATGCCAGTTAAAGATAATGGACCCCTGCATTCCTTTTCGGACGTTTTTATTATTAGATTCATGGCAAGATTGAATAATATGGCAGAAATAGTGCATCCTGTTATTATATCTTTTCTATAATGTGCCAATCTGAATATGAGCTATTTGTTTATTATAAAGTCCAACCATTGGATTACCAGATTGCCCCTTTTTTCTTTTGCTTCCCATAGTAGCTGTGTGATGACACTTGTGTGTTCAAGTCAACCTGGTATGCCTGCTATCCCACCTTTTTGTACTGATGTGTCAATGTATCTATTAATTTTCAAGAATGTTGTTAGTCTTTTTGCCAGTATGCTGAAGAAAATCTTACCTTTTACATCAAGAAGCAATATTATCCTGAACTAGTTAAAAGTTTGGGAATTCTCTTCTTTTGGGACTTATACCCACTGTGCTAGTTTCCAATTTAGTGGTACTTGGTTTCTTTTCCAAATGTTTAATGAGATTTGAACATCTTTTATACTAGGTAAGGCACTCAGCTGGGTACTGGGACAGAACCAGATGTAGCAGATTTTACTATTTCTTGAATCTCCTTCCATGTTGGTACTTTGCTATCAAATTTTGTTGAAGGAGGTTTGAGGTTCATTAAACTATCATTAGAATCCAGTTCTATGTCTTTTAATGGTTCTCGAGAATTCTCCTGAAAGTAATCGTTAACCTCTTCACTGTTTTGTTGTAATTGCCCATTGCATTTGTTACCAAGCAGGCTTCTACAGTAGCTGAAAGGATCTGAGAAAAACTTTATCCGTTACTTATTTTTTTCTAATCTTTGTTTCCTAATTCTATCAGCACTTCAGATTCTTTTTAACTTTCTTATTAATTCACCCTTAAGTTCTGTAAGAGGTTGTTTTTCATCAGGACTGGCTTTTTAAATCTTTTCTTTAGAACTTTCAATTCTTTTCTTAGAGATTTAATTTTGTTCTCCCTCTAATTTGATTTGTATTTGCCATGATTTTGTTTCATTTCCTTGTAGTCAAAACTTTTTGTAGCGTAACTCACTATTATTGTTGTTAATATCTTTTCTGGGTTTCCTTTCAGAGTCATTTTTAGAATCCCATCAACGTTAAATTCAAACTTTTACCCCCTCTCTACTGTTCTTTGATGTAGGCCATTTTATCTTATTGGTGATTTCCTTGTTACTTGCCTGAGTAATGATTGCATGATAATTCAGGGTCCTGTGGGGCACCTCCTGACACTGCCTCTCATGCACTTCACCAGATCTCATGTCTGTACACCTTGGTGTATTTTGAGGCCTTTCAAATTCCTACAAATCTTCCCACATATGCATACTTGGCTCGTATTCTGGGGAAAGATTGAGATTGAATCCATGTGTAATCTGTCCTATTGGTGTTCTCATCACCCCCACCCCCCGGGGAACCCCAGAGGGTATTCTGCAATATGATTTATAAAAGCAATTAACGGGTTCTTCAAAGAAGATACAATAAAAGGTGCTATCCCTTCTTGTCCTTTGTAGCCGTCTTTCCAAGCTGCCACCAACTCTAATGTTTGGCCGTCATCTGGTCTTTCCCAGACATCACAGGAAATACCAGATTTTTTTTTTGTTTGAGCAATACACAGTAAGCGCTCCTCAGAATGCCTCCTCAATGTTGTCTCATAGGGTTGTTGAAAGTTTCAAGCCTTCTGGACAACAGACTTCCTCTTCCATTGAACCCAGCCATGAATTATTGCAATCATGGCTAGCATTCTGGGTACTTTATGTATATGTATGGCCTCTGTGAATGGGTTTTTATGGGGTAGTAGCTGGATTTTCTACCAATCAGCAAATTAAGATGTTTTCCTGCTGATGTTTATTTTAACCAATGAGGAGCTCAGGTTTAATTTGTCTCTCATCATTGCTATGATATTAACCTTTTTCTTCTTTCTCTTTCTCCCCTTTCTCATTCTTTTCCTTTCCCTTTCCACCCCACTTCCATTGTTTTCTCTGTGACAAGCACATATATACATACAAACACATGCACATATATATACTTGTACACATATACAATTAAAAAGTGTGCAGTACCTGTAAAGTAAATGTTTTCTGAGTAATTTAAATACATTTTTATGTTGACACTTGAAAATAATTTGTCTTTGGTTCAATGGTTGGCCTGCATTTTTGTACTTAATTATTAGGATTTTTTTCCTGTAGGCATAGATTGCATCTATTCTAGAAGTTGTTAGGAGTTTGTGATTGACATATATACAAAAACTCATTTGGTGATATGAGATGCACCTTATTGATATCAATTTTTTAATTTCAGATTTATAAATATTGCCACATGTCACAAGAAAGTTTTACTCTCTGACGAGAAAGAAGACATTGTAAAGTTATTTTACATTGTAAAGTTATTTTAGTAACTGTGGAAACATTGAAGCGAAATCTTCTATTTATGGTATCCCTTCAGTATACCGGTGATCATAATTTCCTGCCCTTTGTAGCTCTTAATAAATTTTGACCTTTTCTTAATGACCCTAAACCCTGTTCAACCATCTATTTACTCAAGCTTGCTCAGTAGGTTATGCATTGTTTTCCTCTGACCCTCTTGCCTTCAATATGTCCTGTGAATATCAATTTTTCTAAGCCCTCTTTCCTCATTATGTGCTTTAGAAATTTCAACTGTTTCTTTCTGAGGTTAAGTAGAAGTGTTCATTTTGTTTCCATTTTCTCTAAAACTTTGTCATTGATCACATGTTCAATCCATGGTTTTCTAAACATCTTTCTGTAGAACCACATTTCTGTTGCTTTAAGTCTCCTCTTCATCTTTGAAGAGATTATCCAGCATGTATTGCCATATAGGAGGACAGATATCATCTAACAGTTCAGTAGTCTTTTGTGTAATGAAATTTTCCTGTTTGTTAATATTTTGTTTTTGGAAGTCATCTTTCGCAATTCCAACTCTACTTCGGATTTCAGTGTCACATTTTCTGCCCTCTGTTAAAAGACTTCCCAGAAATTTGAATTGTTGTACTTGTTTGATTTTAGTATCTCTATTTTGTAATTTGCATGTTGGGCTGTTCCTTTTTCTGACAGCCATATATATATATATATATATATATATATATATATATTCTGATGAATAGAGTGCACAGTAGAATTAGACCAGGAATAAGATAAGAACTGCGTGTTCATTATATATATATATATATATATATATATATATATATATATATTGTCTTCTTGCAATTAATGTTTTGTCTTTTTTTTTCTTGCTTTCCTTCACTACATTTTCTAGGAGGTTTTGTAGTTTCCTTTCCGTGTCTGCTATCAGCACTCTTTCATCTGTATATCTTATGTTGTTAAGACTATGGCAGCCAATAATGAATCCTTGTAGCACTTCTAATTCTCTCAGAATCATCCCATGCTATAGGTTGAATAAGTCCAGTGAGAAGATACAACCTTGTCTTACATCTCGTTCTATTTTTGTATATTTACTGAATTCATTTTTTTATCCATATTCCATATGCAGGTGATTTGCTACCAGTATAGGTTCTGGATTATTTTGAAATCCTTCCCCCCAAAATCAAGCTTGCCTAGCAGTTCTAACATTCCCTTGTGATGTAGTTTATCACTTTCGCATAATCTATAAAACATAGGTATGCATCCTTTTGCTTTTGTATTGCACATTCTGATATCATTCTGAGCATAAATATTGCATTCCTTGTTCCAGTGTCTTTAATGAACACGCAGTTCTTATTCCTGGTCTAATTCTACTGGGCACTCTATTCATCAGAATTTTGATAAGTTTGTTATATGACTCATTAGGCTGATTGTCCAATGACATTCACATTCATTTGCACCTGGCTTCACAGAATAAAAAAAAATGAAAAAAAAAATGAAAACAATGACAAAATAAAAACAAGAAAACACCAGCTTTGAGAATGTCACCAAATAATTTGAAAAGAAAGTAAAATAATAAGCAATTCTTTGACACTCTTCAGTTACCACCAGCAAGGTCAATTTTGAGTCCTGTTCAAGCTTAGTCAAAATTCTAGAATGATTTCCACATCCCTATTTACTGTCAGCCCTTGTATGAAGATCAAGCTGCACTTAAACAAGTCGGGTGTTAGTTTGCTTAACTTCAACTTTTCACATTCCCTGTTTACAATACTAATATAAGTGGTATAATCGGCACATTTAAAAAAAAAAAAAAAAAAAAAAAATCAAACAAAAAAATAATAAAAAAAAAAAACATTTTAAGCATTACCAATGCTTTGTTTGCTGAAAATTTTACTTAACATAATAGTTTCTTCAAACGACAATTCACTCAATTTATTTTGGTAGGATGTAAGTCATGTATTTTTCATGTTCCATGGTCCTTAACTTTCTTAGTAACTGGCGCACTTCTTTCTTGCCCAACCAGCTTATACAGTCATTTTTCAAGATTTCCTCACAACATCTGTAGTATGCTGTAAATGTAACCTCTTCATCAGGGTTGTATTTAAATTTGCCAATTGTATTTACTACTGAGTTCTGTGAGAAAAAAGTAGACGTGTTTTTGTTACTTTTAATCTTCATAAAAAATTCTAGTATTCTTTGCTGTTGTTCTTGTTGTCTCGACAATTTTTCCTGGAATTGTTCTTGTCTTATTAATTTTAACATTATTGTTTTCAAATCCTCTATTTTTAACTGTTTGGCTTGAAAATTTGCTTCCAATGTATATTTCCAATGTCTTAATGTTCCGTTGTTTCCGGCATAAGTTTGTTTTTCCAACATACTGATTTCACAAGTTGAAAAAAAGATTAATCTTTGTCCACCATTATTATAATCAATAGCGAATCATCCTCATCACCAACTGTTGTGATGTGGGGTCTGGTAAGACACAACACTTAACTCAACCGAGTCAGTTGTGATAGTAGTATTCATTACTTAGCTAGACAAGTCACTGCAATAGCATTATCTTGTTCCTCCTAGACAATTACCCAAGACTACTTATCATGAATGGGTCAGTCCATTCATGATAGTAAGGAAGGTAACTGGCTCTTACCACAACAGGTAGTTGTATATTTCTCACCAAAATGATTAATATTTGACACTGGGCAAAAGCTAGGATTTTGAATGGAGATTTGAAATACAGGCATTTGTTTCCCATTTGGAAAACTGGACCTACCTTTCACCCATCTCCCACTTAGCCTAGTGCCAAACTAAGCTAGTCCCATGATCAGGTATGATTGCAGGGTCATTGTACTGCTGAACATCTGATCAGTTCACTTGGTTGAAAGCAGGGGAGCTATTCATTTATGCATAGCATGTTTCGGGCAAATAGACCTGGTAGACCCCATCAATCACCAGGTCCAACCACAACCTAATGTCTTCCAGCTTAAAAGCTCACATGGAGATGTGGCTGTTCATTCCATTAGAAGAAACTCCCACCCTAGATGTTGACTTCAGTCTAAAAGTCCTTCACCCAGTGATGTTATGTCCTCATCACATTGGCTGTGATGTTAACCCCTACAAGAACGTTCACCACTCTTTGAAAGGTTTTCTTTTGAATCCTAAGCTCAGCATAATACTAAATATATTTGGTAATAGAGAAACTTACACATTTCTAATAAGTCATAGTGATAAAGGTGTTCAAAACTTAACAAATGGATTTTCAAAGTAAGCACAGCCTCTCCACTTGAAAGAGGAGTGCAACACAGTCTTCCAAATTTTCATTCTCTCTTGCAGCAATATTTTTGTATTTTTGGCAAATACTCTTATCAGGAAGTCCTTGTGCATTTTGGAGAAATAATAGCATATAAATTATATCTCCATAGAGGGCTTGCATTTGGATATTTAGCACTTTTGGAACATTTTCCATGCGCTATATCTAGTCTGAAAGTAGATAGTCCCAGGATTTCAGGGATGGTCTAATTTTGTCCTAACTCCAAATATTTGCTAAATTATGATTGTTTGAAGTTAATCAAAAGTCACGTATGTCATTTTTAGATGATCAGTTCTGGATAATTGTTTTTTTCTGCTTCATTTTGTGAGGAAAGTCTTGTAGAAAGGAACATTATAAGAGATGGACAAAATTAATTTGACACTTTTTTAAAAAATGACTTGTATCAAGTCAATCCCACAATCAAGTTAGCAAAATTTTTTTGCCATATTTTTCCTGCTTTTTCATCTTTGATGTAATGCAAAACAGAAAGCTGACTTTACATCAGTTTATCAAATAGAATGTAAACAATATCCCCCAAAAATTCATATACACACACACACACAGTGAAACATCCAGAGATTCAAAGAAAAGAAAATATATGAACAAAAAGGGGGCATCAATTTAACAATTTACTCAATGCATTTTTGTGCCATCAGAACCTTTGTGTGATCACCATTTTTAATCAGGAAAATATTCTTTTAATAAAAGACAATTTATATAATTTACTCAGATAAAGATTAACTGAAAGTGCAAAGTCCTCTACTATTAATATACAACCGGCTATTTCAGTTTCTTACCTGTTGTTACTAAATTAATATCAAAACAATGTGGGATACGTAAACCTTGGAAAAGAATACCATATATACTTGAGTATAAGTACATCGCCTGGAACATGAAATCTCTGAACAGACCAGGACATTAATTAACAAAATAGGACTTGAATCAGATGTAGAGAAGGTTTCAACCATTTAGCCTGAACAATAGAGTCAAAATAAAAACCAAGCATTTACAATCACTTTTTGTCTTGTTAACATAGATTTTTCTTGGGAAATTAAATTATTTTTTTATGACACAGGTTCATCAGTAAAATATATCACACCTGAAACTTTTCAAACTGACTTATATATTTGCCATATTGAAGACTATACAAGTTCATGACGAACAAGCAGAGAGTAATGTAAGATACAGATGTAAAAAATAAAAATAATATCTATGGCACATACATTATATATAATTCTGTAGCCTAATGATTAACAAAATATAATAAATCATTTCTTTCACATCATAAATATTTTTCATGATATTTCCTTCTTTGTCAATGCACTTAACCCAATGCTTCTCTATAACTTACAAAGATCAAATATTATACAGTGCAAATTCCACCACAAAGATCACTTGTCAGGATACATATTTACTGAACCATCTTGATGAGTGTGTGCCTATATATATATATATATATAGATGAGAAAAATTTCTCAGAGTTAACCTGTAGAAAAAGACAATATGTATATAGGTAAAAGACAATAGAAAAACTGAATTATTAGCCAACATATTTCGTCCAATGTGGACTTTTTCAAGGTAAAAAACCAAATGAATTTATTAAGTAAAGTAACTATTAACAACAAAAAATGTCTTTAGCGACTAGAAGAATTTAGAAAATGCTATTGTATTCATATTGTCAACTGAAAATTACATCACATGCTATCACGTGTGTAAATATTGTTTTTATTGTTGTGTTGACGGATTCAACCATTAAATGTAATGTAAATGTAGAAATAATAAACTCAATTTTGACATTTACAGAAAGTCTACAAACAAAAATGACCTGATGAGTTTCTACTCAAACCACTCTTCTAAAATTAAATCTGGAATTATTATTGGTTTCTATCTGAGAGCATTATGAATCTGCAGGCCCCCATTATTTACCTAAAGAAGAAACATACATCAAAAACATATTCAAAAACCTACAATGCCCATATTATTTCATCCACAACGCTAGAAGAAAGGCATACAAAATATACAATTGAAACAAAAATAACATAATCCGTAATAATAAATTAGATGAAAACATGCATAATACTACCAACCAACTCCATCACATTCTCTATCCAGAACAACCTATCCCATTTAAATAATCTTAAAATAATCACAACACTTCCAAAACCATTATGGATATAATCAGATCCTCACACAATAATAGCAATGATATTTCTGAAGCAGGCATTTTTAAAATAAATTGCCAAAACAGTTCCTCCCAATATATTGGAGAAACAAGCAGAAATTTTAAAAAATGCATCTGAGCACAAAAGAGGCCTCACAAAAAACAACTAATGCACTAGTCATAAATTCAACCACAATTTTGATTTTAAAAATGCTACACTCAACAAAGAAAATAACTCACTCACAAGGAAAATCCTTGAGAGTGCCACCACTGGATATTATCCAATATTAATCTACACCCAGGCTTTTTCCCAATAACACCTTTCCTAACAGAATTACTAGTCTCCCAAGCAAACATACACAACTGTATCAAGAAATCAAAAGAAAATAGTTGAATCCGCAGCAAAACAATAAAAACAATATTTCCACACATGATAGTACTTGACATAATTTTCAGTTGACAATATGAATACAATAGCGTTTTCTAAATTATTATATAGTTGCTAAGGAAATTTTGTTTTGTTGTTAATACTTTGTTTTTAATAAATTCATTTCGTTTTTTGCCTTGAAAATTCCACATTGGACGAAACGTGTTGGCTAATAATACAGTTTTCCTATTGTCTTTTACCTCATACATATACATATATATATATATATATATATATATATATATATATATATATGAGGGTACGTGCCTGAGTGGTTAGAATGTTCACTTTTTGACCATGAGACCCAGGTTCAAATTTAATCACGGTTGATTTGTCAGGAAGCAGATTTCCTGATGTTATCAGCCTGGAGGGGGCAATCCCAGCATGTGGCACCTTTGGAAAGTGCCTGAAAACCAGACCACGGGTTAACCCAAGCCTTGTGAGTGAAATTGGGTAAATGGAACCCTTGGGGGCCGTCAATAGCTGTGCTAGCATGAAGTCACAAGTCATTGTGACCGAGCGTTTGAGTGTGCTGGCCTTGTTCAGATTGTTGATCACGCTAGATAACACGCTCTCTCCCAGAAACTGTAACTAAGGTATGCTCAGCATAATTGCAGTATAAACCAGAGGTTGGCTCTGTGGGTGTTGAACAAACACAAATGTGCCTGAGCAAGCGTCTGCAGTAGGGATTGGTTAGCTGCCCTAATAGACGGATATCTTTGAATACAAGTGGCCAGCTCTTATATATAGAGGGTGCTATGGGTAAACGGTTGCCATTTTATATTTTTCATTTCATTCATGTGCATTGTTCATTTAGAATTTTGTCAGTTGCACAGTATAGTAGGGTCAGTTGTGCACTGTCTGTGAGAAAAAGAGTCTCATGATGCAATTCACTCTGCCAGAAATTTGGAAATGACATGCTGCACTGCTTGGCATTTGTGCCAGAATATCTAATATGAACATTTCAGAGAGTTTGGGTGTCAATCTGAGGAGAGTGCAGAGGATTCAGAAAGAGTTGGATGATGAGTTTAAGGGGTTCGGAGTGATCACTAGTGATGGCAACATTATGTCTCCATTAATCTTACCACAGGGCCTCAAGACTCAACACAGAGACCTACATCAAGTGCCTTGAGGTGGTAGTGCTGCTCTCAATCAAGAAGGTGGCTGCTGGAAGACCCTATGTCTAGCAACAGGACTCTGTACCATGCCACACAAGCAGGAGAACCTAGTCATGGCTATCAGACAATTTCTGCGACCACATCACCCCTTACATCTGGCCTCCTAACTCCCCAGAATGCAATCCCCTTAATTATTGTGTGGGGCGCAGTTGAGTGAGAGACCAACAAAACTCCCTGTAACAGCAAAGATGAACTGAAGGCAAGGCTTATGGCAGCATTCACCAACTTAAACAAGGAGACCATCCAGAAGACTAGGAGGAGATTCTGAAGATTTGTCTGTAGGCTGTGGTTGAAGCCAATGGTGATTTTATTGAATAAACTTACTCATTAGTATTTCAAGATATTTTTGTGTAATATTGGTAAATATATCTGTTAAAATGAGATGCCAGTGTTGTTTTCAGTTTTGCATAATTTAAATGTCAATTTATCCATCACATCTTAAGAAGTTAAGAAGTTTTACACAAAGTCACCCAATAACTGGGAAAACAACAATAGTGAGGCAAAGCAAATAGGCACAGAACTTAAAATTGATGATAGATCCGTAAACTTTCATCACAGTTAAACACCATAAGGCAAATTTTCTAAACAACCCCCAATACTGATTACTCAACTCCCACCAAAAATAATATTGGTATAATCAGCAAGAACATCCTTGAAAGAGTATGCAAATACACCAAAAATGCTTTTGGAGTTAACCTGTGGCACAAAACAGCTGAAGCCATAGAATGGTTTACCAACATTTAGAAAAAAAAAAAAAAAAAAATGTACATTCATCCAATTTGATATTTGTGACCTTTACCCATCCATCACTGAGAATCTGTAAATGTTGGTTATCAATCTAGCAATAAATTACTGCTCTATTAGCAATCGCAAAATTAATATCATAAAGCAGGCACAAAAATCTATACTTTTCCATAATGGTTATTTGTGGATCAAAAAGACTAACCCGGAATTTAATATAGCTATGGGAGCATATGGTTCAGTGGAGGCATACGATTTAGTTGGAATTCTATTCTGGCGACTTAGATTTATTTTTGGCATCAAAATGAGGGTGTAATCCTCTTCCGTAAAACTAGTCCACGAAAGATAGATCTATTAAGAAGAGGAAAATTGTTTTTTTAAAGATCAGAAACTAAATATTACCACGACCACCAATGCAAAAGTGATCAACTTTCTCAATGTAACCTTAGACCTGAATAGTGGTTTTTATAAACCATAGATACGTTAGTAAACAATCAAAACACCACCATAAAATTCTAGATAATTTTCATAAATTTGTCCAAGTTAGATTGTCCACAAGCTCTAGCAATAAGGAAATATTTGATAAGTCTAAAGATATTCAAGCTTTAGAACTAAGCCATCATAAAGTAAATTTAAAGTATTTAGAAATAAACAAAAAAGGAAGAAATAAGCAGAAACACCATAAACGCAACATTACAGGGTTTAATCTACCCTTTAACCATAATGTCAAAACTAATATCTGAAATTTTTTTTAAAATTTAATTTATAAACACTTTAACCATTCACCAACACTAAAAAATTTTTTTATAAAATGAATGTTAAGATCAGCTATAGGATCTGTCCCTTAATGTATGACCGATAATATTATATACAGAATGAACACACTGTCGTGCGTATATATATATATACATTTTTGAACTTTTTTGTATTATCCTCTCAAATTACACCAAAATCTCAGACAATAACAAATAATATCGTATTTATTGTCTGTGAAAATTATAGAATATAAAACAACTTTGATAAAAAATTATACCTACTTTTCTGATGAAAACAATGCCGTTCTGAACATTTTGGCTGCAACTGTATATATTACTTCAAATGTTATTTTTAGTGGATAACTGTGTTTCAGGCACCACATATTTTTATTTTTATTTTATAGTGTGTATCATGTCTACCGGTCTTTGCACTCAATAAATCTAAATATGTGCTCTTTGAAAGGATTTGAATGTGTATCCCTCTTTGTATGAAAAACTACCATTTGATCTGGCATAATTTAAACTACTTGCACCCAGGGAGCATCACAAAGAGGTTCTATTTAATCCTTTAAAGAATGCACATTCACTCGTTCTGATTTTCTCGAAAGCCCATATCTGCTCGATTTAGTATCTGAAAAATGATATAGAATTAATGGATTTATTTTAAATCTGACATTATACTACTTTTGAATGTTGCTACATTCATTGTCAAGGATTTTGTTTTTTGTAACAACGTTTGAAAGTACTCGGGGGTGGGGAGAGGAGGGGACAAAAATAAAACAAAAATGAACTTTGGAAAGTTTACTGATTATATAAAACAACTTATTAGTTGGAAACTTAAAAACATAATAAAAAATTGGATAGACAGACCTTGCTGGCATTGTTTCGCACATCTCGCTGAGAACAGTAATATTAGCATTACAGTACAAGAAGTCTCTAGACTTATCAAAAGCCTTGATCATAAGAAGGTGACTGGCTCAGACAAAATTACAGTGGTTGTCCTTAAGAATATCGACCCGGAATTATCCCCAATCCTAGCAAAGTTATTCAACTAATGCTTGAAGAAGAAATCCTTCCCAAGCCTGTGGAAGGTGTTAAGGGCATGCTTGCTTTTCAAGAACGTGGGTGTGCAATCTTCCCCCTCCCTCTTGACAACAAACACACCTTGAGAAGCATAGCGTTAGATATTTCGAAGGCCTTTGACAAGGTGTGGCACAAAGGTTTACTATACAAGCCCTCCAGCTATAGAATCACTAATCATAAAATCCTTCCAAACAGGTAGGTCTCTGAAGGTAGTTAGTAATGGCCAGTCCTATAGAGTCATCGCGGTCAACACAGATGCCCCCACCCCATGGCCAATCCTTGGACCAATCCTCTTTTTGATTTACATAAATGATCTGCCTAAGAATATACTCTGATCATTTGTAAGCATCTATGCCAGTGATACGACTATATATGGGCACATCTCTAAAACTATTGATGGTCAGAGATTGTCTGATCTAGCACAAACTACCCAGTGGAGTAAAAAACTGGCCGATTACTTTCAATGCCTCAAAAACCAAACTAATTATATTCCATCATCATTGGACCCCAAACTATCACCAGTCATGATGAATGGATGTCTTCTTGGGGAGGCACCATGCCTTGAAAGACTATTGGGCCTCAAACTCGCACCTGTCCTCAAGTTGAACTCGCACACATGATCCATCAGTAAAGAGGCAGATAAAATGGTCAGCTTCCTGTACCACTCCAGTAAGTACATGATTCCTAATGCTATCTGTTACTTTTACAGGAGCCATATCAGGCCAAAAATGGAGTACTGTTGTCATATTTGAGCAGGAGCTGCCTCGACCTCGCTCTCCAACCTTGATAGAGCCCAAAAGGATCTCTAAGCCCTTGTGGGTGACAAATTATTATTCACCCTCCAAGCTCTCTCTCAGGTGAGGCTCTATTGCTACTTCCATGGAAAGTGCTTGGACGAATTGCATTCTCTGGTTCTCTCAGTTCAAACTTTCATGGCAAGGATACGTCATGCCACTTACATTCCCTCCTGGTCAGGAGATTGGAAATTTTGAGGAGTGTAGAATCACTTATTAATAGCTGTTGTTCCCAGGGCCATCCTGACCCAGGTTGACAGCACCTTTTACTGTCCCTGCTATGGTCAAATACTGAACCCTCAAATAAAAGAAAAACAGTATGAAAGTATATAATTACATTTTTATACTAAAAATACCAGCAATACATGTTTCTATTAAAAAAAATTGCCAACAATACCTATTTAAAATGACCAACCGTACATTTTATCTGTAGTTGAAGGCATACAATTGCATTCAAAATATTTACATTTCAGCATTAAATAACAGGTTGATTAGTTTGCTACTATCAAAATTCTACAAGGCAGTACCAACTTCTACAAGTTTACTTCAAAAGACATTCATTTGGCAATCCTTCCTTTTAACTAGATACTTCCACTACAATGTTAACCTATCAACCTCAGATAATCTTTTAACATTACCTCATGAACTTTGCTATCACTTTCTCTACCAAGAACTTTCTTTTTTTAACTTAGCAGCTAGTGTAAGTCCACACTTTCTTATGAACATTTTTCTCTACCTAACTTAAATTTTTATTAAGTGCAAGCCTTTTTAAACCTTTTCTTTTCACATAGATTATTATAAATAATTTCTTTTTGTCTCAATTTCACACTGAGTAAGAGCACATTTTTAGTATGAACTTAGAAAGATAATTAATTGATGATTTTAATTATTTTTTGCATATAGAAAATCTCCATACCTTCTCATTTAGCTTTTTTAAATTTTTATGTTAAAAAGTGAAGTTGGAGGGTACAGTATTCTAACACTTATTTAGCTATTTCAATTGATTACTTATTGATAATTTTGATTAGTAATATTTTATTTTGTACCAGTTGGGTTTGGTTTGGTTTCTGCTTAATAACCCTTCAGCCACTATAGCGTCATTTAAGGCCAGATAAAGGTTTTAAATTGTGGTTGTTTTTTTTTTACGTATAGCTTAATGTTATATTGGATCAATGATACATTTGAGTAATGACTAGTTTTTTGGAAAAAAATGGAAAGTTTTTTGTTTTTTTTTCCTTTTTAATCAGTTACTAGAGATGTTGGTTTCTAATACATTTTATTTTGTATTCAGTTTCTGACACAAATTGGTTATTAAAATTTGCATTGTTATTTTAGTGGGGATCTGTATGAAATTTGAAGGGTTCTTTTTCCTCTTTTTTTCAAAATATATTAAAAAGGTTTTATGTAGTTTTGTTAACAGTTTTTATAGTTTTATATTTTGGTATAAAGTTTGATTTCCTTTATATTGTTTGGTTTAGTGTTTTGAAAGAGTTCTTATATATCGTTTGCTTGATAATATTTTGTTCAGGTTTGACCGAGATGATGACAACATATGAGAGTGTCTTTGTGTGTGTGTATGTATATATATATATATATATATATATATATATATATATATATATATATGACTGTGAGAGGTTGACATCTGTTGCATAATCGAGGAGTTTCATTTTTTTAGTAGATACGTGTGTCAGATGCCTTATTTTGAATCTGCATAAAACTATTTCCTCATCTTATTTCTATGAAACCTGGGTACCAGTAGTGGTGGTGGTGGGTTTAATTTTGACTGGTTTTGAAGTAACGGTTGTTCCTTAAGTTTAAGCATAAATTTAAGGAGAAAAATCAGATTTGTTATAACAGACAAAATTCATAAGATTGATTATTTTTTAAGAAAATAAAAACTTAGATAACAACAAAAATTCAGTCTTAATTCCTGTTCTTTTATTGTTCTCTTTCCTTAATGTTTTTTCTTCTCATTCTCTCACACTCAGTAATTTTAATAATGTTTTTTTCTATCATGCTCAGCAATCTCCTTAGCAGCTATCTTTAGTACTTTGCATGAAGTGAAATAATTAAAAAAAAAAAATGATTTGGGACTAGATTTCAGTTCACGGTTGACTTGCGGGATTTTTAAGGATTTTTTACATAACAAAAAAAAAAAATGACCAATTCGGAAAAGCTGTTCATAAGTACTGAAAATTCTATTTAAATCGGATAATGTTCCCTGATTTTTTTTAGTAAATTTAAAAAAAACTGGGGATAGCGTTTTTTTTTTTCGTGGAGTTAATAACATGAACATTTAGACGATAAAATTATTTTTGTCAAGTTTGGTGTCTTTTTCATCATGCTATGCTCTTTTTTAGTGATCTCATGGAGGTACCTATGTTATTATTAAAGAGGAAAGATCAAAGTATTTTTGGGGTATTTTTTACATTTTTTTAATTGTTCCTAGCACGTCGGAAATTTTCGTTAAAAATCTTGTTTTTTTTTGTCATCAAAACTGACAGATAATCATTTTCAATCATTTTTTTCCATTTTATAAAAAAGATGAAAATCTCACTTTGAAATTCTTTTAGAAATCAGAAATTATAATGTTTATTTAAAATATTTTGAACCAAGCTTAACTTCTGTGCTGAAAAGATGTAATTTGAAATAAAACAAAGCAGTCACTTGACAGGTGACGAAAGACATTTTCATGACGTTTAGATAGCTTACAGGAGGATAATTCTTTCTACGGATGGAGGGAAGTGAAATTATTTACATTTAAGTGAACAAATTATTTACCTCGTTATTTTTAAGGAAAACTTTCAGCGCTCTAATTTTTTTTTTGTACTTAGCTTTCACCTTTACGTTTACGATGCTTTATGGAAAATATATTATAAAGAAATAAAAAAATAAGACTGTTAAGAGTGAGATTAAATTTCATAAGAAAGGTATCTAATTAATTTAGAGAGGTACCTTTCTTATGAAATTTTATCAGAAGTGTACATAAAATACTATAATTTTATGTACATTTATTACATTTTATTGTGTTATTTGTATTTCCATTCATTTTATTATTAATTTTGATATTTCATTTATGGAAAAACTGACAATTTATATAATAATAATTAAAATATTAATATAAAAATAAGAAATTTCATAAGATGATATGGATACTTGTAGGTACCCTTCTCAGTTGAAATTGAAAAATCAAATTAACTTCTCCACACGTGTTTTGCAAAAGTAAAAGGCCTTAACAGCGGAGAACATTGCTTAACTCAAATAACGCAACTTAATTGTATTCTGGTTGGTCTTCCGTACTTTATAATTACAGCCCGATTATAAACACAAAATTACATTTCTTAATTACTGCGGATCTTCTGATTAGTCAAAACGATACAGTTTACAACACACTAAAAAAAGATCTCATAAGGACACTTACGATACCTGATGTGGCTTTTAACTAATTTTATAATATTTTAACAACTTAAATGTAAAAATCTATTATAATTAAAGAAATAACAAATAATTGTATTAAAAATTCATTTTTCATTGAAAAAATTTTTTGCTTTCAGAAAATATTGTTCATATTCATAAAAGCAAATAAAAGCATTTGAAATTAAATTTGTTTTATTGAGTTTTTTTTTTTTTTGTATGTTACACTTCAGAGCTGATTTTCAGGTAGGTGGGGTCCAATTAAAAAACAACAACATGATTTGCATTCCTCAAAGCCTTGTGCTTTTAACTATTGTAATCACTAAACCCGATGCGGTTGAATTTTTATTTGTAGAGTTTTCATAAAATTAGTTAGGGGCGGGGTAATAAATATAAAAAATATTTCTGCCATGACTTTAATAAAAAAAAAAAAATATTTATTAGTAATTTCCATCATCTATGAATAGTTTCTGAAAGTTTCATTAACTTCCGACAATTATTTTTATTTTTGCAAGATTTTCCAAAAATGTGTGTCATAAAAAAAAAAAAAAAACCGTGCTAAAAATTAAAAAATTGTATGTTATTTTAGTTCCGGTGATACAAAGAGAAACAAGGTTTTTTTTAATCAAAATTTAGAATGTTCTAAAAAGAAGTAAAAATTTACAAAAATAATTAAAAAAAACTTTGGTCTTTCGTCTTCATAATAACAAACATTTAGACGATAAAATTTTGTTTTAGTCAAGTTTGGCGTCTTGTTTTATCATGATATGCCATTTTTTTTTAGCGATTTCGTGGAGTTACCTAAAACTACTTGAGAGCAAATTCGTTCTTAGAACCTTATTCTTGATTTTCAATTTCTAAAATGTCTGACTTTCTTTTTTAACGGGGGGGGGGGGGATTAAATCTTTTATACAAATTTTTTTTAATTCTTTTTTAACTTAGAAAAATTTTGTATCAAAAACAAACAAACAATAATTA
The DNA here is from genome assembly GCA_964036315.1 of Acanthosepion esculentum. Lineage (NCBI taxonomy): Eukaryota > Metazoa > Mollusca > Cephalopoda > Sepiida > Sepiidae > Acanthosepion > Acanthosepion esculentum. The sequence goes on along the minus strand of OZ038512.1, from coordinate 58,330,613 downwards.
TTTTTCCTTTGGTATAAAAACATTCTTGCTCAAGTAATTCTTCATACCACTTTTCAAAGTAATTTTTCACAGAATTTCTTTTTCTCAGACGGGGTGTTTCTGTAGGAATCATAATAATTCTACAGATTGTTTAAATGTTGTTTTTTGTTATCGAAACTTTTGTAACCAAAGTTTTGTTGTTCAATGGTTCCCCTAATTCTGTGTTATTTGCAGATTTCTTGGACAGTGTTATCAGTGCTCATTGTCAATTTTCATTTAAAAAAATTTACCAACAGTGTTTGATCCAACACGCAAGCAAAATGCAGAATTTTTTTTATTAAAATTAAAAATAACAAAAACCTAGCATTCAGACATTTTTAGTGAAACTTGAAACATCAATTATATTAGAATTTGTGTTTAGTTTAAAAAAGTGAATAGTTTTTGGAATCTTTAAAAAAGTTAAAAAGTATATTAAAAAAATGTAACTAGGGAATTGAAATGTTATTCAATATTTTTACATTTTAAACTTGGTTAAAAATGCTGCGTTAAACAAATTAGCATTTTTTTTATACCTCTCGTTTTTTTTTTTTAAAAATCATTATTTATTGATTAAAATTTAATCATCAACGAAGTTGCTTTCATATTTTAATTTTAGAAATAAAAAATCGATTCAAAAATCAAAATCCTCTTTTAATAAAAAATAAAAATTGAAGAACAAAAAACACCAAAAAAATACGTATTTCTGTTTTAAGTGTTCAATTTCATCTCATTTTAAAAAAATTTCCATTATTATTTTTTTATCAGAAAGTTAATTTATCAATTAGTCGAGTGAAAATGATCGACATTAACCGTCATGGATTTTTTAAATTATAACTTACTTTCAAAGTTCTTTTTTTTTTAAAAGAAAAAAAAAAAGAATAGGTTACTGGTTACTTAATTTTATTTTTACATTAATTATTTTCAATCATTACCTAAAACAATTAAATAAAACTAATGAAAGATATTTTTTAATTTTAAGGCGGAAAAATAACAAGGCATAAACGAAGAAAACTTAATAATAAAAAGTAGTTGCTTGTAAAGAGAGTCGGAAAAAGAACACTTACCACCGGAATTAAAAGATCGACCGTGTTTTCCTTTGAAACATAACTTAAAAAATTTCCTTACTGTTGGTTGTTAAGTGTTTCTTAGAAACCGATGCGTCCCACAGTAAAAGAGAGTTACCTCCCTTGGCTAATTGCCTGACGCAATTATTCCGAGTTCGAATTCACCGACAGGTTCAAAAATTGGTAGGTACCACCTAAAACCAAAATGGATGCGTTTTTTGTTTCTGAAATAAAAGCAAAAAATCGCTACCCTCTGTTTTAAAATATTTGCCACAAATCAACGAACTATCCGATTCAAATGAAATTTTCAGTACTTAATGAATTGTTATACGAATGTGAATAGGTTTTTTGAAAACTTTGTCGAAATTTAGGGGGAGCTGTTTCAGTCGCCAACCCAACCATACCTTTTTCGATATCCCCTGTCCACTTTTTAATTTGAGCGTGTTTGTCAAATTTATTTTTGCAGTTATATGAAGAAAATCCTTGAAGAGTGAAGGATTGGATATTTCATTCCGTTGTTGTTAATATTCGTAAGAAGAGTTTTCTTTTAGTTTTAATTAGGGATGTCCAGTTGTTGCTAAAAAAGTGGCATATCCTGATGAAAAAAGACTCCAAACTTGATTAAAATATTTTTTATTGTCTAGATATTTATGTCATTATTTAGAGGAAAGACCAAAGTATTTTTTGAGTATTTTTTAAATTTTTTTAATCCTTTCTAGCATGTCCGAAATCTTAGCTAAAAATCATGTTTTTTTTCAGTCATCAGAATTGACGAAAAACGGTAAAATCAATCATTATTGGCAGTTTTATAAACAAAAATAAAGTTTCCTCATTAAAAATCATATAATTATGAAAAAGCTAAGTAACCCTTAGTGAATGCTAGACAATTTCTTCACAGGTGAAAAGAAAACATGAAGCGAAAGAAATGTGGCTCTACAGAAGGACGCTGAGAATAACTATTGACGAAGTTGTAGAGGGCCGGATGGGTTTCAGTGTTGTTATATTAGGGACTCCTGCTAGGAGGTCCAACTACAAGAAAATGGCGGACTCAAGTTGAGTTCAACCGAAGATGTAAAGAAAACAAACAAGACCGATATATATATGTCAACAAATATATGTATTAAACAACAAATTTACAATATCAATATTTGTGATTGTGTGTGGACGTAAAGAGTTTGTATTTTGGTGAATGTTCGTACGTACGAGTATGTGTGTTTCATGGCGTTTTCCCACAACTGGGCGAAAACGAGGATTTCTACGAGAGATCACATGTGTCCGCTGAAAGAGAACGAGGCAAGAAGTCGCCCAGTATTTATAGTGTAGGGAGAACGATCTCTAGTGAACAATTAGGGAATTAAGGAGGAGCTAACTCCGACAAAGTCTTAATTAAAATAGAAAAAGTACACTTCAGAAAGAGACGGCAGCTGAACACTCTGTAACATATTGAAGAAAAAGGGCTTGGATAAATTGATACTCACGGGACATAATGAAGGCAAAAAAGTAAAGGGAAGCATCGAACAACCTACAAAATAGTATTATTAACAAACACGAAGACTTCGTTAGAAACAAAGAAAAGAGTGCTGAACAGCTATGTAATATCAGTCCTCCTATATTGCAGTGAATGCTGGGCAGTTTCCTCACAGATGAAGAGAAAACTTGATGCAACGCAAATGTGGTTATACAGAAGGATATTGAGAATATCATGGACAGAACATGGAAAAAACGAGTAAATTTTATGGACAACGGAAACGTAAACGATATATACTTAGAATCAGAAAGAGAGAATTGAACTTTCTGGGCCTCATAATGAAGGAGGGCAATAAAGCCACTAAGATGTAAGGGGTTACTGAGAATGAAAGAAATATAGATTCAACTTTACTAGAAAAACAAATCTCGCCAGGAGACGCTCTTTATGCCTATAAATAGACAGTGACATTCTCTGTCATCCTCTCTTTCCACTATGATGTAGTTCGCACGAGGTACAAATGTGTCCCCAACCAGGAACGCACGTTTCATTTCACTTTCAATTACTCAGCTCTCGGACTTCTCCTACACATATCTAACACGCAAAAACATTCACTAAATGTTTCTTCTTTATTGTATATGTTTACTTTTTTGTTAATAATACATTGTCGTTTGTTTGTATATAGATTTGTTGTTACTTTAATCATTTATTACCCGGACTCACATTCGAGTCTGCAATAATTGCCGTGGGAAAATATACCAGTAGACACGCTTTTTCTATCTAAACATGACCAGCACACCCGCAACAAGGACAATAAAAGAACAGTTTTCAAGTAGACAGACGATGGCAACTGACGCTGCATAAATCTTTGAATACCGTAGTTGTCAGGAAGCCGAAAAAAAGTTCTGCAAGCAAGAAATGTCAGAGAAGAAACAATTAGAATAGAACTTAGGGTTACAACTAGCCAGAGAGACTTTTATATTACTAAAACATGCACAAAACCATATATATATATATATATATATATATATATATATATATATATGTGTGTGTGTGTGTGTGTGTGTGTGTGTGTGTGTGTGTGTGTGTGTGTGTGTGTGTGTGTCCTACGTGGAGAACTATGTCTCATATATATATATATACATAGCAAAGCTGTGTGTGAAGAAAAAGGGTGTTAAAAGCGAAGAAAGAAATAATCTTCAAACACAGTTCTACAAATTTAAATAATTTCTTATTGAGTATAAAAATAATCTTTATTTTCTTTCAAGTTGAAAGAAACAACTTACAAAGTTCCTCACAAACGTAAAAAAGAAATGAATTGTGTTAATATAAGTAGAAAGATTTGTATGAATTCATCACATGAATTTTTACGTATTTACGTTATTTTATGTATGCATGTTAATGTGTTGTGTGATTCCAGCAGTCATCCGAATGAGCGTAATATTATTATTATTACTACTACAATTCACTTTGCTTCTCGCTTTCGTATTGTATGGAATAATTTAAAAGCGAGAAAATATTTGCAAGAAGGGACTTAGTACTCAAATAATAAGTTAGTTTAAATATGCGAAAAATTAGTTTGAGAATCCAGTATTATTCACATTCCCCGGTCGATTTTAGACTGAAGACTGAAGAATATTAACTTACATTACGCTATTTATGAGAAAAAATTGGATCACAGGAAGTTAAAAGTTAAATTTAATAAACTCAGAAGTTTGTTGGTTAATAAATATATTTCCCAATTTTTAATAACTATTTTAGGAGGGGAAAAGTGTTAATCGTGAGCATTCAAATTTTTGTAGCAAACGACGAGAATCTCGTCTGCTTTTTGAAAGCTTGAACAGCGTTTGATATAACGTCGCTGATTGATTAATAAATGCTAATGTGAAAATTTGGAGCTACTTTTGCACGAAATTGAGTTGATGTATGCGTGAGCCTATTTTTGAACGGTCCGACTCCTTAAGTAATAATAAATAACTTGGTGCTATTATAGAAGGCAGTAGTTGAAGTCTACCATATACAGAGTCCGCAAAAAATGTATACACATGTATACACACTTCAGGAAAGAAAACCTTGTGCAGATATTGTAATACTAAATTTATTCAGCCATCACGTGATTAATACAAGTTACCTGTGGACTCTACAATCACAAGAGATACTCAAAATGGTAGTATTAGTATCCTTTTATTTACCAGTCATAATTTACCGGTAATCTGGTGCTAGGAAAGATATTTAGTCGTTACTCTCTTACCAGATACTAATATTAGCATTAGTGTATCTATTGATACACGAACGCTGAATAAACGGAAATGAAAGATAAACACCCGTACATAATTAAAACATTTAATAAGTACGTGTCATATTGTACAAAAATGTTACAACGATCTGCACGTGTCCCCAAAAAGATGAATGTATGCAGTTGTCGCAGTTAGCTCCTCCTCATTTCCTTAATCCTTCAACAAGTATAAATACTGGGTGACCTTTCGCCTCTTCCTCTTTTACGGCTTACGCACACGTGCGGCCAGCTGTCTCGACCCAGGCCTTGGGCCGCTACCTCACGCGTGAGGCGAGGTAAAAAAAACTTTCTCTTTTTCACTTACACCAATACGTGACCTCTCACACATACAGCGTTTCCCATATTCTGGGAACACGCTAAAAACAATATACGCGTTCGTACGGACACTCAACACACTCACCATAACTTCTCCATAAAACACTCTGTAACCCTTCATGTCATTGTAATTTGTTATTAATATATATTTGTTTGCATACATGTATATCGGTCTTGTTTGTTTCTTTATCTTCTTTGGACTCCATTCTTATGTAGCTGAACCGGCCAGCAGTAAATCTTAACCCAGATATATCTCCTCATCCTAACATCTTCACAACCACGCACGGTCCTCTACACAGTGGTCCAAGAACAAGCATGTCTGAACAGAGATACATAAAAAATAAGAACAAAAATGTCTTACTTTCTCTGGCTTTCCTGACAAGGAGAAATAAAGTGCCTCGCCGAAGTTGGAAACCCAAGGTCTCTTTTCCGCTCAACAAAAAGCAGACAACATAATGATTGTTTTCCACATGTGTGGACTTCAGCAAATTAGGAAGATTGTTTTAACCGTTCAACGAACGAAAGCAAAATCATAAAAAGCCAGCTTTGTAAAAAGGGCTGAATTCACACATGACCATCAGACACGTGATATCAGAAGCCCCGCCCCCAATCCAAATGAAGACAATTATTGTTTCCCTACTGTAGTGGACCGTGCGGGGTGTGAAGTGTGGATGATGAGAAATATCTCTGGGTTGCGATTTCCCGCTGGCCGGTCCAGCTACATAGGAATGTTGGACTATAATGGAGTCCATTGAAGATAAAGAAACAAACAAGACCGATATACATGTATGCAAACAAATATATATTAATAACAAACATTAATACACGAAGACATGAAATGTTACAGAGTGTTGTATGGAGAAGTTATGGTGAGTGTGTTGAGTGTCCGTACGAACGCGTATATTGTTTTTAGCGTGTTCCCAGAATATGGGAAACGCTGTATGTGTGAGAGGTCACATATTGGAATAAGTAAAATAAAAAGAAAATGTTTTTTTACCTTGCCTCACGCACGAGGTTGCGGCCCGTGGCCTGAGTCGAGACAGCTGGCTGCACGTGTGCGTAAGCCGTAAAAAGAGGAAGAGGCGAACGGTCAGCCAGTATTTATACTCGTGGGAGAGAGAGACCCCTGTTGAAAGATTAACGAAATGAGTAGGAGCTAACTTCGATACTACAGTGGCCTTTATCTTCCAGGCATTTATTAGTACGGCGAAGTACTACTTGCACAACGTTGGCCAAGGTGTCTAATGGGATTGTCGCACATACATTTTCAATTTTTGTCTAAGGGCCCCCAATGTAATGTCATCTTTCTAGAAAATATCGTACTACAGTAAACAGTGCTATTACAATTTGATAAAACTACGACAAACAATATTTCCTTTCCTGAAGTGTGTATACATTTTTTCGGACTCTGTATGTTATTTACATTGTGACTGCATACTATATAATAGCACCAATAAACTTCGGTTGGTGCTTTGGTTAGATTTTTGGAAATGGTTCAGGCCTTGAACTTTTCCACACTTATATCTCGTATCCCTCCCGATAATCAAAATATGTGCAGAGAATTTAAACTCATATCACTAGCCAAAGTAATCTGGAAAACAAACAGATCATCTCAAATTGGTTATTGGATTTTAAATCTTGCCGCTCAAGTCAAAACAAATGCGTCCATCAAACAAGAAACGACTGGTTTTAAATGAATTTACTTTGTCTTAATTCTGTTTTTCTTTCAGGCCAAGACTATAATGATTATCAATATTTACTAAGCTTTGCTTCGTCTGGCAATATGACAAATAGGAAGGGCGTTTTGCACTCTTCTTGCAAGTGACGAGAGCCTCTGCTTGTTTTGAAAATCTTCATCGGCTTGAAAATTTATCACGAAGACTGAAATTTTTATTATGTCAAATCACTTACTGGAAATCTGTCACTTTTTCTGCTCGAAAAAAAAATCATATAACAATTTAGCTTGTTCCTCAGTTAAGTAGTTAGCACGTACGTTACGCCTAGTAAAAAAGTTACGATACGCCTTAAATAAAAAATGGACATTCCTGTTTGATCGTGAGGATAAACCTGTAATAGTTTGCCTGTCCCCTGTCCACAAATCAAAGTCAAAGGTACTGTTTGCTTTTAAGGAAAAAAGAAAGTGAAAATAGAGAAGTCGATAACGCTTTCACGTTTGCTGAAGTGAAATGGAAAACCTTTGAATCTTTTCATTTGTACCCCCTTACTTCTTAAAGTAACGACCAGCATGCCTATTTTTGATTGTTATTGCACTATTTTGTTAAAGTTGTTAAGCTCAAATATTTACTGATACAATAGGGGAATTTCTACAGATATGTTATTGACGTGTAACTCGCGAGGAGTTGCAATCATTAACTTAAGAATTAAGATTCATCAGAAATTTAAAAAGGAAAACCGTGAATTTTTCACTGGTATTGTTAGTATTTAATATGCTTAACTTAGTTTTTATGGCAGGTTATTCTACAAGTATTACTGGTAACATGTAACTCAGTACTATTTGCTGTATGGCCTTGTCGTGGCCAATTGGTTCCTCCACAAGGCTTTTCTGATGAGAGGGGTGGCTAGACACTCAGCACAATTAAAAACCAGGTTCAAAGGTTGGATGAACCTTCTTATAAGCTTAACGGCCATCTTGCTCAATAGACTCCATCACTATGTATGCAACCAGTGCTGTGAAGACATGTCATCGCTGGGTGAAGGGATTCCTAGGCTGAAGTCGTCGGCCGGAGCGGAGGGTTTCCATCGAGGGAATCAAAGGCTTCGTGTTCGTGACCAAGGCAAACCTTCAAGTAGGAAAAAGAACACTTACCACCGGAATTAAAAGATCGACCTTGTTTTCCTTTGAAACATAACTTTAAAAAATTCCTTACTGTTGGTTGTTAAGTGTTAAAACAACGTAGAGTTTTGTTTCTTAGAAACCGATGCGTCCCACAGTAAAAGAGAGTTACCTCCCTTGGCGTATTGCCTGACGGGATTATTCCGGGTTCGAATTCATAAAAATTAAAAACAAAAAAGAAACGAGTTCATCAAAGAAATAATGATTAGTTTTAATTTAATTTTGTTTTACTTCTATATAAGACATTCGAATTGGTATAATCTTCGTTATTTTTGGATACGACAGGCACCGGATGATGGCGGGAGACTACTAGGTCAAAACGTAGTTACTAGCAACCAAGATGTGGACACAATTTCGAATAAATCAGTGTATAAGGGAAAAAAACACAAAAAACTAAAAACCCAATCATTAAAAATCTGCATTCAAACTCTCAGCAAATGGGTTTGAACACCCCCGATTGCGATTCATGGGCAATGTGAAACTTTCTCAACTGCTAAGCGTAAAAATGTAAATTTTAACTTGGGCCTGTGCTGAGAGTAATTAGCGTTTCAGCCATGAAACCCGGGTTCGAATCTCATCATGGTTATTTAATTAAAGAAGTTATTTTTATTTTAATAATATCGGTCTGAAGAGACTATTCTGACGCACGGTAATGTTGGGAAATGTCTAAAACCATGTCACGGGTTGTCACAAGTCTTGTGAATCATCATTGTTGCTCAAGAATGATTCACAAGACTTGTATTGTTACTATTCACTCAATACAATGCCCAAGAGCTACTCAAAGTAGAGGATTACTAACCCTGTTGACAGTGTTCGTCCTGGGTATGACGATAAACTTTATCCAGCAGCAAGGCCTCCAATCAGGTAATTGAAGCTTTTAAGGGGCGTGAAACCATCTCTTAACTGCTGTTGTTCCCAGGTCCACCCTGAACTGGGGTGGTAGCACATGTTAGGGTTCAAGCTATGGGTAAATAATGAATCACCAAACAAAAAAAAACAAAAGTACATTTTTATAATAAAATTAGCAACAATGCATTTTTATAATAAAATTAGCGACAATACATTTTTATAATAAAAAACAAAAGTACATTTTTATAATAAAATTAGCAAGAATACATTTTTATAGCAAAATGACAATCAATGCAACACTAAAAAAATATATAAAAATACATTTTCATAGTAAAATTGCCAACAATACATTTTATGGTGATTTTTCTCAGATGTGGCACAAGGCCGAAAGTATGGGGCATCCAGCGAGTATCGAACTCACTATTCAGTCGTAACTGATTTAACGAAATAAGCTTGTTAACCATTACACCACGTGGAGAGCCCCAACAATACATTTTATGATCTACAAACTAAAATCATACGTTTACCCTGAAAGTATAAAATTATGTACAAAATATCTGTAGCCGAGGGTATAAAATTGCGTACAAACTATTTAGATTTCTGCATTGAATAATCCATAGAGGTTGACATGTCGCTAAACAAAATCAAGCAACCAAACAATCAACTCTGTATACATGACATGCCAAGTCCTGGCTATGAAAGTATGTGTTGAGGGGGTCTCCCCTTTTTACACAAATGGACTCACCCAGGGTATACATATACTACTGCCAGTGAATACCCGAGAGTAGGAGACAGTCGAGGAGAATAACGTAGCGGCAAGAGTCACAGTCACGAGCACGTAGACTCAGTAAGAAGTCATAAAGCGATACGTCGATATCAAATACTATATATATATATTTGTCTACTAACCCCGCATTCCTGGAACTACTAACCTGTATTACCAGTTTGTATTATTATGTTAATACATTTATTTTCCTATATTCATCCTTGGCGTTTGTTATTATTGATACCGGATTTCATCCCGGAATCCACAACAGTATGGATTGGTGGAACTAAGGAAAGAAGTTCGTCTGAACATTTATTTTCACTCCAAGCAAGGCGATAATGCCACTAAGGCGCAATGGGCTACTGAAAAGGAAAGAGAAGGAAAATACTTCAGAAGAAACGGAGGTGGAGACGTTAGAAATATAGAATTGAAGTAGAAATTGGAAGGGAGTGAAAACCCAATTCCAAGCTATGAAAATCGTCATAGGGTAGTGAAAGGCTAGTAACGTTTCGTCCGTGGGAAAGGAGTTGTAGGGTGGGAAATAATTCATCACTCACAAGGCCTCATTATCGAAATTGAACTCTGTCAAAGCTGGAAAGTGAGGATTTGGGAACTCCGGCCCAACTATGGTAGAAATATTCCATTGTTGGTTTGATCTAACTCTTATAAAGATAGAGCATGGCAGGAGGAATCCGATATTTTCTTGAGTGGTACAAAGAACTAGTATTTTTCAGAGATGGATCATATATACGAGTTCCACTTGAGGTCTGGAGTTAGCTTGAATTCCAGTAGACCAGTGGTTCTCAATTTTTTTTTACCCATGGGCCACTTTTTTCCCACCATTTTTTGGGGACTTCCATAACCATTCGATGAAAAAAATCCTTATTTTTTTTTTTTACTAATAGATAAGTTTAGGAATTGTATTATAGAAATAGTAAATATATATGCTTTATTTCGAAGTAAAATTAATTTAATGAAAATAAACTTGTATTTAACAACTAAATTCTATGGAACACTTATATACACTAATAGATAGGCCCTCAGAGTGGATGGTTTTGCCGAAAATTGCCTCTGCTGCTGAAGAAGCTAATACTGTTTAACCCTTCCTTTATATATAATCCCCATATAATTTATATATTTTTTTAATATTTTATATTAATTAATTTATATTAATATTTTATTAACATTTAAAATTAATATTATTATTATTATTTATTATTAACATATTAAATTAATTTATATAATAAATTATAATCTTTATATATCCTTCTCAGTTTTTACTTTTTATTCAACTTTTACAATCAAAACATCAGGTAGAGTAAAAGGGGCGTTAACTTACATCACTTGGTCTCGTTCTCTGCGAGTTTTAGAGCTGTTTTTCTATTTTTAGTATTTTAATATGGCGTAGATTACTGTAGAAATTCCAATTCTCAGCTGTAACAACGGTTTCGGAGTGAAATTGCTCTATGGCCTTCACGGTTCAACCAAATTCAATTGCGATGACAGATGGCTTAAAAAGGGCACTGATCAGCTATTTTTAACCCCCCCCCCGCCCCCCCAAAATGAATCGACTCCAACCGATAGAATTACTGTTTCAAATACACAGTATTTTGCTGGAAAGGAAATAAAATGTAATCATTTTGTGGTAACCACCACCACCACCACCACCATTTTACATAGAAAATATGCAACAAGCATTCATTGGTTAATCACCTTCAATCTAGCTCGCTAATTGGTCAGTTTCGACCAATCAAATCACCCCCACGCGACAGATCTATTTTGGCGCCAACTAAATCTGATTCTGTCACGTGATACAACAGACTATAAAAACCAAACACGAGTGGTTCTCTGTCTCTCTTTTTCTCTCTCTCTGGCTGGTTACTGGAAATTGAATTGGTCATTATTTGGGGAGCGAGATTTCCGGGACCAGCTGCTACTAATGATATAAAGAGAGCTGACGGAAGCTGTGGTGGGAAATGCCTGGTGGGATAATCTTAAATCCAAAATTAGAACGTTTGCTGCTGATTATAGTCGTCGGCTCAATCTAGATAGATTAGCGGCGCAAACGGCTTGTGAGCAAAAAGTTGATCGGGCGGTTAAATCCCGTGATAGTGGGGACGTAGCCTTAGCTAAGGCAGAGTTGGCCTCCTTGCTTATCAAGAAGGATCAAGCTCTGGTAGTTAGGGCTAGGTTAAAAACAATGTCTCCTGAGGCAACGAATATGGCCGCTGAATTGCGTGCAGAGGAGGTTCGGAATGCAACTCGGCATCATATCGCATGCGTCACATTGACGGTTAAGCGGACCGTGACCACAAACGAGGGTATGTGAGGCTTTTCGTGAGTACTTTCAGGAACTTTTCACCAGGGAGCCCGGTCTGAGCCCTGCTCAGTTCGACGCCTATTTAGCTGACTTTCCCTACCTTGAGGCAGCTGAAGCAGCTAGGATCCCATTACAGAGTCGGAAATCTGGGATGCGCTGAAACAGTTTGGCCTGGACAAATCTCCGGGATTAGATGGTCTTCTGTACGAAGTGTACTTGAGGCAGTCGCCCGTTTTTGTTCCCTTGTTGGCACTGATTTTTGGCAACTGGTTGAAGCAGGGGTCTATACCCCAACGCTTCACCAGGGGCGTAATCAAGTTGTTACGTAAGGAAACGGTGGGGATGGGTTAGATAACTTTCGCCCTTTAACTATGCTAAATACAGAGTTAAAGATTTTGGCTAAGGTCTTAGCGAACCGTTTGCAGGTTGTCCTCTCTAGTCTGATTGGCTCCGAACAGACTTGTGCTGTGAAGGGCAGGACTATTCAGGACAACCTTCATATGGTGCGCTTGATCATCGAGCAAGTCGACAGTGAAGCCGCGCTGGTCAATTTAGATCAGTCCAAGGCATTCGATAGGGTTGACCATCGGTTTTTGGAGGCTGTTCTTTCGGCAGCTGGTTTCGGTCCGTACTTTCGCACCTGGATCCGACTTCTGTATGCGACCCCCGGTGCGCTGGTGGAAGTGAATGGAGTACGATCGGAGCCTTTCGTATTGTCTCGCTCCATTCGTCAAGGTTGTCCGCTTTCGCCTTTGCTGTATGTTCTTGCGTTGGAACCTTTCCTTCGCAAGTTAAAGACGAATCCGGTCCTACGCAGAATTTCCCTACCTGGCGCTACCAACGCGCCCAGGTATTCCGCCTATGCTGATGACGTTTCGGTTCTTGTGTCGAGCAGCGCCAAACGAAGTCAGAAAAGAAATCAGTGGTTATGAGATGGTGACAGGGGCCAAGATCAACCGCGATAAGTCTGTTGGCTTGCGGTTGGGTGCGTGGAAGGGAGTTTCTCTTCCCGGACCTTTCCTCTGGACGGATGGGCCGGTCAAGATTCTCGGCGTCTGGTTCGGTCCTGATCTCCGGTTGGATATGAATCGGTCGGAGGTGCAAGGGAAGGCCGAGATCGCAATTAATTTGTGGTCTCCGAGGAATCTTTCCTTAAGGGGGGGGCGGAAATATGTGTTTCACACATCTACCCGATTCTCCTTTACCGACTCTCTGTGCTTCCACTTCCGTCTAACACTTTACTGGCGTTAGTGCAGCTCTTGTTCTCCTTCTTGTGGGGAGGTAAGGCCGCCAGAATCTCTCGGGAGATCTATTGCCTTCATCCATCTGAAGGCGGTCTAGGTATGCCTAGCATTGAGATTCGTCGATATATGCTTCGCATCGGATTCCTGGATCGAATGTGTCGCGAACCGGATGAGGTGGGCGCCTTCTGGAAGGAAGACGCCCGTAAGAGTTTCCCATTCCTGAGAAGTGTACACTCGGTCGAGGAGGAGGCTCACCGTTTACCCAAAGTCGAGTGCACTGTCTATCGTGAATGCCGTCGTGCCCTGAAACTCCTCTTACGGGCGTTGGATGGCCTCTCCAACGTCCTGACGTTGTCTCGTATCAGGTGTTAGTTAGGGGGGGGGGCGTTCGTGATGATTTGATTGACGAGCTCGATCTTACGAAGCAGGAGGCTCGCTCGATATGGCCTTGGGCGCCCGGGTTGAAATGTCTCAATAACAATGAGGCATCAATCACCTGGCTGGTGATGCGTGGAGCCGTCTGTGTCGCCAAAAGACTTTGCTTAGCGGGCTTGGAGAAATATCCAAACTGCCGCCGCTGTAGTGGGGAAGTCGCTGTAGTGGTCACGCCTTTTTTAATTGCACGGTTGTAGCACCGCTGTGCAAGTATGTTGAAGGCCTCATGGTTCGCATGCTGTCTAGAAAGTTCTTTGTCCTTGAGGTCGCTTCTGTTTGTAGCAATGTGCCTCCGCCGTTGACGAGGGCTGAACACTATGTGTTCTTATGCTTGCTAGGTGTTATGAGTGTCGTGATTTGGACGACACGTCAGAAGGGATTCTATGGAGGCGAGAAGTTTACCTCTTCCCAACTGATCTGGTACTTTAAGCATCAGCTTAAAGTCAAGATTAGGTCGGAAAGGCGGCGACTCTCTTCATCTGAATTCGGCAAAAGGTGGGTGAATCTTGCGCGCTTGTGTCGTATGAAAGGGGCTGACCTGGAGTGGCACTTTGATGCCGGTTAGGTATCAGAATATTGCTTTAGCTGGGTTGAACACGAGCAACCCATCCCAAAATTAGGTTAGCTTAGGTTTTGTTTTTTGATTCTTTAGTTTCATTTTTCAATAAACTTAACTAGGGTGTGTATGCTCATTGGCCCCTTTTATTTCTGTCCCTATTTTTCTTTAAAGTTTAATTCCCATCCCCTCCCTCGTTGGGTGGTCAGTGACGTCAGTTCTCTGGTGGATGCGGGGCGTTTTTTCGTTTCGGGTGTGATTTTTCGTATCTGTTGTTGTGTCTGAATGGGTGCATGTCTGTGTGAGTGCTTGGGATGAATGAATGTTTTTAATTTTTTATAGTCCCGCATAAATTTCGTCTAGTTAACTGATGTTCTGCCACATTTAGTGATTGTGGGTTTTTTATTACTAACACGATTTTGTTTAGTTTCTTGTAAATAGTTATTTGTCTCATATTGTAATTACTCATTGGGGTTACTTTTCAAAATTTCAAATTGTTATTTTATTTCCCTCCCCCCACAAACGATAAATTGTACATATGGGGTCTAGTTAGTATTTTCATGGAGTCATTGAGGTATTATGGTGGGTGTGGTAAGAAAGGTAAGTAAGAATGTGTTGTTTTGGTGCAAGAAATATTGTTAGTATGATTGGGTCAGCGTTTGTGGCTAGCTAAGTTTAGAAGTTAAGACAGAAGACCGACCTTTTCCCCATTCCCCACTTCGGCCTGAAAGCGCCAAGAAAGATTTTTCATTTAAAATTCATTTAACTCTTAAGCCTTAGGTATAACGAATTAGTCCAGGTACCTAGAAAAGGCAAATTTTTATCTTAGAGTTCATTTACCAGGAGAACCAGTGGAAACCTTTATTTGTGCATTATTGCACGAATTAGCAGAAGCATGTGAGTTTTCAAAGAAAAAGGGCCAAACCAGAGACCGCCTTGTGATAGGAATAAAATAATAAGGATCTACCCGAAAGTTAACAGCTAATTCATGATCTGAAACCCGAGAAAGCTACGGAGATGACTAGAAAAGATGAGAAAGTAAAATCTCAAATGGAAGAAATATGCGGGAAAATGTATATGAACTAAAGACCCAAAGGAACCCACCTGACAGGACAAGAAGAAAAAACGGGGAAAACAACAACAGTTGCAGTAGATGCAACAGGAAACATGATTTTAAAAACTATCCAGCAAATGCAAAAAAGAAACAGAGCAAGAAATGTGGGAAAATGAATCACTTCACTGTAGCCTGAAAAAAACAAAACTGATATGATGCAGACAGTAAAAAAAAAGGTATATTTCCCAAGAGAGCTGACAAAAACAAAATTCTTGTTTTTGTCAAACAACCCTTGGTACAAAAATTTAAATATTTGTAAAATATCGGTGAGGTTTCGACACAGGCGCGAATATAACCTTTCGTTATCTCAACCCAAATATACAAAAATCTGAGAAAAAAAAAACTTTTTTTAAAACCAGTAAATGACACCTTCATAATTTGTGAAGGAATAGTCCACTCCAGTGCATTTGTAAATTTACTACTGCTACACTACAGAAATAGTTAACGAAAAATATAATTTGTAAATGTATGTCATTAAATGTGTAAAGGGAGAGAACTTATTGTCTAGAGAAACTGTAATCAAAAAGAAACGCTAAGAAAAAATACAACAGGAAACTTGACGCTTGTGATTGTATGAACGGAGATCCACTTAGTTCTGAAAGATAACGCTATCATAATGTGTAGCAACAGCTCGGAGAGTCCCATTCCCTATTTTACCAAAAGTAAAGGAAGAACTGAATAGACTGGAAAACGAAGGAATTATTGAAAAGGTTACAGAACCATTTTTGAATCTGTTTGGTAATTCACCCCAAAAGTTACTTATCGCAAATATTAATTCACCGCAAGAAATTTTAAATCAATGTTTGTTTTCTTATTAAATTATTGGCACTCTTTTGAAATTATAAATCAAAGTTTGTTTTTTATTACATTTTTGGCACTCTTTAGAAATAAATTTTAAATCAAAATTTGTTTAGCTTGCCTCGAAACAACTCCAATCCTCAGAATGAAAAAAATACCAAAAATCAAGGAGTTATTCAAATATCGTGAGTGTGGATGATGTTGTACGAAAGGCTACCATTATAACAAATAATATTAAACTCTTATAGCTCAAGGGAGCGCACTCTTATAATAATTATAAATTATTTCCCTTGGATTTAATTTAATTTTTGTAATTTCAGGCGAACGTTTTGCTTATAAGAAATTTAATTTTTGAGCGTGTGTTGTTTGCTTTTCTGAGAGAAAGCAGACGCTGGGGTAGACCGTTCTAGTTTCACGTGCCATGTCTAATGGATGTCAGTTATCAGTTATCTCCTGTTCTCCACTGCTTTAACCAGGTATTGGATTCACAACTCTTTGGGTCATGCCAATGGATCTAACCAACGCCTTTATCCACTGTGCCATGTGTCCTTATAAACTTAATGTTTTCAGTAACCATTTTTACCAGTGCTCATATTGCAATTTTTTCTATTATCATTGCATGTTTTTTACCAGAGCTCATATTGCAATTTTCGTTGTTATTATTGTTTTTCTCCTTATTACTGGTTCCCATATTGTATTCATTTCTATGCTTGGTCGGTCCAGGAGATTTTTGTGGCCTAGTATATGTGCTGATTCCTTAAGTTTACGAATTTTCCAATGATGTTCTCTGTCTACGATTTCAATCTGATCCCACAGAGGGCGGTGATCTTTTTCTCTCCATATGTGGTTAGCCACGCCTGATTTTTCCACTTCCCCTCGTGTTACAGCTTTTTGGTGTTCTTGAGAACTTACCTTAAGGGGGCGGCCTGTCTCCCCTTTATATTTCTTTCCGCAGCTGCACGGGATGGCGTACACATAGTCTTTATGTTCTCCTCTATGGGGGGTCTTACTCGAGAGAGGTATCTGCGAAGTGTCGTCCAGCGTTTGAAGGTTGTGCTGATGTTATATGAACCACAATTCCTTTGTATTTTCTCCAATAATCCTTTCACATAAGGCAGGCAGACTGTTTTCTGAGTGTTGTTGTCCTCCTCTTGTATCCGCCTATCCCAGTTTATTAGGGCTGCTGCCATGTACCCCGGGTAGTTGTTACGTTGTTGTACTTATACTGACCAGTTCTTTATCTAATGTCTCTGGGTCGACACTTACGACTTTTGCTCGGTGTTGTAAGCAGCGGACGATCCCTTTCTTTACGCTGTATGCATGGTGGGAGTTGAAATTGAGGTACTGTCCGATGAATGTCATTTTGCGGTATACGGATCTCTTGAACCCATGCTCTGTTCGAGATATTAGAACATCCAGGAATAGAAGTGTGTTATTACTCTCTTTCTCCATTGTGAACTGTATCGAAGGTCTTATTGAGTTCACATGGTTAAGTAGAACCTGGATATCTTCCTGATGTGGCCAGAGTATGAAGGTGTCATCTACGTATCTTAACCATTGAGTTAGCCTTAGAGATATAGATTCTAATGCTATTTCCTTAAAGTATTCCATGTATATATTCGCTATTGCTGGTGATAATGGCGAGCCCATTGCTAAGCCCTCATCCTGTCGATATATGTGTGATCCCATTCCGAAGTGTGTTGTTTGTGTACAGAAAGTCAACATCTCCATCAGATTATCTATTGGAATACTGGTCCGTTCTTCTAGGGATGAGTCAGAGGCCAATCTGTCTCTGACTACTGAGAGTGCCTCCTCCGTTGGCACCTTGGTGAACAAGCTCACCATCTGGTTGGATAGGATGGGGCATCTTTGATTATTTCCACGAAGTCGGCAGAGTTTCGAACATATGAAGGTGACTTTCCGATCAATGGGTCAATTATATCTACAAGGAAGCGACTCAGAGGGTGGCATACAGAGCCTTGGCAACTAACAATCGGCCTGAGCGGAATACCGTCTTGTGAATCTTAGGGAGACCGTATATGTGAGGTAGCTTGGTGTAACGCTGCGACAACTGCCTATACATCTTAGGTGGGAAGTTATCCTTGTTCTTGATTAGTATCTGTGACAGTTTGCATTCCGTTTTCATTGTAGGATCCTTTTTTACTTTGTTGTAGCTACCATTTCTAATGAGGTCTTCCGTGCAGCTGCGTAAAGAAATATAAAGGGGAGACAGGCCGCCCCCTTAAGGTAAGGCCTCAAGAACGCCAAAAAGCTGTAACACGGGGGGAAGTGGAAAAATCAGCTGACCACATATGAAGAGAAAAAAGCAGATCACCGCCCTCTGTGGAATCAGGTTGAAATCATAGACAAAGAACATCATTGAAAAATTCGTAAAATTAAGGAATCAGCACATATGCTAGGCCACAAAAATCTCCTGAGCCGACCAAGCATGGGAAGAAGCTGTCTGAATGGAACTTACTTCTTACCAATGGTATTGAAGGAAGTCAGGTTGGCTCACCCCTGTGTACATGGCGGGTTTTAGTTATGTATCAGTTATGTGTTTTTAAATCATTTTCTTTGGTGGGTGTTGAGAAGTTTGTAAGTTTGTAAGTAGTGCAATATGCGTGTGTGAGGAACATCCTGTTAACTCTATCAAGTATATAACGCTGCGGGGTGCTCCCTGGCCCCTCCGCTACATGATAACGCCATCTCGTCTTCAGTCACCGGTGTGTTCGTGATTGGATCTTGCAGCTAACCGTGAGGTTGGTCACTTCGATCCAAGCCTCTGCCCCGTCCCACGTTGTGTTTGTTTTGATCACAACGCAGAGAAGGATCGAATCGTCGCCAGATATCGCTGGATTGGTGTAGTTCAAGCGGGACGATGTTATAAGACAAAAAAAAAGTTGTGTAACTCAACAAGGTTTATATAACTATGGTTTATACCGGAACACTTTTTCGTATAAGAGTTTATAAGCATGCAGGCTAACGAACATTCCCTCGTAGTCTAATTTCGTGACACGTTGTTCTTCGCTTCCAAGTCGGAGTAGCGGTCTCAAATATTTCTTCAGACAGCAAATTACGGAATACTGACGAAGCACTCGTATCCCCTCCCCCCCTCTCTCTCTGTCGTTATATAGAGACTTTCAATTCTTCCACTTTCCAACTTCATCAGGGCACTCTGTCAATTTTCCTAATAGTCTGGAACAAGGCAGGAGCTCTTCGTGGCAGAAAATCACATGGCGTAATGGAAGCGCAACTCTGCCTCAACTGCTGTTGTCTCTGTCTGTCTTCTCTCCTCGCTGTCATGCCCCTCTGGTCTAACGCTTTTATGGACCTTCGCCCACCATCGGCGTAGTTCCGACGCAATCTGGGGTCTTAGGATTTTCCAAATATCCAATCAAAACTCTCTGCTGGCAGTGTCCTGGGAAGCACTTCTCATGTTGATCCGCCATCTTGTTCCCCCCCTCTTTTGCTCGCACCTCACACCAGTATCTTTCAGTGGGCGTATTCATTTTCCTTCCACTTCCTCATATCAGCTCCTCACGCTGCCGCCATCAAAGGAATAGGTGTTTCACCCGACCCCGTGGACACAAAACAGATGTTATTTTTAATGTCACTGTAAAATTATTATCTGCATTCCTTTATTCTTAATAATCACGTTTGGTCCGTAACTCTTCCTCTTTTTCCCCACTTGACCGAAATTTTTCGGCCTGAGAAAATCTTGTTCCTTTAGAGACACGTGCATCCTCCCCTGGGCTTCACTTTAACCAGATACCTAAGTAGATTTCAGTGCTATCTTCTAGTGAGGTCATTATTCAGGAAATGAGAAACAAAATAAAAGTATATTTTCTTTTGTTTTCGGAATGTCCTTCAATCTATCTACTACCTTCTCCGTACTCACGAAATGAGAAAACAAAATAAAAGTATATTTTCTCTTGTTTTCGGCATGTTCTTCAATCTATCTATTGCCTTCTTTGTCATTGTCTTCACTTTCGATTTAATTTAAGACCTTTTTTCTTTCTTCAAATTATCACCATTCTTACAGTGTCACAAGTAAACATTATCATGTCACATAATGGGCTGTATTTATGGTATCAAATAGGCTCCAGTTATTTTGAAAAATGATATTCAGCAACACTTTCGATTGGATGGAAAATATTTATGTTGTTTTGTCTCTAATTTTGCATTAGTTATTGTTTCGTTCCTACCTGAAAATTTAATTTGATCTTTTAACTTCTGGTTTTCAAAGATCGAAGACGTCCTTCATAAAAATAGTGATTGGAAATACGAAATAAATTTAAAAGATTGATTTTTAATCATCATTTCACACCCAAACCAGGCACCAAGATGCTGGAGATTAATGAATGTGAGAGAATATGAATAAAAGAAAACATTATTAAGGAGAGAGAAACAATAAAAGAACAGAGATTAAGAAGACAGAAAATAACAGTTGACATTGCATTTAACTTAATGGAGATGAAACTTGACTGGAAAGCAAGAAGTTGGAAGAGAGTTCCACGAGCAAGAAGTGTGAGAGAAGAAACGGTTAGCATATAACTTACGGCTACATCTAGCCATTTCAACAAAGTCACTGAGACGCAGAGGATTAGTAAGTGTGAAAGAATATAACTATTCTTCATGTCCAGTAATTTCACTTAATTTCACAGAGGCTGATGACCACCCGTTTCCCTCCATACAGCCCTTGGAGAGTTAGACATCTGAAAGAATCAGCGCATATGCTTGGCTGTGAGGACCTCTTAGTAGGCCTAGTATAGAAATAAATACAATATTGGAGCTGCTAATAAAGAAAGAAAAATGACAGCAAGTCTTCAAACGCAGCAACAGCAATCAAAACATGGCCAGCAGCAGCAGATGCAGCCTAATCAGCAGCCAAATTTCGGTTTAAAGCTCCAAGTTGACGCCAGGGACAATGACCTCGTGGGTAAAAGCGTTGGTTTGTAAATTTAGTGACAGAGTGGTTGTGATTTTAATCCCTGGGTCGGGCAGTGTTTACTTGCACTCAGTGAAAAGGGGTGAGCAATAACTGAACCGTATTAAATAAAATAAGAACTAAACGATATCCCTAAACATGAGCAGTGGAACAAGAACAGTCTACATCCAGAGATGAAATAAATGGTTCTGTTTAGAATTGTTTGTAGATTACACAGTTTGATATACACCCGAGGAAGGTCAGAGGGCACAACATTTGAAATGTGATAACAACAACAAATATGAGAATAATAGTCCAAATATAAATAGTGTAAATAATTGATCTTGTGTAATTTGTTAAGTAAATTCTATTATACACTTATTTAGTTGAATTGCTGTCACTACCTTGGTTTTTATATTCACAAGTGAGCAATGTTTCAAGCGACATATGAGAAACGTCTTCTTTGGAGCCTGCAAAGTGAAGAGCTAAGATCAACAAGAGGTTGAAATAGAATTCCAGTTCACTGGTGTAAGCAGTAGCAAAAACTGTGAATTACCATGACTGTTTCTAGGAAAGATAATGATGTTATTTTCCTGCTTCCTTCTCTTTTTTTGTTTTTTTTCTTCAATAAAGACACCATCTTTAATTTAGTTTTCGGAGGTACAGTGGAGTAGTAGATAGCGGCTCGGGTTGAGGAATTGGAGAGCCGAGTTCAAGTTCCAGTAGAATTTGTTACATTCACTTATGTGCTAATACTCTTGGGAAAGATATTTATCCAGTTTTATGACCACATCATGTTGAAACACCAGCTTTCTTACAATCACTGAAGTTAAGCAACGTCGTTACTGGTCAGTACCTTGATGAGTAATTACTTGGAAATACCAGGTAAGCTTGGAATTTGCAGGTGGTGTAATGTCTTGGAACTGTTAATCGAAAGGGAAAGGTATGAATCCACCTTTTCTCCTCCCAGCTACGGGTTAATTAGTAAGACTTGTATCACTAAATCATTATTATCTCTAGAAAAAATTCTTACAATCTAAAAATATTTTCTGGCTTTAAATAACCTGCAACGAGATGATAAGCTGTAGAAACAAAATCAACCAACCAAAAATATGAATTCAATTCGTTCTCCCCAGATATGGAGAAATAGCAGGAAAAATTGGGTCCTATAGCCTTGGTTGGCAACCCCTCTATTAGATGGAAAAATTCTGAATTCAATCCAGCCTGAAGAGGGTTGGGCTCCTTCAGACTGTCTTGAACAGAACACACCACTGCTGTGATATATGAGGTGCCCCTAAGACAATAAGGGGTTACATGATTCATGATAAGTTTCATTTTCCTTCTTTTTGGTTTACTAATTGTACTCAACAATCTCACTGAAGTTGGGTGGGGGATCCGGGATAAAATTTCCGACCATCCGATCAAAACAGATTATGATATGTTATTCTGAACAAAGATTTTTCGTGATTATTGCACAAGTGATATATATATATATATATATATATATATATATATATATATATATATATATATATATATATAAGAGACTTGTGGAATAGACCCCAGGATGATGCTCGTGAGAGTTTAATATGAATGGCAACATACTCATTACCGACATCACAATTTGAACTCCACCCTGTTAGCTGGGTCTTCAGAATACACCGACTGCACTTCTGCAGAGGGATAATAATTGGGTATGATGATAAACCACATCTGCATCCTGGGTATAAATATAAACTACATCCAACAGTAAGGCCTCCTCATCAGGAGGTTTTGAGGCGCATGGAACCACCCCTTAATTGCTGGCTTTCTCAGGTCCATCTTGTGCTGGGGTGGTAGCATCTGTGGGCAAATAGTTAACCCCCAAACTGGGGTCAAAACACCATGAAAGTGTAAAAATAAATTTTAATACCAGCAATACATTTTTGGAAAAAATTATTACCAGCAATACATTTTTGGAAAAGAATATTACCAGCAATATATTTTTGAAAAAAAATATTACCAGCAATAAAAATCTTGTTGGTATTAAATAACCCATTGAGGTGTTGATATGCTATAAAACAAAACAAACCAAGCCATTTGAATCAAGTGTTTAAGTGCGATGCCGCAGCTAAGTGGATCATCAGCAGGTTTATGGTTTCAACATAAATATATTTTGAACGTAATTGTATGCCTTCGAATACAGATATTTTGTACATGATTTTATGCTGTAAGGGTAAACGTTATCTATATCTATAAAACAGATGTCTGTGTGTGTGTGTGCTATTTATGCACGTCCACATTTCTCAACCAATTTCAATGAAATTGTACACACGTTGCAAATTTACAAAGTTGGCCAAGGCCAACTTTTCAATCTCCAGACCTCCCCCCCCCCCGAGTTTGGCAGAAAAATCGATAAACTGAAGGTGGGTACGACTTTTTGCAAAAAACAAGGCAAAGTTACACATGAACAAAATTTTTATTGGATGAGCTGATGTTTTTTACACTTAATGCAAAACATAGCTCATGTTATGAGGTTTATGTGGAGTGCTTGATAGTTTTCCTGCGACATTGGCTTCACACAAAAAATTGTGAAAAAATCGGGTTTTTCATATTAAAATAAAACCTTCAATAACTTTCATTTTTTAGCCAATTTTCTTCAAAATGCCACAAAAAATTTGCCATCATGCATGAAATAAGATAGTGTGGTTTTAGTCCTGATCACTTCCCCGCATGTAACGAAAAACTGTTCAAAAAGCTTGTTTTTTAGCCATAACTCCCTGGTTTTTCATCTGATGCTTTCTAAATTTGCCATGTAAATTCCATATGACACAAATTGTCTTGCATGAATGTTTGGTTTAGATTATTTCAGTTAAGTGGATGAAATCTGTGACAAACTAGGTCCAAAATCAGCTTTTCCCATTTAGCCAATAGTTTCTTCATATGATTCCATCCTAAATTGGCATTCAAACAACTTTTGATGTAAAGATTTTTTGAGAAGGATTATTGAAGCCTTACAAGGGAAAAATTCCTGAAGACTCTCTTTATAACCCCAGCTTTACAGTAAACGTGCAGAGTGGAGGAGGACGTTTATGCGTTTGCACTTGCAGTTAAATCAAGCTCTGACTCTTATGTGACACTATTTAGCTATGGCAATTGGCTAACTAATTAACCATAGAAATTAAAACAAGAAAATACTGAAAACGGAAAAGAAGATACCCCGAAATTTTTTTTTTCTCAAAGACCAGTAAATTGGCGTAGACAGTAGACTCACAGAAAAGCCATATGCGAGCTTTTTGACAATTGATTAATGTTGTTTGTAAAAAAAATGCTTTCCGAGAGAACGCGAGATTCAGAAAAAGCAAAGCGTTGAGATATCGGGCATGCCATATGGTGGTCATAAATGGAATGAGATGATTTGCCGATACGGGGTAAAGAGAATCAATATTAACTGTGTTCCCAAGATATCATTTTCTTGAGTGTCGGACAGGCGGGGCCATATGGCAATGTGCGATTCATAAAGATTTTTGGCATGAGAAAATATTTATTCCGATACGGGATGAAGAGAATTGTTATTATTTACTTTTCCAAAGTGTCGTCTTCAGACGCCGACACGTTGAGTAGCAATATGGGGATTATAAAATTTTGGGCATGAGAAAAGATATCGTGGAAGAATCGTGATTTGGGAGATAAGAAATTTAATTTTTCAAGAAGCAAAGGCTTCCAGTAAAAGCTAACTTCATGAAGGAATCAGATGGCAGACTTTGACAGTGATTGATGGAATTTGTAAAGGGTGCTGGTTAAGAAGACTCTAGGTAAGCAAAAGATCTGAGAGATTTTAAGGATTCATAAAAATTTTGGCCGATAGGAAAAAAAAGAATTTTGTAAACAAAAATTCTGGGTTATAATTTTAAGGAGGCCAGCTTAGCCACACCCGCGCGACCGGGATGCCATTTGTCGAGTGGTAGCAATGGTGATAGGCGGAAGTAATTTGATGAGAAGGACGGGGAAGTTATTAACGCCCACTGAAGGGATTGGTACGAGGTATCAATGTGAGAGAGGGAGAGTTTAGGAGGATAGCTCTCCTCCGACCTCTCCTCACGGACGAGGAGACCCCCAAAATGTGAAGTAGTCAATTTTCCTGGCCTGACAACAAAGAGATTTCTTGTCGGAAATCGAGATTTACCGAAAACCCCAGACTGCGTCTAACCCCGCACCGGTTTTTGGTCGGTGCCCATATAAACGAACGCCCTCGGGCTGTTCGAGAGAATCAGAGTTGAGACAGTCAGTCAGTTCGAGTAGCAGGAACCAGAGTGTTGCCTCGCAGAAGCTGACCGAGAGATTCCACGACCTTCGACTTCGCCTATTCTACCAATAGCAAGTTATACTGACGAACGAAGCCAAGTCAGCACCTAAAAACTAAACCAGTTGACTTAGGATACCAGAACTTGCTTAAGAAGCGTAGAAGTGTCACACTCCGTGGAAAACGGGATGGGAGAGAAACACACTCCTGTATATAACAGACGGATAAAGTTAATTTGTTTTTTTTTTAACATACTTGAACCTCTTGTGTTTTTATTTGCTTCTTTTTTTTTCTTTACGCTTGTGCGATATCATCTCCAATCTTACACTACGGCCTGACGCCTGATTGATCTCGTCTACCTACGGTCAAAATCACAACGTGGGCAGGTTAGACTTGAGATCGAAGCAGTTACTTCGGTAACCAGACGTTGGAAGTGAGCTGGGAACGACGGAGCTTGTGTCGAACCAGTTGCAGCTGGTGTGAAGCCGTTAGCATCGACCGACCATCCCACTTGGTACCCTGACCAAAGGATTCCGCCGGGTAGTGACGACCAGGATTCGACCCTGGACGGGCAAGTGTCACATATCGGTACCCTGGCCAAGGCATTCCGCCGGGTAGCGACGACCACCGATCGACCGGGACACAGGCTGATGGCAGCGACTAAGAGTCAACCCCAAAATGCTGGTGGGAGAAACATTACAGTTTTGCACCGCGACTGGGAGTTGACCACGGGCTGACAGCTCAGTGTCACACTTCATCCCTGCTTTTGTTTATTAGATTTGTGAACAATGCCATACTATTTGAAAGTTATTATGGCCATAAGAAATTTACAGAATATCTAAAACATTGGAACAATTTAACCCCCAGCAATGACCACACAAGAAAGTTTTATCGATGGAATTCCTTTATTAAGAACAATCAAACACTTGTCAAGGATATACCATAAAAAAGATGAGGGGTGTGAGTAGCTTAGTATACCAATGGATGATGCATGCAAGTGGGGACACAGGCAGAGATTTCTAGACACGGGTATGAGGGTATACAGTGGTGTGTGGTTATACAATTGCAGGCATGTACCCAGGCAATGCTGGGTACGGGTACCTCGGCTAGTAGATACATAGTTTGTACATAATCTATTGTAAGTGTTATATGTATTGGTATATAATTCTACTTCTTTATGGTAGGGTATTATGTTGACAGTTTCGGTATTTTCAATAGTTTTCTCATGTTGGTTTCCTTGTAGTATTTATGTCTTACAGGGGCTAAGTAAGTACATTCAGTTAATAAGGGAGATAAAGAGAAAGATAATTATATCCCTTCCTTTTATAGTCTTAAATACCACGTTACGTTGAGTGTGACTTGGCATGCTGTACATGTTGGTTGATCTTTATTCTTCAGCAAGTATGAATGGGTGAGGTATGTATGGCCTGTGTGCAGCCAAGCCAACATTACCTCATTCTTTCTTCCTTTTTTAGAAACCTGCCTCAATTCCCCCAGAACTGGTTTGATTGTGCAAAGCTTGTTATTTACATTGTCAGTCCGTGACTGAGAAAACATCTCGGTAGTGAAGAAGGAAGTGAATCAGACTCATAATTGAAATAATTGTGAGAAATTTCAAAAGAAACGAATTCAACACGTGAATGATCTTTATGTATAGTTTTATACAAAGAACAACATAACTCACAAAAGATGAGATCACAAAAAAGATATTTTCATGTATTTAGATAGCTATAAAACAAAAAAAGTATTTAAAAAAGGAAGTATTTACTTTGCTGCAGTGCGTGAAATCAAAAAGTCAGTTTGACTGGGGAAAGAAATCTCTCTTGGTGACGACTACTAGACACGTCTTCTACCTGAGAGAGATATAGTAGAGTGATATAGATATATAGGGAGATAAATAGAGAGAGATTTATATATCCCTTCCTTTTATAGTCCTAAATACAATGCTACCTCCCAAGTGGTATTAAGTCAAAATAATGTGGGATAATGTCATAACGGTATTAAATGATGAAAAATGTAACATTAGACACAAAGAAAAGAGTGCTAAACTTTTACTTATTGTCTACTTTTCTATATAGCAGTGAAAGTTGAACATTTTCATGACAAATGAAGAAGAAAGACTTGAAGCGACAGAGATGTAGTTTTACTGGCAAATGTTGAAAATATCATAGAAAGACCATGCGAGAAACGAGGATGTTCTCAAGATAATAAAAACTACAAAGAAACTTCTCATAACTATCAAAATGAGACTGATGAACCTTTGGGGGACATATAATGAGGAAAGAAGGCTTGGGGAATTTAACACTCACAGGACACACTCAAGACAAGAAAACAGCCAGTAATATAATTGATGCAGGAACAAGAACCATATTGAGAAAAAGGTGTTATAAAAAGTATTGCTGAGAGTAACATAAGTCTGGAAGCTGTGGAGAGTCATAATCGACTATGTTATAAAGGAACTTGGCAGAGAGAGAGAGAGAGAGAGAGAGAGAGAGAGAGAGAGTGATAAAAAAGGATGCTGAACATATACCAGTTAGTGAGAGATAGAAAAAGGCAGGATGTTTCCTTTTTGACAAGAGTATAAATTTGAGGTTGCAGACGCAGAGGGTGTGGCCCAGTTTCTGGTCTGTTAATATTCACTATTGTACCATATTAAAAACAGTCCCTATCATCTTTCATGTATCTGTATGCTTGTGTATCTGTATTGTTCAGTTTTATATAACTCCCTTCTGTTCAGGAAAACCTGAAAATACAGGCTGCTAGGATTGGCAGCAGTTTTCTTAACTTACTTCAATTTATAAACGAGTCTTGTTTTGGCCTTCATCCTGTTTTTCTTTCTTTTTATTAGTCTTGAGAAAACTCGCCTTGTTTCTATCTGAACTTATGAGACGAGTTACTATTATACAATGATTCTTTCGATTAGCTGCTATACTTTTCTGCTTATGGACATATCTGGTTGAACACCAGTTCTCATACCATCACCAAAATTATGCAACGTTAAGCTTGGTCAGTACCAAGATGGATGACGGCTTGGGAATACCAGGTGCTGTAAGCTTGGATGTGCGGGTGGTGTAATGGATAACGGCTTGGAACTGGAAATTGAAGAGCAGTGTTTTGAATTCCAGTCGGGTTTGTTACGTTCACTTACGTGTAAATACCCTTGGGAAAGGTCTGAATCCACTTCTCCCATCCCTCCAGCTATGGGTTAAGTAGGAGGACTTGCATTAGCAAATCATTATCATCATCAAAACATTTTTAGAATCTAAAAATATTTTCTAGCTTTAAATAACCTGCAAAAGGTTGATAAGCTGTAAAAAACAACAAATCAATCATTCACTATTAAAACAATGCTATACTATTCAGCTTTCTTTCTGTCTAAATTTCTGAGATGAGGATCGAACTCACAATAAGAGTAATGATCTGCTAACCACTGTTCCATGGCAAAGCATCTTTTAAGCTTAGTTTTTTTTGTTTTTTTTTTAATAATTCAATCCCTTCTAGTCCAGGCAATTTTGGATCTCCACATATTTCTTTTTCTTTATTCTCTGTGAACTGCCAAAACTTCTTGTGTGGATATGCAGGTGATATAATGGATAGTGGCTTGGAATGAAAAATCAAGTTCAAATTTTTTACATTCCTTTACACGTAAATACCCTTGGCGAAAAGGGTATGAATCCATTTCTCATTCAGCTATGGATTAAATAGTAGAATATGTATCTGGAAAAAAATCAGTTATTTCCCAAATTTGTTAATGCCATATTTACTAACAAAAATAATTATTCTTACAATCCAAAATATGTTTCATCTCTAAATTACCCACAATGGGTTGATAAGCCGTAAAAAAAGAGAGAAAAAAAAAAAGAGTGGTTTCCTGTTGCCTTCTACAGGATTTGGAATTAAAATTTGTCTTCTTTTTCCTACACTGGTTGCCACTGCTATTTAATCCATAAATAGGGGTGAGAAGAGATGGGTTCATTGCCTTTCTAAAGTGTGAAACAGTATAATTGTTACAAACCTAGTGAACTCAGTAGAAATCTTGATTGCTAACCATTAGGCTATGCCAAGCTATTACATACATTGGCATATTTTACCATTAACATAGTACCCGTCAAAAACAATGGAATTATAATAAAAAGAAGACAACAAAGATGAAGAATTGCTATTCAAACCAGGATGCTCATCTTAGTTTTTATAATATTTCAGCCATCATACAATCCTGTCTTATTTAGGTGACTGTCTTCATAGTCAGTAACCTTGGAATTTTGGATCACACCCCTTTTGTCAATTCAGAGATATGACATATCAGTTTATATTTAGTTATCTTAATCACCTTTGTGTCATATTTTTTCATTCCTTCCACTGAGCTGAGATGTTTTGACCAATTCTTTAATCTACTGTGTCTAGTTAAAATCCTGGTGCCTTAAACCTCATGTTTATAGTCTTGTGGCAGAAATATATCAGTGTCCTAACTCAGGTACTGGAATTTATTTCTTAATTAAAGGATCTCATATAGTATCTATCTCTATGCTAGGTCTACTGAGGAGTTTGTTAGTGCCTAACATGTGCACTGATTCTTTCAGTCATGCAATGTTATTCTCTATTATCTTGACTTCATTCCACAACAGTTGATAACCCTTTTCCCTTCATACATGATCAGCTATGGGGTACTTTGATGTGATATAATGATTAGCAAGCTTGTCTCGCAGAAATCAATTACGACTGAATAGTGAGTTCCTTCCTCATTGGATGCCCCATACACTCGGCCTTGTACAACATCTAAACTATGATTAGAAAATTACCTGGGCACTTCAATTTGTTTAATGGTTAGCAATTTTTACTCAGTATAACAATTATGACTGAGTAAATATTTTTATAATCACTGAGTGCCTCATATTTTTGGCCTTGTGTCACATCTATGCTACACTTAGAAAATCACCATATATGATCAGCCACACCTGATTTCAATGTTTCTCTCCAGAAAAATACTTTTAATGTTCCTAGATGCTTATTTTTAGTAGGCAGTTAGTTTCTCCTTTGAATACCTTGCTACAATTGCATGAAATGGAATATGCACAGTTTTAGGTTATGTTTCTGACATGGTAGAAAGGTGAGCTCCAAAGAATTGAACTGCTTGACCCCTCTCTCATTGAGTGCACAAGGATCCTAAAAGATAGCCTGATGGAGACACTGACATTCAGTATGCAAACAGAATACTTTGTTTTGGCTGACAGAAAGAAGACTTCGGTATGAGAGAGCCATCCATTCTAGCAATGACAGACATGAATACTTTGAGGAAATGGCTTTTCAAGAAAGTGAACTTATTCAATGAAATGAGACTCTCACATCATACAATTGGTAAAAGTATTGATGACACAGCTGATGGTATTGTGAGTACATTGCAGACTCAATTATCTAAATGCATTTATTAGTTTAGCATTGAACAAAAGTACCGATCAAAGGGGCATTGCATAGTTATTTTCATCAGAGGAATTGATGTCAATTTTAATATAATTAAAGAAATGTCGAACTTATGCCATATGAATGGTACAACAACTAGCAGAGACATACTTTAGCAAGTTAATTTATCAACTGAAAAGTTCAATATTAATAGAAATAAAATTTATTAAATTGCAAGTGATGGTGCTCCTGCATTAATTGGTAAAAAAATAATGGATTTATTAAATTATTCAAAGAACCAGTTGATCATGATATACTCACATGCCGTTGCTGGATTCTTCCGCAGCAATTATATGTGCAAAAGTTAAATATGAATCAGTTGATGACAGATATTGTGAAAGTTGTGAATTTTATCAGGTTTTGGGGCTTGAATTCTTGTGAGCTCACAAATACTTGGAAGAAGTTGGCAGTGAGTATGAAGACATTATTTATTTCTCAAAAGTTAGATGACTCAGTGAAGCAGCAAGTTTGCAAAGATTTCAATTATTCTTACCTGAAATAAAAGAGTTCATGCAAAGCAAGAAGCAAAATGTAGATTTTTTTTTAGAAAACAAAGAATGGTTGAATGATCTTTCCTTCTTAGTAGATGTCACTGGAATGTTGTCTAAACTTAATTTGCATTTACAAGACCAGTTATGTTGCTTGATGTTTGAGCAAATAATAAATTTTACAAAGTTATAAATTTTGATGACACAATTGAAAGCTGGTGAAATTGTGCATTTTCAGAGTTTATTAAAAAGAAAAGAATTTTCTGTAAACTTTGAAAAATATAAATTATGCAAAGTTTTGTTAATAGATTTTACAATCAGATTTTCTGACCTCAGAAAAATAGAAACTGAATTAAAATTGTTTGTTTATCCATTTTCATTTATGTGGAAGTACCAACTGAATACCAGCAAGAACTCAATGAGGGTTCCAAGCAAGGAATCTTTGAAAACTTAGAGAATATCCCTTTCTTGATTATTATATAAAATGTTTGTTCTTTCAATGAATTTGATGAAATTGCCAATTTATCGCGAAGACTAGGTTGTGAACAATTCTTTACGTGCATGAAAAACATCAAAACTGCTGAAAGAAATATGTTGAGTGATTCCTATTTAAATAACATTCTTAGAATGAAGACTAGTGCCATAAATGCAGATATTGACAATATTTTTTAAAAAGAAATCAATATCATGAATCCCATTGAGTTTATTTTTGCGTATATATAATTTTTTTTTTTTTTTTTTTCCTGTCAATACAGCATTTTTGGCAATTATAGAAGATGTATCAAAAATACTTTTACAAACTTTGGAGGCGGGTCATTCACACCAAAACAAGGGCAAAAGTCCATATGAACATGTTCGAGTGGGAGTATTTGATAGGGTTTGCCAGTCAATGATCCAACGGGTGCATGTGTTGTTAGAAGCAAGTGGAGGACATTTTGAACATTCTCAACGTGTTGAGAAACAATGATGGCCTTTTCGACTTATGTATATATAGACATTTTACCTTGTTTCGGTGTCAGGAACCCACCCCCAAAGTTTGTAAAAGCATTTTTGTAATGTATCTTGGATTGTACATGTAACAGCGTCTACTGTAAACTTTAAACTTAACTCAAAAATGAAGGACTGATATGGACATTTGGCCTCGTTTTTTGTGTGAGGACCTGCCCCCCCCCCCAAGTTTGTAAAGGTATTTTGATACACCCTGTACATATCCGTTATTAAAATTTGATATTCACAAGGCTTTGAACTTTTTAAAAGCATATTTACATAAAGTACTTTTATGGCTCAGTGAATATACCTAAATTTGTAATTTGGCCCATAAGGAAAAAGGTTGGCCAAACCTGTCTTAGATACATAAATGAAAGTTTCAGATTCTGGCTTCATCAGGAATATCTGCAAATACTACTGGACCATGTGAACTCAATAGAACCTTCTATCCAATTCATGAAGGGGAAAGAAACAAAAAACAAATATGGCCTTCCTGCATGTATTAACTCAGAGAATATTGGTCCAACATCCATATATTGTAAGACAATATTCAATGTACATTACCTAAACTTCAATTTCCACCATCATTAAATTGTTAAGAAAGAGATTATCTGCTGCCTACCGCATCAGGTTAGACTCATACTTTGCATCCCAGATACATGCAACAGAAGATGATCAGCATTAAAACCAGGGTAAAGAGTTTCCATGAACAGGACAGAAAAGTGAAAGGCAACAATAAATATAATTGCAGTCTATACAACATCAGGACAGTATTCAAAAGCAGTTTGACTCCTCTTGAGTTGAACTGTTTATAAGCAAGACCATGCAGTTGTAAGCAAGGTATAGAAAGGAGCCCCTCACTAAAAGTTAGGATGGAGGAACACTGAAAAGCAGTTATCCAGTGATAGACATTGAAATCAGACATGGCCTGATCATATATGGAGGGAAAAGGATCATCGATCTATTCGGCATGAAGTCAATATAATAGAGGACAATGCTAGAGAATGACTAACAGAATTAGCAGGTGTCAGACT
Source organism: Acanthosepion esculentum (assembly GCA_964036315.1). Lineage (NCBI taxonomy): Eukaryota > Metazoa > Mollusca > Cephalopoda > Sepiida > Sepiidae > Acanthosepion > Acanthosepion esculentum. Next base: position 58,297,341 of record OZ038512.1, on the reverse strand, counting down.
GACAACCTCCTTAGTAATCATCTCTATGTTAGGCCTACTATTTGGATGTCTCTAATAAAGAAAGAAGGAACACACAAAATAAATTCCACTGAGTCAGGACACTCATACAGTCCTACCATCTGATTCCAGTCATTAGGTTCAAGGCTCCAGAATTTCAAGAGAGACAAAGCCTCGTGGATAAAAGCATAGATGGAAACTGGTAGTGCTGACAAGTTCATAAAGTGCTACTCTGGTTTAGTGGAAGAAATGAACATGCAACACAAAAGTGGATATGGCTACCGAGTTCTGATATTACAAGCATTGAAAGCAGAATGAGAATAATAAAAAAAAAATTTACCACAGTGAATTGACTAGAATAAAGGATTAAGTCCAAAATACCAATAAGGTTGCCAAATATGAAGACAGTCCTAAATGGCACAGTGGCTGAAATGTGAATATAAAAATCAACATGAGAATGTTCGTCTGAATCATGATCACAAATCCTGTAACCCATTAGGGTCTTAGGGACATCATGTACTGAAGCTGTGGTGTGTTTTGGGTAAGCTAGCCTAATGTAGTCCAATCCTCTCCAGGCTGGTTTGAATTTAGAGTTTTCCTTCTCTTAGACTGGTTGCCAACCAAGGCTATTGCTGGAGGGATAAAGGATGGATTGATGCCTTTCCAAGGGCATTTGTGCATAAGTGAATGTAACTCTCAGATTTCTCATTTCAGGTTGCTATTTATTACATCACTGCACATCCATCTGGTCAGAATAGCAAAGCATATATTAATTATCACACATCAGATATTGCATATCAGAAAAAAAAAAAAAAAAAAGGACACCTGAAGGTGGCCAGATAGTATTTTGCTGAAATGCTGTCTCTCTAATAGTAACAACTTATTCGAAATATTGTTCTCCTCGTGATTATTATCAAGGTATACTGACAATTCCTCAACTCAAAAATTACTGAATTTTTAATTATGATTACAGATTTGAATGAAAGCCAATCTTGATTGGTTAAGACATTTTTGTTTTAGGTGTTATGACAGTGAGGACATAAGGGAAAAAGCATACGAAGACTCCTTTAATAAATAGAAAACAGATTTTTCATTTCTTTTCATTGATGAATGCCAAGTTCAATTCAATGTCCCAGGTGGATAGAACAAAAGCTGGGTGCCTAGTGGTAAAAACTGTTCTCAAAGCTATGCCTACATTTTGGTGTGCGACTTTAAATTTTGCTAGTTTTCCAGCTCATTGGGCATTATTTACTTGGTTGCCTGCGTATGTACGCATGCCAACATGTGCGTATGCGGTTGCTTATATCTGGTCATTTGATTTACCTAACTCTCTTGCAGGGCTGAAAGATTGAAAGCTATTTTTTATAGCTTTCATGAAATAAAAATTATTACCTATGGAATTTTAAGTATTTGATATTCATTAATTAATAATTTTTGAATCTATATCCTCTTGGAAATTCCATACAGATTACCATTTTTTTTATATATATATATATATATAAAGCTAACCATGGGTCAAGAAGCCAAGCACTTTCAGAAAGATGTCTTCTTTTATGCAAGCAATACTTGAGATAGGTGACAAAAATGGATACCTAAAGTAGACTGTTCTCATTCCACTGCCCATAACTAGGCATATGTAAATATAAGAAACTTGATGAGATACCCCTAGAAATTGGCAGTAGAACAAGAACAGTCTACCCACATAGATTAAAGGCTTCACTTCAGAATTTCCTGTAGGTTAGAGATCAATATACACCTGATGAAGGACAGAGAGAACAATAGCCAAAACATAACAAAGATGACAACAATAGTCAGAATCTAAATAGTGTAAATAATGATAACTCCTCATCACAGTAATTCAGACAGAATTACAAACGAGTCAAAACTTACCTAGTTCTTGTTTTCCTTATAGTCACCCAAGAATCTGAACCAGATTATAAATTTTTTTTCAGGACTCCTGAACTTTAGCAACTGAAACTATTTTAAAAATTAAAAAATAGCACCATAATTGGAAAAACAAAATATTTTGCCATATTATGATTACACTGATTGAGGGGGGGGGGAGTTTTGTTGATACCATGGTTTTCTTTTGAAAACAGAATTTAATATTCAATAAATAAAGACCAGTTAGCCAACTCAAGATTTTTCATGTAAGTCAAACCCTGATGTGTGTTTTGACAAAACTGCCAAGTTGGCTAACCAGATAAGTCACTTTTCTTTAATTATTGAATATTATAGCTCTACTTATCTATTAAATGCTTTTTAGGCGAAGTTCTGCTAGCATGGAAAAAAAAAAAAAAAAAAATTCTTGTATTTTTCACATTTTTTTCAGTTATATTATTTTTGTTAAAACAGAATACACACAGATTCCTTGTGTGGACTCCCTAAATTTGGAGGTTATATATACGGATCCTTGTTGAGTGATTTGGGACCTTTTTTTTTTTTTTTTTTACAGCTTATCAACCTTTTGCAGGTTATTTAAAATTCCAAAAATATTTTTAGAGTGTAAGATTTAAAAAAAAAAAAAAAAAAAATAATGATTTACTGATATAAGTTCTACTAATTAACCCATAGCTGGCAGGAGAGGTATGTATCTACCCTAAGTTATATTCACATAAATGAATACAACCCAACTGGAATTGGAACTCTGCTCCGATTTTCATTTCCAAGCTGTTATCCATTACACCACCTGCACATCCAAGCTTACAGCACCTGGTATTCACAAGTGGTTTCCTTCCTTACCTTTTATTAGAAGTTTTGTGGAATATTAACTTGATTATATCATTATTCTATCTTCCTGTTACATGTGCTATCCATTTTAGTTGTTGCTGCTATTGGGAGTCCTCAACCAGGCTTCACGTTGCTAACTTTCAACATGATATGGTCAGAAGCCTATTTTATTTTTTTTTGCAGGAGGTTTCAGACATTAAAGTTAAATATTCCCCAACGTTTTTAGCTGAAGGTTTTAATAAAAAAACTGAACTATCATTTGGAACTCCAACAGATTTTTTTCCATAAGTTATTGGATCAAATTTAACTTTAGATCTTTAGATAATTCAGAATACATGATTTTCAACTTGCCCTCCAGGAAGTAAATCATTTTAAATTAAACTGTTTCAAACAATGGTTGAAAATTAAAAAGATTAGATTTCACATCGTAAACAGTAATATTAGCCGTTTCCCTACAGGGGAACATTTGGCATCCATTGACCAAGCAGCCAGGAAAATAGGTCTCTCAAGTTATTGTTGCTCTTTCCAGTATTGATTGGGGGGGGGGGTCTTTCCTAACCTTTTATTTGAAATAGTGTGGAATGTTAAAATATTGATTATATCATTTTCTCTTCCCACTTCATGTGTCATCCATTTTAATTGTTGGTAGTCATCAAGTGATTTGGTTTCTGTTATTTGGTACAGTTGGTGTCCCTCCACAAAAATGGTAAATTTCATGATGGCATTCACTTGATTTAAATCCACTTGTAAACTATAGACTTCAGGGTCAACTAATTGGGAATTAGTGTTTTATTTCTTAGAAAAAAAAAGAAATGCTAACAATAATTCCTTCCAAAAGAAGGAAGCATTTTATCTTGTAGTGATATGTAAATGGCTGCCTAATTAGCATAACTAAAGCATAGAGCAGCATTTCTCAACCTTTTTACCCTTGTGGAATTCTTGAAATAGTTTTATATCTTAGGGAACCCCTGAATAAAAATTATATACCATTATTAATATCTTATATTTTTATCATAGTTCACAGGCTAAACATAATATATGGATAATGACTTCATCCTGTACTCGAGTGAATCACTCCATGATACATAAAGAGGTCCTGTCCACTAACCAGTGAATGCAGTTTCACACCGATGCCATAATTATAGGGAATGTATTTATTGGTGTCTATAGACACCAATAAATACATTCCCTATGATTATTATAATGTCAAATAATATAAGAGGTTGAAGCATTTATTAAAATAACCAAGGATTTTAAAACAATGTACTGTATGTCTATAGTAAAGTTATGAATACAAAAGTTACCCAGAAATGCAAAAATAGCCTATTTATCACCGTTACTTGCAGAACTCCAAGGTTCTTGAGAACACTGGCTGAGAAACACTGGCATAGAGAGTAGATAAGTGCCGAAGCAGAAGGGAAAGAATACAATATGCAAGATTAACAACTACTACTGTACTGAGAAAATATGAAGCAAATGACATTTCATTACATATTTTTATTCCTGTGGGTAGCAGTTTTCAAGGATAACTAGCACAAGAAAAACAATGTTTCTTTTTTATTTAAGAGACAAAATAAGAATAAAAATACAATCAGCAGTTTATTTTTGTTATTTTTTTTTTGTGGGGGGGGAAAGGGTCCATTTTTAAAATCTCATGGTGGTAGGGAAGGAGGGTACTGATAATATGTAAGAGAATCGCATAAATGCAAGGGGGTTAAATATTATTCAGTTTGTGGAAACATTACTGAAGAAATTGATAAAAGTCTGTTTTACTTCCTTTTTTTTTCTTTCTTTTTTTTTTCCTCAAACATAGACAAGAGTGACCAAAGACAATATTACAAGGATTAATTTTAAGATGCTTCATTGAAAGGTCTGTATACTTACTGGAAACACTATTTACTTTGTGGTAGTGAATTCAAACAATGAGGAAGAAAAGGAATACATTTTCAGCACAAAAAAGAATTTAAAATGGAGCAATGAGAAATTTTAGTAAATTTGTCTGCCGGAAAAAGAAAAAAATTTGAAAGCAGAGACAAACAGATTGTAATGTAAAATTCATCAAAAATAAAAATGTCTTTGAAAAGAAAAAAAAAAAAAAAAAAAATCTTTATAAATTGTACATAAAGTTTAAGAAAAAAACCAAAAAAAACCCACAAATGCTAAGCCCATTTCATTTCAAGAAAAGATGAAATATAATGGAAAAGAAGTATTAAAAGGTAGGAATGGTATTTGAGAAAAAAAAAAGAAAAAAAAAAAAAAGAAAGAAAAATGAGGATAAGGATAAATATTTTACAAAAATTTAAACAGCTGAGTGAAATAAATTTTTAAAAGTTTTAAAGATATACAAAAGATAAATAATTAAAAGTTATAGTTTTAAAAAAAAAAATGTACTTAAAGATTTTTTACTAGAAAAAATAAAAAAAAGAAAAGAAAAAACGATTTTATAGTTTTTAAAAATGTGCTTAAGTTAACTTAAAAAATATTAAAAAATTAACCTGAAATTGAATGATAATGTTTAAAGTTTCTGAATCATTAAAATCTTTTAAATTAAAAAATTAAAATCAAGCCTTAAACTTTTACAAAAATGATTTTAGAAGAATCATTGCTGAATATTTTACTCATGCATGTGCACAAACACACACAAGATGCCACCTAGTAGTTTTGAGAATTTGACAACAGGCAAAAAAAAAAAAAGAAAAAAAAGAAAGAAAAGAAAACTCAAGTAATTCTCTCTGTTTTCATACTAGACTGTAACGTGTACTGCCCGCATATAATATTGGTGGCAAAAGTAGGTCTGTATGTAATCTGTTCAAATTCCCAAAACCTATTTAGTAGCATCTCATTAACTATAGAACTAGCATTGATAGTTTAATCATAATAGAATTTGTTGCAAAGTGGAGAAGTAATATTTTGGAATGAAAGACAAATGCAGATCCATCAATCAGTGATCAACAGAGAAACGAAGAGGATAATTTCTTCATTCTGTGCCTTTCAGGAATGACTGTTGAAGTTCTTTGTTATTGTTTCTTGAAAGGTTTTATTTTCTGGATTTTTTATAACGCTCTGCAAGAATTTCAGGGTATCTTGGTGTAGCCGTTCAATTTCTCTGTTCACAATACGGTTCTGCTTAAGAATATCTGCTGTCTTGATAGTTATCTCCATCAATCCTGAACGCTGAAGTGCACTGGCTGTTCGTAAGAAACGAATCTTTTTGTCTGAAGAGATATTGCCCGATTCCTCAGAAGAGCTATTCTGCTTAGTCTCTAAGTTTTCAACATCAACCAGCTGCTCAGAATTATCCAGTAAATTATCCACTCCCTTCTCCAATGGCTGACACTTCAAGTAACTTGTATTTTGAGAGCTGTAACCCGACTCGTTACCAGACTCCTTCTCAGACAGGATTGAATAGAGCTCTTTTGGAATTGGCAAGCAGTCTGCCGATGATAAACTTTCAAAACACCGTTTCCCATATTGGGTCTTTGTACCGGACAATCCAATATGTGGTTTCTAAAAATTGACAAAATAAATAGGAGTTTGTTAACAAAATAAAAAAATAATAGGATTTTTTTTCTTATCAAAAAGAAAAAAAAATTGTACATATACAATGAAATGCTATAACATTTTAATGGAACAATTTGAAGATAATATTTATAGGTGTAGTGTGGGTAGGGCAGGAAGGGTGATTGCCCTGGGCTCTAAATTTTTAGGAGCACAAAGAAATTAATTAGGTTGAGAAAATATGTACAAAACTAGAATTTAGAACAACACATGGCTAAGGAGGAGGCATAATAATTTAAATAACCCAGGCACTCAAAACTCCACCCTACACCACTGTTTACAATATAGATTTGGCAAACATGAACCTTTGTGTCCCAAAAAAATGGAGTGTTAGGACAGATTTTTCCATGACATCACCTTTATTTAAGTACCTTCACTGTTCATTGTTTTAAAACTTGATGATTAGAATTATAATGAAACCTAACCATATGATGAAAGTGAATGGTAAATGATAAATATTGCATTAATTTTAATTCAATCTAATAGTGTTTAATATTTTTGTTGTCAATTCTTAAGAACAAAAAGAAAATATATAAATTCACTTTCACATGTTTAGGTTTTATTACAATTCTGATCATCACTTTTTAAAAGAAACATTGTGGAAAAGTGAAGATAGTTAAAATAAAAACAGTATCATGAGAAAAACAGTCCTCTTGACATTACATTTATTTGTGGGCACAAAGGCCCCAAGTTTGCCATATACAGGGGTTGGACAAAATAATTGGAACAGGTGCAAATTCCACTCCTATATTTCAAAGACCCATTATATTAAGAACTTTAACTAAAATTTCGTAATTGCAGTTTATATCTATTGTAAATACGTTTACTTATCTAATTTACTGTCTTTGTCTTATTTATTTATAGAATTTAGTAAAATTTAAGCTAAATGTGTAACCTCGCCAAGTTCGAAAAAGGGCAAATTGTTGGAGCTCACATGGCAGGAGCCTCGATCACTAAGTTTGCTTCACTGTTGGATTTTTCAAGTGCTACCATATCAAGAACTATGATGCAATTCGAGAAACAGGGCAAAACCTCTAGCAACCGTAGCAATTTGGGACGGACTTGCAAACTTACTGACAGGGACTGACATGCATTGAAACGCAATGTGGTAAAAAATCATCGGACAAATGTGGCCAAAGTGACTGCTGAGTTGAATAATCATCTGAATAGTTCAGTTTCTACTAAAACTGTTCATCATGAGCTCCATAAGGCTGCATATCATGGAAGAGACGCCGTGAGGAAACCTCTTCTCTCCACTCGCAACATTCAAAAGAGGTTGAAGTGGTGCAGAGATCACAATGCCTGGTCTGCAGACCAATGGAAGCAAGTCATATTCTCAAACAAGTCCAGTTTTTCTCTTTTCCCAACTTCAGGGCGAGATTATGTGTGGAGGCAGCCCAAAGAAGCTTACAACCCCGACTGCCTTCTTCCAACAGTGAGGCATGGAGGTGGATCAGTGATTGTTTGGGCCACCATATCATGGAAATGTCTCAGTCCAATCATTGCCCTGCATGGTAGAATCAACAGTAAAGATTACCTGAACATTTTGGGAGATCATGTTCATCCAATGGCCAAGACTTTATTCCCTGATGGTGACTGCATCTTCCAAGACAATAATGCTCCAATACATACCGCTCGAGTGGTTAAGAATTGGCATGAAGAACATAAAAGTGAGCTAGAACACAAAGTGGCCTCCCCAATCTCCAGATATCAATATTATTGAACATTTGTGGTGCATTTTGGAGCAACAAGTTAGGAGCCACTATCCTCCATCATCATGTCGTAAAGAGCTGGAGAAGGTGTTAATGGAAGAATGACTGAAAATTCCTCAGGAAGCTGTATGATTCCATTCCTAGACGTATTAAAGCTGTCTGTGAGGACCAACTCCATATTAAATAAATTTTCTTTGAATTTAACAAGTGTCTCAATTATTTTGTCCAACCCCTGTATAGAGATAGAGCATGTGTAAATATAAAAGTGAACATTGAAGTCAACACTTATAGGTGACAGGCTGTTTCATGCTAGTCAGGCAATTGTCAGGCCATGAGTGCTGTTATTTTTCTTGGCTATTTATATCTAGACCCATATATATAAATAGCCAAGAAAAATAACAGCACTCATGGCCTGACAATTGCAATTCATCACACACACATTTTTTATATATATATATATATATATATATATATAAAAACCGACATGAGGTCCTGCATTTATGGCTGGTTATGCGTATTTTTGGAATTCTCACTGACTACCCCAATGGGGGAAGGCCCTATATAAGGTGGGCTAAACATTGGATGCTATCACCTTCACCTGGCTGGGAACCTGCCTGTTTTCTGCAGTTACACAGAAGGAAAAGTCAATGAACAACCCAATACTCAGCAACGAGTTCCAATGTGTGTGTGTGTGTGTATATATATATATATATATATATATATATATACACACACACACACACGTGTATAATATATTTCTAAACAGCTAATGGGTTTTTATTTTTAACCAGACATACTTTTACTACTTCAAACATTAGTGGATACCTATATTTGAGTAGATGCTCCATTTATTTTAAAGCAGAATTCATTTCATCTACTGGCCTCTCTACTTGAGATAATATAAGAAAATGTGCACGACGGATATCCACTAAAAATAACTTTTGAAATAAAAACACATCGCTATATAATGAAATCTTTTGGTGACAACATATTACACACAAAAATTAAAAATTTTAAATTCAAAACAGTCAAAAAGAGGCATACTATAATTGAATCCACTTTAAATTTCATTTTTTTTTTTTATCCTTTCACCCAAAGCAAGGAAATGAAGCCACTAAGGTACAAGAAGTTATGGAGTGTGTGGGAGAGTAGGTGAAAAAACAAGAGAACAATAAAAGAACAGGAATTAAGCAAAAAATAATTTCTGACATTGATCTTCAAAAATGTAAATGCAAAGTCGACTGGAAAGCAAGAAGCCAAAAGAGAACTTCACAAGTGAGATTCCTCCTTGTATTCTAATAGATATCTTGAAATACATAGCAGAAGCACCAAAGCACGTGTTACAGCAATACTCAATACACAGATAAATGGTAGATCTACAAATATGTAAGATAGTGTCTGGTGAGAAAAATTGTCTAGCATGACATTTAATTACTTTTTTTGATAATGATTGAAACCAGTCAAAAGCTTTGAACTTTAATAAGAACTAACATCAACTGTGGGCAGTTTCTATACAAACACAAAAACACAGGAGTAAATGCATTAACTGCATGCAATAACATGTAAGAAACTGGCAGATCAAAAGAATACCAGATTTTATTGAATAAAATATAATGCAGTGAGCACTGTCTTAACGTGTAATTTTAATATACAGTAATTCCTTGATTAATGTGCTAAAATCTTTTAGAAAAAAAATTTGATTAGTGCATGCATAATACTCAATTAGTGTGGTCAGTTTAACTGTAGTAAATGAAAATTGATTTTTTATAATTACCGATTAATTAAAAATTTCTAAAATTTAAAAATGGAAAATTGGTAACTATTTTGTTTGTCAAGTATTACATTACCTAAGTAATTACAGTAGTGTTATAATAAAATTAAAAAAAAAAAAAAAAAAAAAAAAAAAAAAAAAAAGATTGGTTATAAATAGATAAATTTTATAATATAAGTTGATAATAAAAACAGATATTTGAATATTTGTCTCTTATTAAAAATTTTTTGAATATTTTATTTTTTATGTTTTCATATTTGGAAAGTCTTAAAATGAAATTTTATGATTTTTTGTTTAAAAAGAAATAAATGGATGATTTAATTAGAGACAGAAAGAATTTAAGAAATATTGAAATATAAAAGTTGCATGCATTTACTATGGAAAGATTATAAAGTTTTCAGGTTAAAATACTAATGATTATGATATGTTTGGAAAATTTCCAAAAATAGAAAAATATATATAACATAGGGTTCTTTTTAAAAAAAAAAAAAAAAAAGAAAATTAAATTAAATCTATTAGACTGAGCACCACAATCACCTGATTTAAACCCTATTGAAAATGTATGGAATTTAATGAAAAGAAAAATGGAAGGCAAAATCTTTAAAAATATTGAATGAATTAAAAGAAGAAATTCTAGATATTTGGAATAACATCGATAAAAATTTAATTTTTAAGATAATTATATTAAGAACAGAAGAATAACATGCGGAAAATCACTCTAAATAAGTTTTTCATAAAAAATCAGATTAATAAACATTAATTCATAGCATTTTTATTGTACCCTCTTATATGTACCTATATTTTAATTAAAAAAATATGCAAATTAGAAATTAATTGTAAATGAGACTAAAATTTGAGGTGCAAATTACAATTATATTCAATTAATGCATTTTCAATTTGTGCCTATCTTTTAAAGTGCACATTACTGTACTCTCTTGGGAGTTATTTTCAGGTTTTATATATATATATATATATATATATATATATTTCTGAAATATGGAGGCATGGTGGGGTAATGGATAGGGGCTCAGATTGAATACTTTTCTTAATTCTTGTTCTTTAATAGTATTCTTTTCTCATACTCTCTAACACACTTTTATGCTTGAATGAAATGATTAAAAAACCTCTGACTAGGGGTCGGATAGCCACAATAACTTGCAATTAGCCAAGCGTGCTGAGTACAGCTGCACCCCTGAAGACATGGTCAATCAAAGAGGAGTTCCTGTAACAAGAGTGAGAAGGCCCTGGATTTGGTTTCCTGAAACTACTTTTTGCAACCCAAACTTTTCAAACTTCAATGGGATTAAATCTGAAGCAGAATCTTATTGCAAACTGCTAATTGATGGTTTCTCTCAGTTGTGCATATATATATATATATATATATATATATATATATGATTAAAACAAAAGATGGTCTATTGTACTTCTTATAATATGTAGATTTGGGCACCTTGAGGCGGTGTAATGGTTAGCAAGCTTGCCTCGCTAAAACGATTACAACTGAGTAGTGAGTTCGATCCTCACTGGGTGCTCCCTACTTTTGGCCTTGTGCCACATCTAAGCTACGCTTGGAAAATCACTATAATATGTAGATTTAATAGGTCTGTTAACAGTGGAGTAATGGATAGCAGTTTGGATTGAGGAATCGGAGAGCCGAGTTCAAATTCCAGTTGAATCCATTACATTCACTTACCTGCTAATACCCTTGGGAAAAGTATGAATCCTCTTCTTCTCTCCCCCCCCAGCTATGAGTAAATAGCAGGACAGACCGGGTTCTATAGCCTAGGATGGCAACTGGTCTACTGCAGAATGAAATGACAACCTACTGCTAGGAAAAAAAATCTGCCTTGTCAGTTATGTATTGAAAGATACAGATTGCCAAAGCGTGTATCATGTATGGCACATAACTGAATAAAAAGACAACAAAATATTGGCAATAAGGTTGATGATATTTATTATATATTATTAATCTTTTGACTAAATTGAAGCACAAAGATTTTAAAGTCAGAATTTTCAGACATGCCTGTGTCCTTTTTCAACAAGATAAGGATTAAACAAAGAAGTGGGACTTACTCTTCTATTGGTTTAAGAAACTATATTTGGAACTGTGGAAATTATATTCTCCAAGTAAACCCAAATCTCTGCTTAATCCTTTAGTGTATGATTTTATTTTGTCAACCATCAAAGAGGACAACAACAATTTTTCCTGTCACTGCACACTTCAACCAACTGTTCCACAGCATTAATGACATCAGATATGTGTTTTTAGCATCTTTATTTAACAGCTGACAAGAAAGATGCAAATTGGAGTCAAAATATATTTTAAAAATAAAATCATACAATAAAGGATTAAACAGGGATTTGGGTTTACTCAGGAATATAGTTTTCACAGGGACCCCTTTAACCAACAACAACATTCCTTGGAAGAGCAAGTCCCACTCCGTGAAAGGAAATCTTATGCATGTGTAAACAGGCTCTCTCTCATAGGGTTACTCAGTCAGCAGCTGAACATGAGTGAGCAGGTTTATGTACTGTGTGTTTTTTGGCAAAATATCCTCCAGTATCCAGATCTGTCAGCCATTTTACACTTCAGATTTGGCTCCATGTAACTTCTGGCATTTCCTGAAGGTGAATTTCCTATTGGAATTTGGCTAAAATTCCTTTCTTTAGGCCAGAAATTCCTCCCTTGGCTAAAATTCCTCTCCTGTAGATTTGAACTTCCTCTTCTGAGAGGAAAGTGTCTCCACATTTAAGAATCACCGATGTTTATCAAATAATCAAAATTAATTTTTAGGATGAAGAATTACCTTTTACATTCCAAGTATTATTCTCCTTTTTGTTGCTATTATCACGTTTTGGTTGTCGTAACTGCTGGCCTTCCTTGAGTGCTTGTCAACCTGGGTAGCCTTCAGGGAATTTTGAAGTGACTCCTTTATTTAAACTATAAATCACTGGACATGGTCAACGGAGTGAGAACAATCTACACCTGTAAAGGGTTCAGTCAGAAATTCCATGAAAGTTACCTGGATTAGCAAGCACCTAATGAAGGTCAAAGGGCACAATGGCTGAAATGTTATAAGAAAGATGAGGACAATAGTCTGTAAATAATAAGGACAACCACAGGGGGTTTTATCTGAACCAGCCTTCTAAGGTCAAGGCTTTTGATAAGTCTGGAAACTTCCCAGGCTGTGATTAAGATATTACTAAGTTTGTGTTCTGCATGATAGGGAAAGTTAGGAAGAGGATATTCCTTGTCATCTAATGAGGAGTTAGAGGCAAAATTCATTATGAAGGGCTTAGCCTTATCTGATGAGATAATCTCAGGGCCATTTATGATAGTAGGCACTAATGCTTTACCTCTATTGAGATTTTTCAGAACCCACAAGATCGAAGTCTTTTGGAAATAATAATCAAAATGAAGTTGAACCAAGTTTTCAGGTTTCTTAAAATAATTTTAATTTAATCTGTAATTATTTTTTTTTTTTTTTGGCCTCCATTTTTGCCATCTTAGGTTCAATCAGTTTCAAAACCAGACAGTTTAAATATTTTCAATTTCTTCAATGAAGGCTTTTTATTTATTAAATAAAATCAGTATTTGAATAGAAAAAACTTACTGAAACCATTGGTTCGGTGCTGGACTTTGGTTTGTCATCTTCAAATGTATCAGTTTCTAATCCTGTCAGAGAAAAGAAAAACACTATTATATAACTGACATTAAAGCATTGCTTCTGCTCAATAATATGTTGCAAAGCAATTGTGTAATTTGCAATATACAATGGGATTTATTTGTACATTTTAATATGAAAATCATTTTCTAATTTAACACAACTACCTAAATTGCCATGGCCATGGAGCCCCTACATTAAAGACAGGTTTCCCTGCAGCAAGGACATAAGAACCTTGATCTCCCATATATGTGATTCTGTATAGCACTTTTCCATAGTACCGCATTCATTTCATTATTGTTTTCAGGATAATGGAACACTAATTTTCAATTGAATATCTTAGAGGATTGATAATATCCTCATTGAATGTTCCTCAGCCAGCTTTTATGTGTTTACTTCAATATTCACTGCAAAGAGTGGTTAACTCTAACAAATCCAATTTAGAAGGCAGATATTGCAGAGATTTCCCTATCACCTATGGACTAGTCCAGATCAAAGAACCCAGCTGCATCTCTCCCATGAAGAGACACCAGGTGAACACCCACAATGTTTCCCGAAAAATGCTTAGTAAAATTTAGCGAGATTCTATGATGATATCTCTTGGACTTGCTGATCCAAATCGCTTGCCAATCACTGCCATGAAAATGCAACAGTCATGAAATCCTCCCATTCATAAATTAATGAAGTTTTTGAGGTCTGCGTTCTGGGGATTGTTGAGAATCTCTAAAGCCTTTGTGTAGATTGCTTGGTCCAGAACTAAATCTGAGCTGGTTAATCCAATGTTTTCTGCTTTTTCTTTTACCTGGTTGAGAACCTCAAGTACAGTTGAAAATTTTGTTGGAGAATCATTAATTGCAGGCAAGTAGAACACTTTATGAGGCTCTTTGATAATCTCTTGTTCCGTTTCATAGAAGAACCCTGACTAGCTTGGCACAACTTGCACTGAGAAATCCTCCTTTGCACTTTTGTGACAAAAGCCAAATTAGGTCATCCCTTTTTGACATTATATCTTGCAGGTTGCTGCTCTTTGTCTCAAACTCTGATCATTGATGGAGTAGGTTGCTCTTTAGGATGATAGGAAGGCTTTGTCTCACTCAGAACAGGTTGGAAAGAAGTATGCAGTGAATGTCCCGTCAATGCAGATTCACCCACGTTGCACCGGTTAATGACAAAAATTTGATTATCTTGCTTCTGAATTATAATTCTATTGGTGCAATGCATGGATGCACCACCGAAACTCTAGCTCATGGTCACAATTATCAAACACAAAGGTGACAAATGTGGAAGGTACAACTAAGTTAGGTACAAAACCACGCAAACATTGAAGTTGCAATTCTGCCTCAGTCATAGATGTTTCAAATCTGTTGACTTCAATGTAGGACATTGCATGTCCTAGTCTGTTCAGATTCATCTGTGAGAAGTGCTAAACAAGATATCTTGGCCAATTGATTTCATGAGCCAGTTTGTTCATTTGGAGGCATTGTTGTCTTTGGACAGCAGAGTCTGCAAGAAGTTTTTCAGCATATCGGGTATCAGCATTCTTTCTTGTTTCACTTCTTGGGAGGGAGGCCAAGTTGAAAATTGGCTGGCTACATTGCAGATCTCTTCCTTGATAACTTTTGCAATTTTGCACACTTTTTGTTCTGTTGTGAGGAACATGAAGCTGCTTAATTCAGAATGTTCTTCTACTGGTTCTTTATTACTGTACACAAACATTGGAAATCCTGGTTTCTTTTGGAAGAAAGCAACTTCATCCCTGAAGTAATCTTGAAGTTTGATCTTTGTGCAAGAAGAAGAAACATGATCCCTGATACGTCTTTCTACTAACATCCCTGAATACAGGGATGCAAACTGGCACAATCTCACTACTTAACCATTCTCAACATGATCCTTCATGAACTCAATAAGAACTCATCTTTGGTTTCTTGGTCCCTTGATTTCTGCCAATCTTCTTTCTGGCTTGTTTCGATTTCATTTAAGGTCTTTCTTGCGATTAGCCTGGATAAGTCTCTGTAACCAGAATGATGATAATGAAACTCCTTCACTCTTACATCTTCATTAGCCTCAAGACCAGTCAATTGAGCCAGCAAAGGATTTTCATCTTTATTTATATATATATATATATATATATATATATAGAGCATTGGTTTTTTTTAAGATTTAAAAAATAAAATGCAAGTCAAATTATACACATTACAACAAAAGAAATCATAAAATCAGATGAATCATGCGAATAAAATCAAAGAGGTCAGCTGAAATGACGACAGTTTTGTTTAAATCTGGTCTGTAAAGTACACTCCAATATGCAAAAATGTGTTCATTCTATTTTTGAACTTTAATATGTCTTTATGATGTCATGAACGTTGCACTTTAACACATTTCAGAACAATGCATACCCAATTTGGTTCGGTTAATCTGATGTTGGAGGTTTTAAGCCCATTTTAGTGGATTTTTCGGTATGTGTGTTCTGGTCTTCAAAATTCACACTCATAAGTAATTCTGACAGATTCAACATTTCTTTTCTGAAACTTCATGTATGGATGCATGCTCTGGTATAGGTAACAAATTGCCCCTCCATATGTATGGGCCGACTCTCACCTGGAGCCTGTACTACTATCTTTCCCTTTCTTGGTGAAACCAAGTAGCATCTGTGATATGTCTTGTGTCTTTCTAAGTGATCAAAATGGAATAGTTCATTATTTATTCACTATTGACAGAGTAACTCATGCTAAGAGACAAGGAAAATTTATATATATATATATATATATATATATATATATATATATATATATATATATATATATATATATATATACCCCCTTTGGTTCAACAAACTTTCCTCAGATTTTGTATTCAGTTGTACTTGTGTTTCTAGACTAAAGCTAGAGATTTCAGTCTGTTCTACTATTTAACCCATAGCTGAAGGGGAGAAGAGATAAATTTATACCTTTCCCCAAGGATAAATGCTTCATAAGTGAATGTAATGAACTTGACTGGATTTTGAACTGTTCTCCGATTCCTTGTTGCCTGCCACTATCTATTACATCACCTGCACATAGTATTCCTACCCAAATTTACTATTGGGTTGGAATGTATATTTGTAGTGTTTTCAAATAGTCTAATAGAAGACAATCATCGGCCCTACAACAATAGATCTGTGAAGAGGAAAAAAAATAATCCAAAAACAGTTTTTAATATTTACTCAAATAAATTGGCTGTGCCGTGCCACTGTCACAGGAATCTGTGTGTGAAGATCGGGGAACTTTTGTTTGTGCATTTTTGAAGTCTTTAAATTGAGTAATCTGTGGAGCTGAAAAGAAAAAAATTGAATTAGATCCATGTCAAAAAATGTAGAAGAAAAATAAGTAGGTTACCAAGAATTAGGGCCTTACAGCCATGTCAACATCAGTTCTTATATGATTACAGAAGTTAAGCAATGCTGACCCTGGTCAGTGCCTAGATAGGTGACTGCTTGTGAATACCAGTAGTGTAAAGGATAACAGGTCATAATTGGGAATCAGAGAGATGAGTTCCAATTCCAGTCAGGTTTGTTATATTTACTGACGCACAAATAGTCTTGGGAAAGGTATGAATCTATACCTTCTCCCCCACAGTAATGGGTTATTTAGCGGAACTTGTACTATTAAATCATGATTATCTCAAAAATAAAGAAATGAAAAAATAACCTGCAAAAGGTTCATAATCCATAAAATCAAATCATAAAAACCAAGAATGAGAATTTCTTATTAAGATTGAGTTTTTACTACTAATCAGCTAAAAGAAAGACTAAACACATATATAGATCTGTATATACTTAGAGGATTATCTATAAGTTATAACTCATGACCATTTGTCATCTTAAGATGAGCAAGTATACCAGATTTTCAGGTGCATAATGAGAAATTTTGAAAAATTCAAGGAAAAAAAAAAAAAAAAAGGAGGTGGGGTTGTATTATATACAAGTATATTTTCAGAGATTTCTATTCAACTTAAAAATCTCTTATTTGAAACAGCAAGACTGTAACTACACTCAGTGAGTACAACAAATACTAAAACACAAAGTAGGCAGCTGTTGATAACAATTGCTTACAAAACATTTGATAAGTTGGCAATATTCATTCATTCATTTTAATTTTTTTTTATAGTTCTGCTCACAAGCTAAAGTTTTTTTTTTATATTTTAATTTTCTTTATTTTTTTATAAAGTTTTCTGTCATTATTCTTAATGAAAAATTTTTTTTTATTTTCATAGTTTAATATATAGAAATATAATAAAGTCATATCAAAACGTATGATACATTAATTAACACCTTAAAATGTATCACTAATTGTCTAGTTAGGACCTTTACCCGAAAATAAGTTTTGAAACGGAAATTAGGAGAAACACACAATGGCTAAACATCTGGATCATTTCTATTCTTTAATATAAAAAATTAAATGTTTTAGTGAAATATATGTACAACATTGAGATTTTGATGGATAATATGGCAAAACTTTAAAAAACTCAAAAAACATGTGACATGCAGAGGTTTGGTGATGCCCGAGACCAATTCCTTGATTGTATGCCTCTTAGACTTAAGTGTGTGTGCATGGGGGGGGTCTACTCCAGTCTCTCTTATCAAAACACAGATCCACATTCACGCCAGCTTGTGGGACTGCAGAGCAGTTGTACAATGAAGTTAACAGAGAAAATTTCAAATTTCAAAAATTAAATTTTTATTTCACTCTTTGATTGTATGTCATCTCTATATGGATTCCACTACATCTACATGCTACTGGATGGCTGTTATGGAATTTGTGATTGTGTTGAATCCACCATGCCAATAAGCCCTATGCTACCCACATCATATTTTTATTACTATTACAATAAGTTAAAAAATGTCACATATTTGTTAACCTTTTTATTGCTTCTGATCTTAAGAGAGAGACTCTAGATGCCCCTAACTCAGGTCTACCTTTACTGGTTTATTCTCACACATTTCTAGACATTAGTTTGTCTATCATCTATTGATCTTGAGGGTGTGGTCCACCTTACAGTGCATGTGTAATCAGACACTCCCATGAAGTTATGCAGTTAGCAGTAAAGTGCCACTGAGTAAACTTGTGTAACTCTTGCAATCCCAATGACAGAGCAAATAGATTCTTCATATCTTAGGTTTTTGGCAATATATTGTATCATACAGAGACATCATACTCTCCCTAACCAACAATGAAATGAGACCTCTGAACCAAAGCAACAGAAGTCCAAGTTACATGTTTTGATAACTATCACCAGACAAATTTTACTAATCTACAAAAACAAATCTATTACCATATTGATGCTTTTTCAAAAACTGATTATATTACTACCAATCTGCATTCTGGGTAGGTGGAGTGGTTTTGGAAGCAAGCATCTTGAATAATTATCATCATATCACAGTTGCCAATTTTTTTTTAATCATTTCACCCCAAGCAAAGCAATAAAACCACTAAGACAAGAATTAAGAAAAAACACAGCAATTGTCATGGAATTTAAATTTTTGAGGATCAAACTTGACTGAAAAGCAAAAAGCTGAAAGAGTTCCACAAGCAAGAGGACAAGAAAAACTATTAGTCTAACACTTTCACCCCAGCCTCTCCACCTCTGACATCTTACTCTCTGGGTTGAGGTGTCTACTCGGTCTTAACCGAACTTAAGGGAGTGACCATAGGTCCCCTGAGCATCCATAGATCATTTGACTGGTGCACTGGTTTAATCCTGCTTCCTGCTCACGTTGTGTTTGGTTTGATCCAGAAAGCAGAAGTGATGTTCATCCATTCACGGTCAACTGAAGATGTAGACATGGCTGGAGAGTCTGTG
Organism: Acanthosepion esculentum; assembly: GCA_964036315.1. Lineage (NCBI taxonomy): Eukaryota > Metazoa > Mollusca > Cephalopoda > Sepiida > Sepiidae > Acanthosepion > Acanthosepion esculentum. The sequence goes on along the minus strand of OZ038512.1, from coordinate 58,278,070 downwards.
CTAAGAAATTTAGAATGCACCAAAAAATATATATATCTGCAGAAAGCCAGACAAACAACTATTCAATGGTTGAATTGTTAATGTCTTTTATATAGCAGAAAAGAATAGTATAGAAAAGAAACGGGTTACAGAAAAGAAAATAATTGACGTAAAAACTCATACACTGGATTCTAGACAGAGAGTGGGTTGTGATTAGCTAGTTGTGAAATCGCCTCAGAACGATATACGACTCTTGCGATGGAGAGATGAAGATTTGTGTGTGCAGCTTAAAGTTTATAGTTACATTCCTCCTCAGCGGTAATAACAGTTAGTAGTAATCTTCATGGTAGCAGAAGCATCAGTACTTATATTAAGAGTACATGTTAGTGGGGGGTTTTGTTCCAAATCCCCGACATCACTTCCAGCTCGACTGCATTCGATGACAGACAAGTCCAAAAACAACCTTTTTATTATTGTAGCTTGTTCGACGTTTCCGTTTCTAGTGGTAGTTATAATAGTAGCAGTAGATTGTTGGAGGAGTAATTCACTTCTTCGTACTTATATCAACAAAATGTTAATGGGCCTCACTTCCAGTCTCCGACCTCTCTCTACCCAGCTTGACTGCACTCAACGGCAGATGAGCCAACCACTGTCAACAGATTTCAGGTGCGCGTTTATATAGATAAACCTGGCTGATCAAGAATCAACCCTTGGCCCACACACGAGTTCTGCCTTCAACCCAAAATCATGTGAATTTCAAAGTTCCTCAGTCTTAGTAAGCCCTATTTCAAATTTTAACTGATAAAAATTATCTTGATCATCTTCCATGGTCTTCCTAATGACCCAATTCCAAATGGGCTAGATTAGATTACCATCAGGAAACAAAATTGCTCTGATCTAATTTCGCTGTTCAAATCTACTCCAATTTCAATAAAAAAAAAAATTATGTGTGTGTGTGGTTCCCAAACTCTCTCCGTTACATTTCCTCCCCTACCCATCTGTCATTTACTAGTAAATGACACACGAGCTTTCCTATCAACAAAATGAGAAAACCCAGTCCAACATGCTTCTGACTAGGGTCTACTTAAACATTCGTCTCTTCCAGCATGCAAAGGTAGAGTCCTCAGTTCTTCTTAGGGCTCATTATACCCACTTACAGTTTCATTGTCCTTACGATACATATGTATATGCAACTTCCGGTTGAAGTTCACTGTTGTGGTGATCTCGTGCAGTAGAACCTTTTCACATAGTTCGAGTGTTCTTTGCTTTTTTTTTTTTTTTTTTATTGGAGTTCGCAACACTCCTTACCAATTATTTCAGTCTCATTACAAAATTTTTTTTTTTTTAATTTGATTTATTTCGGAAATCTGTCTCCGATTTTGTCTCACCTTCACAACAGGCTTTGTCAAATCTTTTGTTGGTTCAGGTCCTTCTACGACAATAGTGGACTCTTCTTCAATATCAGTTAGGGGTCCCAATGCACTCGGGTTGGACCTACCTTGGTAAAGTGCACTAACTGGAATCCCTCCTTCACTCATGCACACCTGTGCCAGTTTATTCTGCCCAGTCGACAACACCGCACGCTTCTTCAACCACCACCAAACCAGCAAGGCCACGACTATCATTAGTATAATTCCCACCGGCCAAGTTATTATAGCAACCAAATTCTCTCTCCGACCTGAATTCGGCATACCCATCTTATCTAACTCCGACTTCAACTGTCCAAGATCAATCTTATCGATTGGCTTTAACAATGCCAGCATCTTTTCTAGCAACATCTTAGGAATCTCCATTACAATGGGTTCCCACAATCCTGTCCATCCACTGGTATTCGTTCCTACCAGCTCTAACAAAGCCTCATTCTCTTCAAACTTCTCTTAATCATTCTGGAGTTATTATACTCGGAGACAGGTGTCCCAGTGACAGCATGTCTAATTGTGCTCTAACAACATTGTTAAAGAGTAACTTGTTTGGCATACATTACTCATAGCTAATAATTGAAAATACCTTTGCAAAAACCCCTCTAATTTCTGTAATTCAGTTGTTACAGACGTGGTTACATTTATCACTTCTTTTCTAAAAAACTGTAGGTGAGAAATCAACCAATTGATACTCCCTCTATTCTTAGCAAATTCCAGCCTAGTAACATTGAGTATGGATACGCACTCTCTAAACGACTGAGCCATTGCTTGTTGTCTCTGTTCTACTGCCTCTAATTTCCTCTTAATTACTCTCACTTCACCTTCGGAGACGGTACCAAACATCACGCTTAATGCCTTTCCCATTATAGGCAATATTGCCCTCTTTTGCCTGGTCCGTAACAACTTTATTCCTTTCAAATAGTAACTCTCATCCTTCCATTGTCTCAAGTATTAGGGATTCCTGAGCTAAGGGGTTTAATATACAGTGGTATTCCGGAGTCTGTAAATAGTCCAGTGACTTGGGTCCTGGCTGTATCTAGTTTGTCCACTTCGGTCTTCAAATGACTAGTTATTTTTCATACGGCTGCAGGTCTATCACCAAAGTTATCAACCACTTTGATCTAGTTATAATCACTTTGCTAGTCTTCTTAAATACAGTATTCTCACTGTGTTCCCAGGTACTAGCTACCACAACTAGCATCGTCAGTACCATGAGCCTCCTCTCGTCCATGTCTGCAATAATTCATCTTACTCAATCATTCTCTTATTGTTTTTAGCAGGTGGTTACATCTTAGAGCGATACGTCAAGCACTGACCCACACCACCACCAGTGCTGTGCATGCATGGGGCCAGTCCACACAGTTCACCAGCACTGATGATAAATGTACAGTTAGTCCCAGACTGTCATTCGTTCACCACAGCCACTGTACTGATTTCACTTAATCCTTAGGCTCAGGCTGCACCGCTCCCCTCAATCGCCATTTTAGTGGTAATTCCTCATTAACACTAGGTGCTTTTTCAGCCCGCAATTTGCTCTGCAATTGAGCTAACGGAATTTCATCCTCTTCCTCCCATTCACTCAGTTCTTCTTCCCTAACATTAGGCTTAATCCCTGCTTCCTCAGAATGTCCTGCTGGGGTCCAACTTACCCCCCTCAGCCTTCGAAGGGTAGTTGGGCTAATTTCAATCTCCTCACTCCCTTCACTTTGACTCTCATTCTCTAACCCTTCAAGTTCGACCAACATAATTTTTCTCAGCCTTTTCTGTTGAGTTTTTGTTTTGGCTCCTTTCCATTTTCCTATTTCAGCTAGCTTTATATCATTTGCATGCACTCTCTTTACCTGTTCGGTCAATTGGTCCCAGATAACAAAGGAAACCAGACCTGTCTGCTCCACAATCCTATAGTATGGACTCCATCTCTGATCCCGTTTACCTTCTCTCATGTGTATTTTATAATACACTGGATCACCTATCTGAAAGGAAACTTCTCTATTTTTATTTAGTCTATAGTTCTGCCTTTTCTGGGCTCTTTGAATCCTCTTCCTCACCTGCCGGGTTTTCTCTGTACCACCGCCCTATGAATTTGGACACCTGCCCTGCTGTGACATCATAAGCTAGGAGAGTACTATTTCTTGGTCCGAGAGGCCATTGATCACCTGCCGCTTCTGAATGGACAGAATCCATTCGTGCAGGTCCGCAGGTTTCCTTTATAAGTAGGTAGCTTCATGCTACCTATCAGCCTCCTGAAACCCATCGATATTTCGGGGACTCCCACGTCCCCAAAGTCATCTGTGGCGTCTGATCCTACTACGTTCATCCTAGCATCTTGTCAATTACCACTTCCAGTGACAGAACGAAAGGAAAAATACTTAACACGGTGGTGGCGCTTCAACTGCGTACAACGTCGACAAAGTCAAAACAAGATCAACAATATTACTGGCAGATCTAAGTGCAATGAGCGAACAAAGGAAACCTAAAAGTGACTTACCTGAGGTCCACTGCTTCGTGTTTTGTTTCTTTTTCCTCCTTCTTGCTTTCTCTTTTCCTCCTTATGTCCCTTTTAGACCAATATAGTCCAAAAACTAGAGTCCTTTCGGGTCTTACTTGGTCCTCACTGGACAAAACAAATGCAACCTTCTCTCCTCTTTCAGATGGCCGTGGTAATTCCCACGGGTCTATCCTGGTGACAGCTACCAGTCTAACACTTTCACTCCAGCCTCTCAACCTCCGACGTCTTACTCTCTGGGTTGAGGTGTCTACTCGGTCTTAACCGAACTTAATGGAGTGATCATAGGTCCCCTGAGCATCTGTAGATCATTTGACCGGCCCACGTGTTTGGTTTGATCCAGAAAGCAGAAGTGATGTTCATCCATTCATGGTCGACTGAAGATGTAGACATGGCTGGAGAGTCTTCGCTAAAAAATTTAGAATGCACCAAAAAAATATATATATCTGCAGAAAGCTGGACAAAACTATTCAATGGTTGAATTGTTAATGGCTTTTATATAGCAGAAAAGAATAGTATAGAAAAGAAACGGGTTACAGAATGAAAGTAATTGACGTAAAAACTCATACACTGGATTCTAGACAGAGAGTGGGTTGTGATTAGCTTGTTGTGAAATCGTCTCGGAACGATTTACAACTTTTGTGATGGAGAGATAAAAATTTCTGTGCGTGGCTGAAAGTTTATAGTTGCGTTCCGCCTCAGCGGTAGTAACAGTAGTAGTAATCTTCATGGTAGCAGAAGCATTGGTACTTATATTAAGAATACATGTTAGCGGGGGTTTTGTTCCAAATCCATGACGTCACTTCCAGTCTCCGATATCTCTCCACCCAGCTCGACTGCATTCGAGGACAGAAGAGTCCAAAAACAACCTTTTGATTATTGTAGCTTGTTCGACGTTTCCGTTTCCAGTGGTAGTAATAATAGTAGCAGTAGCAGTCTTAGATTGTTGGAGGAGTAATTCGCTTCTTCGTACTTTTATCAACAAAATATGTTAGCGGGTGTTTGGTTCCAATCTCTGACGTCACTTCCAATCTCCGACCTCTCTCTACCCAGCTTGACTGCACTCGACGGCAGATGAGCCAACCACTGTCAACAGATTTCTGTGCACGTTTATATAGATAAACCTGGCTGATCATAAATCAACCCTTGGCCCACAAGCGATTATCACGAGTTCTACCTTCAACCCAAAATCATGTGAATTTCAAAGTTCCTCATAGCCTTAGTGAGCTCTATTTCAAATTTTAACTGATAAAAATTATCTTGATCATCTTCCATTGTCTTCGTAATGACCCAATTCCAAATTGGCTAGATCAGATTCCCATCAGTAAACAAAATTGTTTTGATCTAAATTCTCTGTTCAAATCTACTCCAATTTCAATAAAAATTTAAAAAAAAAATAAAAAAAAGTGTGTGGGTGTGGTTCCCAAACTCTGTTACATTAGCATAAAACTTACATCTAGCCATTTCAACAATAAAATGAGGAGACCAACCTTGCCGCTAATCTAGTAATGCCCTTAAATTCAAAGTGTACAGGTACCATAGAGGAAAGTTCATCAGAACAATTACCACGAAAGTATTTATAGAAATGGCAAAGGGAAACTACATTATGCCAGTGAGAAAGTGACTGAAGCCAAGAAGCCAGGTCAGGATCAATGACACTGCAGATTCTTTTGATTTTATCAAGGATCTCTAAATATATACCAGACCATTATTTGGTAGCCAAAGACTACTAAATTCTGTATTTTACTAGCTGCCACTCAGTCTTTTAAAATAAACTGAGGTGGCCAAGTAAATTCAAAATTTAGCCATACATTCAAGTGCTACCTATTTTGGCAAACATGTGAATTTTAGGTACTTTGGCTTTATAGTCTAACAAAGATTTTTGTTGAGGAAATGTTAGAAAATTACCAAATGATTTTAATTTTACTAGTTAGCACTTATTTTTAGATAATGTGTTTAGACATCTGTATTTACAAAAATCAGCACATTTATACACACATAAAATGAAGACAAAATTCTTTTTCAAATATTGGCAGTCATTGAATTATAGTGAGCTTTTCTATTTATTAGTAAATAGTCTTAATTTAATAGCAATATTATTTGACTGGTACAAATTAATATAGAATTTTAAAAGATTATTCAAAATTTAAAGAAAATGAAAACAATACTTGTAAAAATGAATTATTCATTGAAAAGATTTTTTTCATAATACAATAGTGTCTATAATATATTTTATTCATAAAAGCAATTAAAAGCTTTTCTAATTAAATAATTAGTTTCTTATGCATTTATTATTTTACGATTCAGAGCAGATTTTCTGTAACTGGGGGTCCTGTTTGATCAAAAACTTTTCATCGTTTAAATTCTTTGAGAACTTGGCCTTACAACTAATAAAAATTAAGCCCTACAAAAAAGAATTTCTCAAAATTTCATAAAAGTTGGGGTTAACAGATGTTAAAAAAAAAAAAAAAAAAGAATTTTATATATTTCTTAAAAAGGAACATTTAAAAATAATTTAATCCATTTTTGTGAATAAGCCCTAAAAGTTCTACAATTAACCGATTTTTGCAAGAATTTCCAAATCAATGTGTTTTTCACCACAAAAAGCTGCTAAAATTTCCCATCCTAATTTACGTTTATCTGTTGACACAAGAAAAACAACAATTTTAACCCAAATTTCAAAGGGTCTTAAAAAGGGATCAAAAATTATAATTTAATAATAAAAATTTCTTTGGTTTTTCCTGTAAATAATAAAGATTTTGACAATAAAACTTTCTTTTCTTAAGCTTGGAAATATTTTTTCAACATGTATGCTCATTTTTTTTTTTACTTTCAAATCTTTGGAAGTACCTATATTTATGCAGGATTTAATTTATAAATATCATCTCTTAATAGCCTCTGATCATGAACATAATAAGAACGTATTTCGACATAGAATGTGATAAAAAAAAAAAAACAAGATGAAGACCAGACAAAAATATTTAAAATACTTCATTTCAATTAAAAAGAAACATTACCAGGTGGCAAAAAACAAAAGAATACAATATGGAGATTTTGAAAGGTTGCAAGATCATTGTGGATTTGCACACTGTATAGTCATAGCCTTCTCTGAATTAATTAAAGTACATTGTCCATTGTTGTGGGAAAGATCAGAAAATAAAAGAGAAAAATTGAGAGATAAATTTAAATCATTAACCAACCGAACAAGTGTCTATGGAAGGAGAAAATGAAAGAAAAAGACAGCAGGAGAGGGGGAATTATTTAGGTGAAAGGAGGAAATCAAATGCATTTGTGATAAAATGGTTAGAGAAATAATGAGGTATGAGGAGGGAAGCTCCAGTTTCTAATAGTTACGTGTATGAGAAAGAAACCAGGGAAGGAAATAGAGGTGAAAAAGGAATTGGGTTTATTCCATTTCATTTTTTGCAGAAAATAAGGTTTCTACCTGAACCTTACAATTCCCCACTACCATGCAAAAAAAAAAAAAAAAAAAAATCTGAGTGAAACGTTCATTATATAAATCTATTTCATTTTCAGTCCTTTCTTACCTGCTATTTGTTTTCTTTTCCTTTTTTACTGTCTAAAAAGATGTACAATTTACAATCGACTTAGAAATTACAGGAATAATAATGAGTGTTGATGACTTTTTTTTCTCATTTATTTCTTATTCAAACCTCATCCATGAAGAAAATCTAGCAGGATACAGGGTGTGAGTTCATGTCACTTTAAAAGTACATTTATTATTTTAACTTCATGTTGCCGACTTCAACAGTCAGAAGGTATTCAGCTTAGAATAATGTGATAAAAAGCAACAATAAAATAAACCAAAATGAATAGAGAAATATAATGATGTAGCAATTAACTAATATGAAAAGTTAAAAGTGGCTTACTTAGAAAGACCTGAGTCCTGTGTGTTCCTGGCTGCTCAGGTGGTGCTGGGTCAGCACTACAACACGCCCGATCTTCAAGTTTTGGCTTCTTAATAGCAGGTGTGTTGGAGTCCATTGTAACTCATCTTGAGTTGTGGCCAGCACAGGACTTTATAATCTGAAGAAGAAACAAAATAATGATAATAAAAATAGTATAAGATCATCATGAAGACAGAGCTGGCTAAAATTCAGAGGTCCCAAGCAGCAGCTCAAATTGTCCCTTTTGTAGGATTGTGCACTTGGGACTCCGGGAATCTTTGCGTCTCACAAGATCCCTTGGGGATACCTGACATCATTGGGAGTGGCAGCACTCTTTGGAACAGCTCATATCCTGAAGAAAGCAGTGCCTCAAAGCTGCTGTTAGAAGTTGAGATATAGCCATTATTACATGCTCAAAAATTTAAGAGTCAGAAGATATCTGTTAAGTGTCCACTTTCTTTTTGGAGGATGGGTGGGGGGTTGTCAAAACAGGTAATGCAATTTCTTGAGTGGGAGGTGCATTTGATAAAATATTAAAAAATAAAACTTCAAAAATCAAGCAATAGAGTGGGCCAATATCTGCAATGGAAAATATGCCACTTTTATGGAAAGGAAACTGCAAGGAGCTGGTATAAACGTCACTCAGACCTGGTTATAGAGATTGGACCTGTAACAATTTTATAGGAATTTACAATACTGAATTTTACCAAAAAGAAAATAGTTTCCATGCCTGATGATGACCAGAGGACCTGTTGAAAGTACTTGCATATTTAAGGAAGACCTAATACAGTTTATAATTTAAAAAAACAAAAAAAAACAAGGATCATAACATTCATCCAGTGGTTAGTGGGTTAAGGCATCATTAAAATTTAGTTAGCAAAGTGAATCCACCATTTTATATCATTAACTTTACTAATTTATTTTTTGTATGAATGAATGTCATCCATTCATTATATATATATATATATATATATATACACACACACACACGTATATAATATACATAGTTCCAATTAATTCATTGAGTCTAGAAGAATTTTCAACAAAAATGCAGAAAGCACTGGACAGTCATTTCGTACTATTTGGGACTCATCAGCAGTGTGCATCAACTACTGTATTCAAATCCCTCCAATAATTTCAACATATATAATTATACACATGTATATAATATATATATATATATATATCTCATATAGTAAGGTAATGAAGGGGTTGGTAATCTGTGTGGATAATTCCAAAGAGGATGTAATCCAGAGACCTCAATGTAAAATCAGAGCAAATATTAATTAAATAATTAAAAAAAAAAAGAGACAACCTTAAGGTTCCATGGCTATGATTTATTTCCCCAGAAAATATACTTTTCCTGGTTCATTAGGTCACATCTCTAGTTACAAAGGAATTTGGTTTCTTTTATTTTTAATACAAGTTTATGAGGGATAGTTTTAGATTAAGGTGAAAGAGGTGGTGGGAGGACTATAGAATGACCTATTTTCGAAATGAAAAGTAGGGATAAGGTTCTTTTTAAACCATCTTTAATAATTTATGTAGGTTCAAATGTACTCAGTTAAGAGGCCAGACAATTTGAGCTCTTAAATAATTTTTAGACAGGATGTATGTGTACGAATATTTGTCCCCCCCCCCCACTATATATATATATATATATATATATATATATATAGTGAACATTGAAGTCAACACTCAGGGCCTCTAAAGCTTTTATAAAGCAATGATTTTCATTTTCTAGATGCTATAACTAGTTTCAGAAATCAAAATGATATCAATGACAAACTCCTATTTATTTTGACTGTTTTGTTATAATTAGTTATGGGACAATACCAAGATTTTTACCAATTCCAATACAATTCCCAATACTGTTCTAAATTTCCGATTCCTACAATGATTAAAATTCATTATTTTCAGGCCCTACAGTTGGCTTGGGAAACTTAATGAACAAAGTACCTTTATTAGTAAAACATTTAGTAGAAAAATAAATACAAAGCCTTATGAAATAAAGTTAGATATCCTTTTTATTTAAAAAAATTGGGTAAGAGTTTAAACAATGTAAGAGAACAATTGCTTTACTTTGGTTATCATCAGAAATCTTAATCTTCTGAACTACACTTCTATTTGGCATTGTATACACTTGCCATAATTGGGGTTTGAAAATTATAAACATTGGTTAAAATTTAAATTTTTCACTGTTAGATAAAAAATGTTTCTAGTTTTCTAATGTGTATAATTTGTAAAGATTCAACTAATAATGGTTTGCTATTAATTGTAAAATAAAGACGGGTCTATTTTTTGTCCATCTTAACTTGCTTAACTTTGGTGATTGTACATGAACCAGTGTTTCAATGTATTGTGGCTGTAAGCCACTCAATATTGGGGATAAAGTGTTAGCAGTGTGGACATAGAACTCAATATTGTATGGTGATTTCTTACTATTCTTTATGTGGTTACATAGGCTGCTGGAGAAGTGCTGGAAGGGTGACACCTAGTTTTACCATATTTTATTTTTATTTATGCTAAACAAACACTCCATGAAAATTAGATTCCTGAAATGTAGGACATGTTCAATGTACCAAAGGTTCATTCTAATAATGTCACTCTGGGTATAATGTTTTTAGTAGTCTTGTTTTAGCGTTTTCTTAAAAACTCGACAATGAATTCAATAAAGGTATTTTACCAGTATATCAAACTATGTGTCATATACAGTATTCCTATCTTGTGGTATTTTGTTTGGGTATTTTTGTTTATATATTTGTGTAACCTGGTAGGGTGCATAGTTCCTGGTAATTAACAAAATGAATGATATCAAAAACATTAAAGTTATAAACAACAATAATGCTATACAAAACTATCAGTGTGTTTTTGTTAAAGTTAAGCTAAGGATTGTAAGAAAGATAGTTTGGAAAATTGTCATCCAAAAAGATTTGATTTTTGTGTGGCATGAAAATCAGACTTAAGAGAGAAACTCATAAAATCACAGTAAAAAAAGAAAAAAAAAAAAAAAAAATGAATTCCAAAATGGAAATTATATGAGGAATTAAAAGCATCAATGTTTTCTATAAACTGTGATTTAAAAAAAAAAAAAAAAAAAAAAAAAAGGCAGCATGAGTGTTGCCTACTAATTATGGTTACAGGAGTAACAAATGAAAATGACAAAGTATTGCCAGGGAAGATGAAAAGAAATCGGAGAAAAGATATGTTAAAATAAGATTATTTGTATTGCCAGTGTAATAGATCAAATCAGAATGTCTCTGTGGGCAAGAGAGGAGATCTGGGAGATAGGAGAGTGGGCTGTGTACAGGCTTGGATTTCGTTTGAATTTTGTGTCAGGTCAGTTAACCAAGAACAGTGAACTTCCTGTGTACCGCATTGTGTGTTGCTGAGTGGGTCCTTTTAAGCAGTCAAGGTGGATATATAACTTAGCATTTCCTGTCATGCTTTTGCAGAAATAATCGTAATTGGCTCTGATCTAAATTATATTTTATATTTAGTAGGTAATCGGGATTTGATGTTTGGAGGCCCTGCACAGAGAGCAACATTTTTTTTTTTTATTATCTTGCTTTCATAGTGTTCACATCCAGCTGACAGGTTTTGGTGGTGTGAATCAGAAAGAGGTCCGATTTGAAGCAGAGTATAACACAAGCCTGTGTGCATCTTCTTGCTTCAGAGATTAAGAAAATTTTTAAATAATATGCGCTATAAAATGTTAAGTTATTAACTCTTAAATCATTTTCCTTAGTTTTTTTCAGACTTACATAAGCAGACATACAACTGAGAAAAAAAAAAAAATTGTGATACAAGCGGATATAAAAAAAAAAATTCGAGAAATTGAAAGAAAAAAAAAAAAAATTATGAAACTTAATTTGATGGTTGACTGAATCAGAACAGCTGTGATATTATGGTAAGTATTAAAATTTTAAGTTCAATATTACTATGTCATATCCTTTATCAATAAAGTGAAAGAAATTATCTATTACAGAGGTGGTTAACTTTAAACTGAACTAACACAATGTCTACAAATAGTAGTGTAGACTGAGGAGGTAACAGTCCACCTCAGGCAGCACAATTCTTGAGGTCAGACTTTTGTGTCTGTTGTAGGCTATAACCCTGTATAGGCTGTACTGAAATAAAAGTGATTTTAATGTCAGGACATTATCCTGTTGAATCTTTTGGATGGTAAATATAGGTATCAAATAGATCACAATGACATTGATAAAGAGGAGTTCCCCCACCCTACTGTTGAAAGAAAAAAACTCCAGGAAAGAAAAAAACTCCAGGAAAAAAAAAAAAAAGTCATTGTTGCCAGGCCACTTCAAAAGCTGGATCTATCAACAAACAATTCTGTCAAGGATATTGTAGCCATTATTAATCTATGGAGGTCCTATCACAATAATCACCAAGCCGGAAAGAAAAATAAATCATTATCTTAGATGCTGGATGGGAGTGCCAAAATGCATGACCAGTCTAGCTTTAAACTAACCCTCTTCAACTTCCATTAAAAAGCTTGGAAGAAGAATTCAAAATCATGTACACAAGAGAATTATTCCAATACAAAACATCAAAGGAATCAAAAATAGTTTCAGCTGGCATCAAGGTGTGCACAGGAAAAAAGTGATGAGCTAAAAAAGAACTTCAGATTGTAGAGGAAAGGATAAAATATCAGACTACCCTAGGAACTGTAGCAAAAGGATATGCTGGCCATGGGTACTTCCCTAGTAAACAATACAGCAACATGTCTGAGAAGAAAAAAAGATGGTTAATCCAAGAAGAAATATGGATGGCCACAGAAGAGACACACTTAAGTAAACTAATTGGAATGAGCCAAGTGCAAAATGGGAGGAAATCCTGCAGTGAAAAGTAACATGGGTGGACATATGGGGGATAAACTACAATTGAACCCAATTTACCATCAAATCAGTGTATGATGTCCTGCCAAGTCCCATAAACTTGCATAAATGGGGCAAAGAAAAAGACTCAACTTGTCACCTGTGCAATGGTACATTAAAACACATTCTGTGTAATTGTCTGATAACACTAGGGGAAGGTAAGTACAGATGGTGTCACAACAAAGTATTGCGTATAATCACAAATGTATTTGACTTGGTGATATGCAATAACAAACCCCGACCAGAAAATATCATAAAATTTGTCAAAGCCGGATCAAAAGAAAGACCTACACAGAGAACTACATTCAACTAACAAAATCAAACGACTGGCAGATGAAAGTAGACATCGGGGGAAATAATTAAAATTCCCAGAACACATTATCAAAACATCACCGAGACCTGACATTATCATTTTTTTCAAATAAAGAAAAAATGTTAATAATATACAAATTAACCATCCCTTGGGAAAAGAATATTTCAAAGGCACACGAGACAAAACTTGACAAATAGTAGGAATTAAAAGATGCCAGAGTAAAGGTTGGAAAACTTTCTACCAAACTTTAGAAATGGGCTGTCATGGGTTCATGTCACTCTCAATAAATAAAGCAATGTCATACATGGGAATAAATGGAGGTTCAAAAAAGAAATAATTAAAACAACAGAACAAGCCTCCATGCAGATCTGGTTTGAGCATAAAAGTAGATGGAAGGTGGAAAAGTAAGGAGGAAGAGGAAGGAGAAAAGGAGTCAGTAAGTAGAAGTAAAAAAAAAAAAAAAAGATATCCAAACAAGACAATTTCCCCAGTGAAGTACCTTGGTCAGCTGATCATCTGTTTGGAGAGGGGCACGGAGTTGCTTCAGACAGGAATGGCAAGAAGTGACGTGGTGCCCTTTCTCATATGGATTGAGTTGGTCGACTGAGTCTTGCAGTGGTGAAGGGGTGGTTGTTGGGATTTGGTGGATGGCATAATACCACTAATACATTTTTTTTTCAAAAGGAAAAGGAAGAGGGATGAGGAAAGAGGAGGAAAGAGGAGGGGAGGAAAGAGGAGGGGAGGGGAGAGGAGGAAAGAGGAGGGGAGAGGGGAGAGGAGGAAAGAGGAGGGGAGGGGAGAGGAGGAAAGAGGAGGAGAGGAAAGAGGAGGGGAGGAAAGAGGAGAGGAGGGGAGGGGAGGAGAGAGGAGGGGAGAGGAGGAAGGATGAGGAGGAAGAGGAGGGGAGAGGAGGAAGAGGAGGAAGGATGAGGAGGAAGAGGAGGAAGGATGAGGAGGAAGAGGAGGAAGGATGAGGAGGAAGAGGAGGAAGGATGAGGAGGAAGAGGAGGAAGGATGAGGAGGAAGAGGAGGAAGGATGAGGAGGAAGAGGAGGAAGGATGAGGAGGAAGAGGAGGAAGGATGAGGAGGAAGGATGAGGAGGAAGAGGAGGAAGGATGAGGAGGAAGAGGAGGAAGGATGAGGAGGAAGAGGAGGAAGGATGAGGAGGAAGAGGAGGAAGGATGAGGAGGAAGAGGAGGAAGGATGAGGAGGAAGAGGAGGAAGGATGAGGAGGAAGAGGAGGAAGGATGAGGAGGAAGAGGAGGAAGGATGAGGAGGAAGAGGAGGGATGAGGAGGAAGAGGAGGAGAAAAAGGTTAATATCATAGCAATGATGAGAGAGAAATTAAAGCTGAGCTCTGCATTGGTTAAAAAAACAAAACAAAACAAAAAAAAAAACATCAGCAGAAAAACATCTTAATTTGCTGATTGATAGAAAATCCAGCTACTACCCCATAAAAACCCATTCACGGAGGCCATATGCAGAACTCAATACATAAAGTACCCAGAATGCTAGCCAGGATTGCAATAGTTCATTAGTTTGGTTCAACGAGAGAGGAAGTCTGTTGTCCAGGAGCCCTGAAACTTTCAATGACCCCTTGAGATAACACAGGAGAGGCATTCTGGGAGTGCTTACCATGTATTGCTCAAACAGCATTTTATTGCAGTTGCTGCTATTAAAAGTGAATATAGAAATTTGTAGAAAGTTGTAAGTTTCATTTCAGAAATAAAGATGGTCCTAATATTTTTACACTTTTTGCCTGTTGTAATTTTAGCTTTTTAACTGTTAATTTAACTGTTACCGATAAAGTTTGAATATGTTTGGTGTGTATTTAAAGCATACTATATTTGAGTATGTGAAAGTAATATAATGGTACACAAACTAGTTATATAGGTACTTCCATGAAATCACTAAAAAATTAGTATACCGTGATGAAAACAGCTTTGTCAAAATCTTATTAAGAGGCAAGTTCAAAGTATTTTTTTTTGGTGTTTAAATTTTCTCCTTTTAAGAACATTCAAAATTTCGATTAAAAATTTTTTTTTTACGTCTTTTTTGACAGACATTAATTAGGAAATTCTTGCAAAAATCAAATTGTCAGATTTTAATGAAGTTTTCAAGACATTCATAAATGAAATTATTTTTAGAAAGGTTCTGTTATTAGAAAATTGTGATAAAAATATGTTTCACTCCCTTAATTTTATGAAAACTTGAGAAATTCAATGTGATAATTTTTAGTGACTATATTAGTTGAAAGCAGAATTCTAGTTTTAAAAATGGACATTGTCATTAAAACAAGTTTAAGAATAAAGGGGATGGTAACTCATTTTTGCTTTAAAAAGTGATAAATTAATAAAAAAATCTGTAGTGGAAAAAAATCATAAAAGTAAAATAATTAATAGTATAATACTAATACATACATACACACACACTAATAATAACAATAAAAAAGATAGATAGATATAGATAGATATATATATATATATATATATATATATATATATATAGATAGAGAGAGACACAAAAAAAGAAAATGCAGATAATCAGATTTTTAAATGGGGATGAGTTAAAGATTCAAACTAACTGCCAATTGTAAGTATATTCCGTTGTTGATACGACAATCATGCTAAACTTTAAAATTTAATAATCACTTCTTTTATGATGAATAAATTTGTGGTAAACATTTTAACTTATCCTTAAGATTTTCTGAGGGTGTATAGCACAGGTTATTCCTCTAACATTACTAACATTTATATAGAGGTATATATGTTCAACTGATGTTTTATCACTTTCTATTGTTTTGGTTTTTTAATATTACATATAAAACTCTTTAGTTAACTGTTATACTCTATTTATTTATTATATATATATATATATATAAAAATTTATTATCTTATTTTATTTTTATATGATTTATGTACTTTTAAGTTTGATTAATTCATTTACTTATTTTTTAATTTTCTATTTTATAATTTTGATAAATTTTTCCTGTTCTTTCCTTTTATTTCTTAGTTTTTTTTTTATTTACATATTATTAAATTATGCTGCCTCTTCACAATATCAACCGTTTATATATCGTTACATTATATCAAAAATCTATTTCAAATAGACTGTATGTATCCATTATTTTAAATCTACCCTTCACAACATCTTACTTAAACTATTTTTCATTGGTTAACCGATTCAACATATCTTGTCTAGCTTCTTTACATTTCTATATCATCCTTATATTTATCACTCCCTTTTCTTACAAGTGACTATATCTGGTGTTTTTCTTTCCTTTTTGCTTTTATTTTCTTCCTTCTTTTTTCTTTAGAAGAGATTGTATCTTGTATTGTCTTTCTTTTCTCTTTCTTTTTTTGACTACATCTTGTGTTGCTTTTTCTTTTCTGGGAAAAGGGATTGTAAATAAATTTTAAAATTGTAATACCCATCATTTACCATCGCCTGATGAGATGCAATGATATGCATAGAAACGTGAATACTTTTATGTAGCGGTTCAAATGTAATATGCTATACTAGCAGCATATCTTCATTCAAACATGTTTCATTGAATAAAATAGACATATTATGCCTACTTATTCTTATAATAATCCTATCTAGTTCTCTAATGAGTTTCTAGATGTTAAGATGAAATTTATCAAGAAAGGTGCCATAGTTTTCCTACCCAAGTATTTTCCATATATTCTTATAAACATATACACAATATATATTTTGAGTTGTTAAAAAAAAAAAAAAAAAAAATTATATATATATATATATATATATGGGCACATGGCCGAGTGGTTAGAACGTTCACATTCTGACAATGAGACCTTGGTTTGAATCTCACCATGGTTGATTTGCCAGGAAGGAGACTTCCTGATGTTATCGGACTGCTGGAGGGGTTGATCCCAGCACCTTTGGAATGTCCCTGAAAACCATGTCATGGGTTGACCCAAGTCTTGTGATTGAAATTGGGTAGACGGAACCCTTGGGTGTCGTCAATGACTGTGCTAGCATGAAGTCACAAGCCATTGTGGTCGAGGTCTTGAGCATGTTAGCCTTGTTCAAATTGTTGATCACGTTAGATAACACGCTCTTTCCCAGAAACTGTAACTAAGATCTGCTCAGCATAGTTGCACTATAAATCACAGGTGAGCTCTACGAGTGTTGAATAAACACAAATGCACCTGAGCAAGCGTCTGCAATAGGGATTGGCAAAGTGACTGAAACCAAGATGCCAGATCAGGATGAATAATATTGCTGATTCTCCTTTGGATTTTATCAAGGATCTCTAGATATATAGCAGGAGCACCAGACCATATGTAGCAGCAATATTCTAAGCATGGACGCATGTTAGACTTATAGATATTTAAAGTAGATTCTCGAGAGAAAATTTGTCTAGTACGCAACAATGAACTAAGTTTCTTAACAGTTGACCTAGCAATGGATTCAATTCGGTCCACTCTGCACAGCACTTTTGGTCAGTGGTGTGTTTTCAGAAAAGAAAAAAAAAAAAAAAAAAAAAAAAAAAAAAGCATAATTTCAATAATTTTTGTAAAAAAAAAAAAAAAAAAGCATTGATCAAGAAGATAGTGTTCAAATGAAGCCAATTTGTATTTTATATGGCTGGCAGCCAGCAATAAAAAAATAAAGTTGACTTCATAAGATGCCGTCAGATAGTGGGGATACCCCATACCCCCACTTACAAGCCATGAGCAAAAGGTGTGAAAAAAATTTGAATATTTTTAAATGGTTTAATGTGGGGTTGGATTAATTGAATCCACAATGTTTTCACTCTTATGTGAGAAGTTCAAACGTTGGAGTCAGTTCTTCAATTTTCCATGTCTGAACTGTTAGTGGAAAAAAAAAAAAAAAAAAAAAAAAAAATGAAATAAATCAATCGTCTTTTTTTTTTATCTTATCATAGGCCTAGCTTTCATACAGATATAAAATCATTACTTTTCATAAATTATAAAATAAATAAATTGAAATAATTCCAATGCTTTAAGAATATCACATGCATTCCAATTTTTTGGGGAAGATTGAATGGAAATTTAAAAGAAAATTGAAATATATTTTTTTTTAAGTCCAGAAAATTTATTTAGTCCAAAAATGGGCATTTATTTTTTTTTTCAATTTACAAATTTTCACAGTTGTAAAACAATGCAATGTTTTATCTTTTTGTTTAGATAGTTGAAGTTTTATCAAGCAAAATAGACTAAAAATTAAAAAGTATAACATTTATTTCAGTTTTTAAAAGTGAAATAAATTTTATTGGACTTAATTCTTAGTCTATACTACTTTGCTAATAACTTCAACTACGTAAAATAAAATAATTTTCTTTTACATTGTTAGAAGAAAAATGAACCCTGTTTCTGTTAACATGGCATTTATGACTCCTCACTTGTTAGAATTTAAATAAATATTTAAAAAAAAAATGATCAATTATGAATTAAAAGTACAATGTGTTTTTTGTTTTTCTTTTTAAATAAAACAGTATATATATATAAATATAAACAAGTTAACTTGTATTGTAAAAAGAGTTTTCCCCCGATTTAGAAAAAAAGTAACCTTTGTTGTTTTTTTATATATCCCCAGTTTTATAAAAAAAGAAAAAAAAAAAAAAAAAAAAAAAAAAAAAAAAAAAAAAAAAAATAAACAACTGTACTTTTATTTCATAATTTATCAGTGAGGAGTTATAAATACCATGTTAAAAGAAACACAAACTTATCCCACGTTTGGTATGTCTGAAAATATGACAGAAGTTGTCAAAAAAAAAAAAAAAAAAAAAAATATAAAATTATATATATATATATATATATAGTATAAAAATATTCAGTGTCTGAGGACACAAAATATTAACATAATTAGAATGCTTCTTTTATTCTCTTTCCATGCATGTAATTCTTTTAATGATTGGACCACAAATAAAATGTCTTGTTAAGCACATTGAGGTGAAAAAAAAAAAAAAAAAAAAAAAAAAAAACGCCAACAAAAATATGATTATAATATATATATATATATATATATATATATATAAACAAAGGGATTAATGTGCATTGTAATATTGTATTCCTTCTGGGGAGGGGCAGAAAACTTGATGGCCTCCCTGAGTGGCAAGAACACTAGCTATGCCATTGTTATTACAGTATTATTATTAAACTTTGTTATAAAAGAGGGGGAAGAAAAAAAGCTGCAAACAGTACCGTGATTCCATCTTTGATTCCAGAGTTTTTCAGCAAGTCATTTCTCGAGATGATACTAAAAAAAATAAAAAGAATTGAAATAGTAATTTATGATTGAAAATGAAAAAAAGCAACAAAAATCTAAAACAAAAAAGCCGAACGATTTTACAATTGCTAAAAATAATTTTTAGCTATTTGTAATTCTTAAGATTTGTCATACAAATTCAGATAGAAATTACCACATTTTAAAACATAAAAGACATACTTAATGAAAAACAACTCCCTGCATCTTATATGCAAAATTGAAGCCTAATTGTTGGCTAATTTTATTACCAACACTCATTACTATAGGCTATAATTTGATTTCAGATGGTTACTTCTACCTAGCCTGACACCATAATGTGGGTGGTGTAATGGATAATGTCTCAGAGAGCCAAGTTTCAATTCTCGTTGGGGAATTTAAATCATCACTTTGTTTTTGAGAGGTGGTTCCACACTCCTCAAAACCTCCCAATCAGTGGTCTGTTTGTTCATCATAGCCAGGATTAATGTAACAAAGAACTGTTGGAATTGCAAGATGACATTGACATAGATGAAAGGATAATAGAATAATCAAGAACATATACTTGCAGCAAAATATCAGTAAATATACAAAAATAAAGGAGATTAAGACAAAGATGCGTCTTCACACCAAACTTATTCAACCTATACAGTGAGGTGATTCTGAGAGAATTAGAAGTCCTACCAGGATTCATTATTGGCAGCCACAATTTTAACAAGATATGCACATGACACAGTATTAATAGCAGACATGGAAAGGAAACTATAAGAACACTTACAGAAGTTAATGAAGGAAAGCAAGAAGAAAGGACTAAACATCAATTACAAGACAGAATGCATGGTTGTTAGAAAAAAGGAGACTAACATGAAAATTATAAATTGGAGATATCAAAATCAAACAAGTAAAATATCTTGGGAATGTTTTAATGGAAGATGGTAAGTGCGACACTGAAATCTGAAGGCATATTTGGATAGCCAAAGATGCATTCCAAAAGCTAAGCAGAGTATTAAAAAATCCATTAGAATAAAAAAAAAAAAACGGTACTGAATTGTTATGCTTATACTTAACACCAGGAAGAAATAGTTGAAATTTCTATGGAACATAACTAGGAAATAGGGCTTGGAAAATTTGATACTCACAGAACAATGGAAAACAATGCATAACTTATCTAGTGAGCTTCAGTAAATGGATGGTGGAGCAAGGTTTAGGAGAGATAACAAAAAGACAATTTATTTAGCATGTCAAATGACAGGAAGTTGTGGACAGCCATGACCACCTATGCCCTGAAGAGACATGGCACATAATAAGCATCAATTATTCATAGATTTATATCCTGTTTAATATCATAGGTTTTTGAATTTGTATTGAAAACACCTTTATTGACGTTGGTTTTCTTGATTGAAAAATGTAAGCTTCCGGACGTCCATTTTACATGTCATTATGCAAATTTTAATGCACAGAAAATAAATATATGGTATTTTGAGGTTGGAGGCTACAAAATTATTATAGCATCAATGTTTTTGCACTGACTTGTATGGAACTAACACAAACAGGTCTCATTCTTTGAGTAAAGCAGTCATATAAAATGGTTTAAAGCTGGATTTTTTTTTTTCTTTACTCAAAATTTTAAGTATTGAAAAATTTAGCATACTATAATTTTTATAAGAAAGGACTTGCGATCAAATTGTACAAAGACAGAATGTATGCTTGTCAGCAAGAGGAACAGCCCAAAATGCAAGCTGTGAATTGGACTTGTATCTGGTAAGGGTTCAAACAGATGATGGAAAATGTGACACTGAAATCTGTAGGTGCATTGAAAAGATGCCATCTAAAAGCTAAACAAAGTATTAAGAAATAGAAAAAAAATTATTAGAAACTGTTGCGGGAGTACAAATGATACAAGACCTTATTCTTGGTTTTATTATTTTGTTCTGGGACTATATCACCCATTCCACATGTTAAATATTCGTGCACAATATTAGATGAAAACATGAAAAAGTAGGAACAGTTTTTGGTGTGCATGTAACAAGATGAACATATTTTGAAGGATTTTCTTATTTGTTGAGTATTTGCCAACAAAGAAGCAGATCATTCAGGATAGTCGGAAAAAAATCAGCAACACTGGAGTCAAACAATAAAGGAACTGAATACTGGATAATGACAAGCAGGGTACGAACAAGACTTCTATACAGGAACACCACATAAGGGATGAATGCAGTTGAGACCCTAGAAACAGAAGTCCTCAGTAGCACATATTCAGCACAGTGCCTCTTTCCATACAATGTGTCTGCTTTTAGGGATCCCAAAAAGCATTAGTCATTGGCCAACAAAAGGAATGATTTGCATAGCTAAAACCCATTCAGCTCATTGCCCTGACTATCTTTGTTCTAGCAGGGCAGCCATTTGTGTTCTTGATTTTTTATTAAACATACAATTGCTTCCATAATTGATTCATATTATTCACAGAAGATGAAAAATAGACATTTGATTTGTATATATTAATGCAAAGAAAGAAATGGTTTTAGGCTTATCTGCATGAAAAGACATCTTTCTTGTAAGCTTATTTAGGAAGACATGCCTTTCTGGCCCAACAGTTGGCAGTCATAGAGACAGAATTTGTATTTTTGCACCAAAACTGTCTAGTGTAGGTATGTCCAATTTTGACCTTTTTAGCGTTTTTTTTTTTTAGTTGTTTTTTGTCAGTTGAAAGACACATTAATTTCGAAATTCTTGTAAAAATTAACTACTTGTTGGATTTTAATGAAAACTTCAGAACTTATTCAGAAATGAATGAACTTATTTTAGAAATGTTTGTCTCTTTGAAAGTCATGGTATAAATATTTTTTTTTATATCTGTTACCCCCCTCGAACTTAATTTTATGAAAACAAAAAAAAAAAAAAAAAAAAATTTATTTGCAACCTGAATTTTTTTTTTTTAATTAAATGCACAAAACTCTGAAAAATCTAAATCATTGATTTTTTTGTTAAAAAAATGTCCGAAATTGTCCAAACTTTTACCTCAATTGTAAAAATACAAAACCCAATAAAACTAAGACAATATTTAATTAAGAAAGTTTTTAATGGCTTTTCTGAATATATACGAAGGTAATTATTATCTGAAAGAAAAAATTTTTTTTGATGAACAATGAATTTTTACATTAATTTTCTTTTTTTTTTTCAATTTTAAGTACACAATGACAAAAGGTTGTTATATATCAAGTTCTTTCTGCAACCTTATGGAAATGATATATTATGTTCTCTACTTTTTAAAGATCATAAATTTGAAAGCTTATTAAAATCTGACAACCATAATTATTTTAAAAATAATTTTTAATATTCCAAAATTGTATTTAAAATCGTCTACAACGAAAGTACGGATGCACATTGTTGAAATAATGTCACATGAGTAGTTTCCTTTGATAGAAGCATGTTTTTTTTTTTACTTCAGAAATGGCTTTGATTCGTTCAGTAACAAGAAAACAACGCTTGTCAAGTTTTCTGAATATCGTCGTATTATTTTCAATTTTTTTCTTTTTCTATTCAAATATAATCGAATAGTGGGATAAAAGAAAATATCGACTATTTACAATTACAAAAAAAAAAAAAAAAAAAAAAAAAAAACGCCCTTGGAAGTCCACCCAAATTTTCAAGTTTGAAATCGAATGCATAAATTCATTGTACATTACTTTGGAATTATTATCCACACGACAAATTATCAATTAAAACGATTTTTGGAGTTTAAATTTTCTGGAGTTAGCTCGCTACTACTCAAACTAAAAAATACTTGTTGAGTCAAAACAAAACCAACATAGCATGTTAATTTTATTAATAAATAAAATAAAACTCATTAAAATTACTGCCATATAATTATTAATAAATAGAAAAAAAATCTGCCTTAATAAAAAAGAAATAAAATCTCATTTCATTAAGTTAACCCGTTTCAATTAATGGTGTTTCATGTAATTTTTATATTCTCAGAAAAATATTTCATGACTGAAATAATAAACCTCAATTTAAAAAAATGAATTTTTTTTACCGTTTTATTTTTACTTGTAAAATTTGATTTTCTTTCATAATTTAAATGTTATTTTCAGTGCAGAATTCTTCCTCAAACGTAAAGTAAAAAAAAAAAAAAAATTTGAAAGTGAATTTTTTAAAAAAATCTAACCAGATTCACTTAAAATTAGAACGAATTATATCACTTCTGTGCTACCATCCAATAAATTTGTGCCGTAAGTTGTGAATATATTGACGTACATCAATCAACGCCTGTGAAAATAGACCACCCTGGTTGGAAATATCTCTTAAAAAATTTTCTGCTAAAAATGTAAGTAATGTTTCTTTCAAATTACATTAAGTATACTTTAATCATTCTA
The DNA here is from genome assembly GCA_964036315.1 of Acanthosepion esculentum. Classification (NCBI taxonomy): domain Eukaryota; kingdom Metazoa; phylum Mollusca; class Cephalopoda; order Sepiida; family Sepiidae; genus Acanthosepion; species Acanthosepion esculentum. The sequence goes on along the minus strand of OZ038512.1, from coordinate 58,254,441 downwards.
AATTTCCTAAGATAACAAAAGAAAAAGGTGTAATTGATTTTTCATGATTTTTTAACTAACAAACTATGATCTTTCCGACAGAAATGTCGATAAGTTTGATTTTACGAAATTTTTTGACTCGGAAAAAAAAAAAAAAAAAAATTTTTAATAAAATTTTTAACATTTATAGGAAGGATTAAAAAATCTGAAAAAATATTCAGAAAATACTTTGGTCTTTCCTCTTTAATAACAACAAATATTTAAACGTTAAAAATTGTTTTATCAATTTGGGGACCTTTTGTCGTCAAGGTATACCACTTTTTAGCGAAATATTGGACATACCTAGCTAGTGCATTATGGGAATTCTACTTCCATTCTTGACTATAACCTAACAAGGCAGGGGATGCAACTCCTTTATTTATGAATCACTACAAAACAAAGAAAAGAGTGCACAACTGTTACATAATATCAGTTCAAGTATATAGTGAATGCTGAATAATTTTTTCACGGGGTGAAATGACCTGACATTGCATTTGTTGATGCAGTTCAATAGAAGAATGCTGAGAATATCATTGAGGGAGTTAAGGAAAATAGAAAATCAGAAAGAGTTGAGATTTCTAGAACACAATGAGGAAAGAAGCCTTTGAAAATTTGATACTTGCAGGGCATATTGAAGGCAAGAGAGACAAATAACAGAGTTTTAATTTTTAATCATCTACCTAAGGACCTTGGGTTGGATGGTGTTATTGTTAAACAGTGGACACACATACTATTTATTTACCAACCAAGATGTGGCACAAGGTCAGTTTTTACGTGGGGCGTTCCGAGCATCGGTCGGGTTTGTCTACCTCCCCAAACGAGACTACCCTTCGACATAGCGTCGTCTGGGTTCCTCTCCGCAGAGAGTTCAAGAAGAGAGGAAAAGAAAGCCTCCTCCTCTCTACTAACCGCAAAAACGCTAAGAAGTCACTACTAGCGCCATAGAAGCTTGCACGGGGACCGGGAACAATAAAACATAATGAGTCACTATGCAGCTTGTAAATAGCTCATGTAAATAAAAATACGAGCAAAGATATGAAAAGAGAGAGAAAAGTAAATACCTGTAAAAGTTTTACAGGTATTTACTTTAGTTTTACAGTAAAACTAAAAGTTAATGTATAATACAAAGAAAAAGTAAAACATAACATGGTGGCAGGAAAAAAGGAAATGGATATGATAGTTAAAAAAGACAAACATTGCTAAGAAGAGTTACAAAGGATAGGAAGTTGTGAAGAGCCATAATTGCCCATGTCCTGAAAGGACACGGTACATAAAAAAATAAATAAATAAAAGAGTACATTAAGAATTGCTCCTTCCTTTCCGACTAGGTGGAAGGACATTTAACTTGCCATTTTTTAAGAGTAGTAAGGGTATTCTTTTCAATATCCAATCCAAGGTTGGATTTCATTTATTTTTTTCATTCACAATCAAAATATAATAAAATCTAATTCTGAGTTTACTTGTTGACTTACGTTGTATTTGACTAAAAAAAGTGAGAAACGACAACTTAAAAGTAGGGCCGATTTCTAAAGGTCATTCGTCTGTGTCCGACTTAAATTCCAAAACTACAATATTTAAAAAAATCTAAGAGACTAAAAAAAAACAAAAAAAAAATTTTTGTTTCAGTCCAAGGAAGTTTTTTTTTTTTGATAAATAAACTAATAAACATTTTTATTTCTGTCCGCACTTTATTTGTAAATTTATTAAACCGTAATTAGTATGTATGCTGTTTTGAATTTTTAAACTTGACATCGTTCATTTTGTTTTTTAAATAAACAATAATAAAGTTAAACTAAACATGAATGAATTTTTTTTAAGAATATTACAATTTTTGTTCAATAAATCAAAATGGCAATTTTTAAATTTGTAGAAGTTATTATTAAATAGAAAAAAAAAGTAAACAATTTTTTCCAAACGAAACCCTATGTCATTTAAACAATGACAATAATAAAAAATTTAAAAAAAAGTTAGAACGATTTAAAAATAATACAAGGGAAAATAAAAATAGTAAACTTAAAGGAAAGGGATGGTTTTATTCGCGAAAAACAATGAATAGACTTTCCATTGTAAAAAAAAAAAAAAAAAAAAAGTTAATTTAAAAAACATCTTCGCTTAAAGAAAAGAGTACAAAAATAAATTGATTATCAAAAAAAACCTTTGGAACATGCTTAATCAGATTAAAAATTAGGTTTACTTTTTTATTTTTAAACTGAGGACTGAGGGCGTCCAGAGTGACAAAAAGAAAAAAAATTAAAGTGTACTGTAAAAAATGAATTAATTATCACAACAGGTTTGTTTGAATATTAGTTAGTTAGTTAGTTACTTTTTTTATTCACAATGTGTTGATAATGAATTTGTGTACTACTGGTGTTACTTTGTTGACAACACCACAATGCACAATTTTTTTTTTTTTCATTTAAAAAAAAGGTAAAATTTTTAATGGTATTATTAATCAAAATAACACTAGTATTTACTAGTTTTTACAGCAGTAAGGTAAAGAATTTTAAGATAGCCCCGTTAAATTTCTAAGTACGAGTTGAAGTTGAGGTTAAAAAGGTTTGTTTTTTTTAAATTTTTTACGTAAGGTCTTTATTAAAATTGTGACACGAGGCTAAGAGTGTGATTTTTCTCAGTGAGGATCGAAATCGCTTCAAATCTGAAATTAGCTAGCACTCCGACACAAAAGCTAGTAGAAAATAATTTAACTTTTACCAATATAGTCAACCAGAGATCGTTTAACCATTTTTTATACTTTAAATTACTTACTCATTTAGTATCCCCAGAGGCTCGATTTTAGTGGTGTCAAGATAAGGAACAGAAAACATTTACAAAATGTCTCTACTTCCGTTCATCAAACAAAACAATTACATTACAATGTATATAAATAAAGAACTAATTGTTACACTCAGAGAGTTAAGAAAATTTATAACGAATAGTACTGTTCATCCCCAAAATATTGAGCTAAAATACAGAGACTACGGATGTCACGATACGATCAGAATTTATATTTTAGAATTAAAATACGCTTGGTTTAACTTTTAGAAAATAAGCAAACTAAACAGAAAAATCAGGCGACAGCCCTCACCTCTTTTTTTTTTTTTTTTTTTAATTTCTTTTGACAATATTCCACGTTTAGAGTCATTGTTTTGAAAAATATATCAACGAATTATTAAACATCAACAAAACTTGTATTGCTTCAATAAAAAAACGATAATTTAAAACGTAAACAAGGGTTTTGCTGCGGGGGGGGGGTCAGCATAAAAATTAAGATAATCTGAAAGTGTCATACAAGGTATGAAAAAATAAACATACAGGGTTACTTCTGATTCTTATTCAAAAAGTGATATTATCATCTATCTGGCAACGAGACTTTTTTTTTTTACCAGGTAATAAAAAAGAAACAATAAGTAACAATTGTTTTTAACATCGATTTTGAGAAAAAAAAAAAAAAATAGAAAAAAAAAAACCTACCTAGGAGCCCGTACCGTGTGGATTCAAACCTGTATTTCTAAATGTTAGTTGTACAAAGGAATTCATATCTGCAAAAATGGAAACTATACACTCAAGAGATAGAAAGAAAGCAAGATGGAAAAAGAAGCTAAAAAAACTAGAAAAACCAAAGAAAATTTATATATATATATATATATATTATACACGAATAATAGCAGTCGTTAAATTAAGTAAGTCAAAGCAAAGCAATCTGTATGAATATGGATGTATGCGTGAGCAATACTTTGAAAGCCGAAATAAGCAATGCAATCAGAAGCTTAGCATTCATATGCGTGTGAAAAAAAGTATATATACTCAATGAACTAATGCGTACACATAGGCGGGTATTTCGGTTTTGCGTGTGTATAACCATTTCAGTTAGAGTTTATGTCTCTTCGTAGACATGTTTGTGCTCATGTCTTCCCCCATCAGTAATCTCGCACCACGCTTACTAACACGTGACCTGTCGCATGGCATCTGCACTGACAACCAGCTGCTGTCTTTTGATTGGTCAGTTCAATGCCTATATTTAGCACAGTGGGTGGGGCATCCATTCCATAGTCGAGAAACGGTGCATGTTTTGTAGTAAGAGCCGCGTGTTCTGCGTGATAACTACACGAGCCATGACTGTTAGTGTTTCAAATTTGATCTACTTAAACTAGATATTATCATACATATATTAGTGACATGCTTGGATAATATTTCATGTATTCAGCATTTCTGGCCGTAATAAACTGGAATATGATACTTAATTAAAATTTTCTTAGTTTCTGTGTATCGCATTATTATTCTTATTCTATTACGCAAGCAAGCGAGTTTGTAACAAGAGTAAATTATTAGAGGGAAATAGGAAGTTCAATCCTTCTAAAAGGGTGTAAAAGACAAGGATTTGTCTTCTCGCCGGACTTTTTCAACCTATACAGCGAGGCAATTCCAAGAGAATTAGAAGTCTTACCAGGATTCATTATTAGCAGCCACAATCTTAACAACATAAGATATGCAGATGGCACAGTGCTGATAGCAGACACGGAAAGGAAACTACCAGACTCCCTACAGAAGGTAACGAAGGAAAACGAGAAGAAAGGACTTGTTGAAGGACCGTGTGTGTTTGTGAGTCGTATTAGAAACACGTGTGTAACTCCTGGTAGAATATTAAAAGGCCCAACTTCAAGAAAATGGCCGGACTTGAATTAAGTCCAACTGAAGATGAAATGAAGACAAATAAGACCGATATACAAATATATGTATTAAACAAAACAATTTTACAATGGACTTAGACAATAACATTTGTATGTGTGTGTGAATATTTGTTTGTTCTTTGGTGAATGTTCGTACGTACGTGTATCTGTGTATAATGTTCATGGCGACTCCCTCAAATGGGAAGACGCGCATCTTCTAAGAGAGCTTACATTGTAGTTGCTGAAATGAAGAAATGAAAAAGAATATTTATTTATGTAAAATACAGAAAATGTGGCACAAGGCCGAAATGGGGAAGAGGTCGGTCTTCTGTCTTAACTTTAAACTTAGCTAGCCACAAACGTTGACCCAATCATACTAACAAAATTCCTTACACCAAAACAACACATTCTTACGTACCTTTCTCACCACATCCACCATAATACTTCAATGTCGCCATGAAAATACTAATTAGTCCCTATATGTACAATTTATCGTCTGTGGGGGGGGGGAATAAAACAACAATCTAAAATTTTTTTAAAAATAGCCCCAATGAGTATTTACAATATGAAAAAACTATTTACAAGAAACTAAACAAAATCATGTTAGTAATAAAACCCCTCACAATCACTAAATGTGGCAGAAACATCAGTTAACCGGACGAAATTTATGCGGGACTATAATAATATAAAACATTCGTTCATCCCAAGCACTCACGCAGACACGTACTCATTCAGACGCAACAACAAATACGAAAAATCACACACGAAAAGAAAGTCGCCCCACATCCACCAGAGAACTGATATCACTGACCACCTAACGAGGAAATTGGATGGGGAATTAAACTTAAAGAAAAATAGGGGCAGAAATAAAAGGGGCCAATGAGCATACATACCCTAGCTAAGTTTATTGAAAAAGGAAATTAAAGAATCAAAACTAAACTTAAGCTAACCTAATTTTGGGATGGGTTGCTCGTGTTCAACCCAGGTAAAGCAATATCCTGATGCCTAACCGGCATCAAAGTGCCACTCCAGGTCAGTCCCTTTCACACGACACAAGCGCGCAAGATTCACCCACCTTTTGCCGAATTCAGATGAAGTGAGTCACCGCCTTTCCGACCTAATCTTGACTTTAAGCTGATGCTTAAAGTACAAGATCAGCTGGGAAGAAGTGAACTCTCGCCTTCATAGAATCCCTTCTGACGTGTCAATCAAATCACGACTCTCATAACACTTAGCAAGCATAAGAACACATAATGTTCAGCCATCGTTAGCGGCGGAGCCACATTGTTACAAACAGAAGCGGCCTCAAGGACAAAGAACTTTCCAGGCAGCGTGCGAACCATGATGCCTTCAACATACTTGCACAACGGCACTACCACCCTGCAATGAAAGAAGGCGTGACTAATGGTCTCGACTTTCCCAGTACAGCGCCGGCAGTTTGGCTATTTCTCCAAGCCCGCTGTGCAAAGTCTCTTGGCGACCCAGAGGGCCCCACGCATCACCAGCAAGGTGAGTGATGCCTCATTGTTATTGAGACATTTCAACCCGGGCGCCCAAGGCCATATCGAGCGAGCCTCCTGCTTCGTAAGAACGAACGGCCTCCCTAACTAACACCTGATATAATGCCTTACGAGACAACGCCTGGACGTTGGAGAGGCCATCCGACGCCCATAAGAGGCGTTTCAGAGCACGATGACATTCACGGTAGAAGGAGCATTCGACTCGGGGGTAAACGGCGGGCCTCCTCCACGCACGAGTGCACACTGCTCTGGGATGGGAAGTTCTTACGGGCGTCTTCCTTCGAGAAGGCGCCTCCTCATCCGATTCGCGACACATTCGATCCAGGAACCCGATGCGAGGACGAGGCGAGAAGTCGCCCAGTATTTATAGTATAGGGAGAATGACCCCTAGTGACAATTTGGGAATTATGGAGGAGCTAACTCCGACAGACTAAGTATAAACTACAAGAAGACAGAATGCATGGTTATCAGCAAAAGGATGAGCCCAAAATGCCAAGTACAGATCGAGAATACTGAAATTAATCAGGTACAGAGATTTAAATATCTGGAAAGTAGGACGGAAAGTGTGACACTGAGATCCGAAGACGTATTGGGATGGCCAAAGATGCATTCCAAAAGCTAAGCAGAGTATTAAGAGACAGGAAAATTTCGTTAGAAATAAAAAGAAAAAAGGGTATTGAACTGTTATGTCATATCTGTCCTCCTGTATGGCAACGAATGCTGGATAATCTCCTCAAAGATGAAGAAGAGACTCGAAGCAACAGAAATGTGTTTCTACAGAAGGATATTGAGGATACCATGGACCTAACATGTGAGCAACGACGAGGTCTTGGAGAGAATAGAAACAAAAAAAAGGAAACTCATATTTAACATCAGGAAGAGGCAGTTGAAATTTCTGGGGCGCATAATGAGGAAAGAGAGCTTGGAAAATCTGATACTCACGGGACAGATTGAGGGAAAGAGAGACCGAGGAAAGCTGCGCGTAACATACGTGATGGGCTTGAGTAAATGAATGGTAGAACAGGGTTTGGGAGAAATAACAAGACAAAACTTATTAATAGCTACAAGGGAGAGGAAGATGTAGAGGGCAATGCCCGCTTACGCCGTAAAGGGACACGGCACATAAAAGAAAGAAGTTCTTCTCCAATCTTCCAATATGTAGAAAAAGAAAAAAAAAAACTCATTCTATCCTCCTTACGTTAGAACACCAATTAATCGCAAAAAGAAAAAAGAGGAAAACGTTTCTTGGATTGAAATATAAGATGGTCGTTTGTATTATACATTTCAAAAGTTGAAATGGTGGATTCAGCCGATTCCTTTGATTTTTTTTCAACACATTTGTCGTGTATGTTGGCTTGAGAAAGTAGTAATTCCCCCAGGAAAGGCGCAGATTGATATTTCGATAATATTCAATGGCGGCACTCTCGAGTAAATTACTTTCTCTTTTGATGATTGTGTTTCAATCCAAGAAAGTTTTTCTTTTTTTTCCTTTCTTTTTTCTTTTTAGAGTATACTAAATGACGTATTCTAAGGTTTAACTGATTAGACATTTCAGTTAACCTGTTATTGAGCGTCGTTAAAATTAAGATTTCCTTTCAAAGATGCTATATGTCGTCATTTAGGATATCACACCTAAAGCTTTTCAGAATATTTATCAGCATTCTTAAATTTCGAAATTTTGAGTAACTGTCAAATATATACTTGTAAAATAAAACCATCACATTTGCCTTGATAAAGTCCTTCAGATGATGAAACGCGTCGGCTAAAAACTAAGTATAGTTTTCCTCTTGTCTTTTCGTTCATTTTGTCTCTTGTACAGATATACTCAATCTGAGAATATTCACACACACACACACACACACACACACACACACACACACACACACACACACGCACGCACGCACGCACGCACGCACGCACGCACGCACGCACGCACGCACGCACACATATATAAGATAACGATATACATTTTTATATATCAAGAACAATATTGGGGTAAAATTCGTTATGCTGGTGCGACTACACATGCGCACGAACGATGGATACTGGGAAGAAGTTTTCAAATTCCCAGCATCCTTTCGTTCGCCGCACCAACATATTTTGAACAATAAAAAATATTAAAAAATTAAAATTTTCAGACACATTGGGTTGTATATTAATATTTTTTGTGTTTTATCATTTCAATTAGGTTCCTCGACCAGTTTCGGCCAGCATGTGCATCATCAGGAGAAAAAATCCCTGCTTATTAGTAGCAGTGAACTACAGGAGTAAATGACTGACTCTGAAGAAAGTGAACTTTACCTGTAGTTTTCATTTGTTTTTTTATCGTTAATTTTGGTTAGCCATGTATTGGTTAAACGGTCTCTTTCAAGTTGTTTTTAAAATAGAGGCTGGGAGATTCCTGAGTCTCAGAATTCCCTCCTTGGTCATTTTGACATTTTTACTAGTTGCTGGGAAGGGGATGTGTGTGCTAAGTGTATGTTATCTTTTAGTTTTTTGGGAGTGTGTGTGATGTTTGTATGTGCATATATTTGTGTGATACCGCAACATCTCTGCAAACATGTCTGTCTTGTGTGGGTGAGAAATGTGTGTGGGGCTTGATTTATGGGATTATATATTAATTCTGTGTTGTTTAATTTGTGATTAAGTCCGTCTGAACAAAGTGTTTTGAGGCGCAAGTTCCATTTGTCTTCATGTTTTTCTAGTATTTTTCTAAGGTTATCTTTTCTGTCTATTTCTATTTTTCAATTACAGTGAATTTTGAATGGTTTTTAAAATCATGTTTTTCTAGGCGGAAATGTTGTTTTACAGGTAATAAGCTTTCGTGGGGAGGCTATACGGGATTAACAATTATAAAATTTATCACTTATTTGATTGATGTTGTATTCAGCACCTCAGCTCCGGAGTTTTGTAGAAGACCCCGTCAGGAGATTTCAGCAAATGACTGCCGTTTTTCTCAGTTTTCGTTACTTTCAGACTAAGTTTGATTTAATTTATGAGATAAATGGGAGCTTTTATTATTGATGTTTGGCTGATTTTTTTTGTTTTGTTTTTGTGCCTATGTGTTATATGTCGTGGGATTGAGCTGTGAAGCGGACAGTCACCATACAGTGTTGATATTCCTATGTCCACACTGTAAACAAACGCGCCATCTCCGATATTGAGGAGTCTTTCTATATCAATCAATATTCCAGGATTGGTGTAGATTTAGGGTCTGCTCGGTAGTGACGAAAGAGTTTAGTTTTGAATGTATTGAATGATACCAGCCAGTTTTTCCCCATTGAGTTATGGGAGTCAAGACAAAGGAAAGATCAGCTGACTGTCACTGGTCATCAAGATATTTGGAAATGTATATTTTATGAAAAAATATTGGGGGATATTGTTGAATGCTTATAAAACAAATAAAAGCTGCAAAATAACTTCGTTAAAAATAAAATCTTCAATAGACAATTTTTCTATCCATAATCTATTCTATAAATGTTCTCAGCAATTGTTATTTAGTAGTAATTTAGGCCTCCACATGTCCGCCCTTTGTCGTGGGCCTCAGTCGCGTGGTTGCCAGGCCTGGTATAAGGATCGCCTTGCATTATAGCCATTAATTTCAAGTTAGTCATGAAGAGGAAAGATCATTATATTGAATTGCTAAGTCTCTGCTAAGAAAGTTGGTTTACTGTATCGTGCTAGACAATTTTTCTCTCCAGAATCTATCTTACATATAATTCTGCCATTCGCCCATACTTAGAATATTGATTCCACATATGGGCCGGTGTTACTGCTATTTATCTAGAGATCCTTGATAAAATCCAAAGAAGAATCAGCAATATTATTTGTCTTGACCTGGTGTCTCGGCTTCAGTCACTTTCCCACTGCTGTAGGGTTGCCTCTCTGTGCTTTTTCTAGAAATACTTTCATGGTTAATGTTCGGATGAACTCTTCCCTGTGGAACCGAGACATTTTGAATTTAAGCGCAGTACTAGATTAGCGATGAGGTCTCACCAATTTGCAGTCGAGTTGGCTAGATGTAACCGTAAATTCTATACTAATAGTTTCTTTTCTCGCACTTACCGATTGTGGATCTCTTTTCCGGCTCCATGCTTTCATGCAGTCAACTTTAATCTTCAAAAATTCAAATGCAATGTCAATCGCTATCTACTGACTTCTTGATTACTCTTCTAGTGTTCTCGCTCCTTATTAATGTTTCTGTTTCCAATTCTTCCACACCCAGTAACGCCTTGTGGTGTCTTAGTGGCTCTACTGCTTTGCTTGGGTCAAACTCGATTAAAAAAAATAATAGGTGACTAAAATTAAATAAACAAAATTTTCTCTTTAATTTTTATTACCTTGTGTCAATAAATGATATAACGAGTGTTGCATAGGAAAGGAAAAACTAAGGATTACATTTTCAACAGTGTATATTCATCAAAATTCGGAATATATACATAGTTTGAAATTTGGCAAAAAATGTTCATGAGTAGTTCAGTTCTTCAGTTGCGGTTGGCAAGGAAGACAATTAGGTGTAAGTGTGTTGTCAGTAAGACTGGGAGTTGGCTGATTTATTGGGTTGGTCTGCGTGGTTCAGTTGGGGTCAGAGGATAGATCTGGAGCGTATTAGCCATTGGTGGGGTTTGACGTACGCCCTTCTTCATGGATGAAATCGACACCTGTGCGGTGTTTAATGGGCTGGCGATCGTGTGATGCCGAGATGTTGAAGCCGAACTGCCACGTAAGGTGGGTTGGTGATTTGATTTGTGGTAAGGCGCGTTGGTTGCCGAGGTTACGGTGGTGGCGACGAGGGATTAGGTGTATAGTGAACGTTGATCGAGTGGAAATTTTTCTGTTGGATTCTGGTCGAATTTTTTGTAGGTCTGAAGATGGATAATGAAGTTGAGGTGTTAAAAATAACAGTGTCGGAACCCGGTTGTGTCGGAGTTGGCCCGTCGGGCGCTTTCTGAGTATGAAGAGTCGGGTGAGATTAGTGAAACTTGGGTGAAGTTACGGTTGTAACGAGAGAAGCGATTATGACAGTGACGGTGATGGCGACAGCGCATTGCAGGTCGGCAGGTGGCCTTTCAGCTCACATCTGTCATTCGGTTACGCAAACTTAGTGGTCCCCGGAGTCATTTTTTTCCAGTGGAAACGTTCGTGATTGGCGATTGTATTTTATTGCTGGGATTTGTTTTGTGGACCGGATGTGATGCTCGGAGCCCCTGCACACAAAGCAACAATTTTATTTTGTGTTTTACTTTCTTAGCGTTCACATCCGTCCAACATGTAGTGTGAATCAGAAAGATAACTAATTGCAGCGGAGTATAACAACTCACATCGATATTTTTAAAAAAGTTTCTCATGAGAAATCTTTATATATATTTGATTGATTGTTTTTACGGCTTATCAACCTTTTGCAGATTATTTAAAACCAGAAAATATTTTTAGATTGTAAGAATTTTATTTGGAGATAAGAACGATTTAGTGATACAAATCTTCTAATTAACCCATAGCTAGAGGAGAAGAAGTATAGTCATACCTTACTTGAGAGTATTTGCGCATAAGTGAATATAACGAACTAGAGCAAGAACTCGGCTCTCTGATTGTCATTTCTGAGCGGTTACCCATTACGCCACCGACTAAATTTACATCACCTGGTATTCCCAAATGGTCACCCATCTAGGTACTAACACCAAGATCGACGTGGCTTAACTTCGGTGATCATACGAGAACCGGTGTTTCAACATGATATGGTCGTAAGTATATGGTGTCCCCCTACCTAAAAAATATGTACTCACTTTTTAGCTTCGAAGTCTGAATATTTATATAAACATGCATTTAATTTAATGTACTATTTAATTTAAACCATTACTCTTTGTAAATCAGTAAACATTAATATTTTTTAATTTTAAACGTTAATCGTGTTTGCAAGTCAATAAACACTGCATTTATTGTAAGAAAAGATATATCTTGTCCTCGGCAGCAGTTCTCCATTACCTAATGAGCGGTAAAATTAAGGTTAACGCTTGATATCTGTTGCATACCAAAAGGAGAAAGAGGGAGAGAAAAGCAAAGACGAGGGTATAGAGCGAAAACAGAAATAAACTTCAAAACAGTCAAACTTCAAATGACAAAAATGGTTTCTGAGTCGGAGGGTTGCGCATTGTCCCTGTTAAAAATTAATGCTTCGAAGATAAATATTTAACATTTTTCAACCGACGGGTCGCGTTCCCGATAAAAAAAATTAAAATACCCTTTGAAGGGTATTTAAGCGAAGTTTCCAGACAGACAAACCAGAAGGGGGAACAACCGGCAACAGGTCACCACGCTCGCTTTAAACGAAATTCCCTTACACATTCTCACGTCTTCCTGGCCAAGCTACGGGACACTTACACTTTCCTCTTCACTTTCTTCATCGACTCTTCTTTCTCACACACACACGTGAAGAAATCACATTTATTTCTTATTTATTTTCATCTTGGAAAAAATACAAGGAAAGGATTGTATCCTGACAAATACAGAACTTTAACGTTCTAACAGGATAAAAAAGATTTAGTTGTAAAAAACACGAAAATAAAAATATCTTATATTTTTATATTTAAACACCTTTCTCGCCATTTCTTTTGTTGTGGGCTGATTTAAATCCGCAAAAAAGGGAACAAGGGACAATTCTATACATAAGTGAAATTGGAATACAATTTGCCGAGATCATTTGGTTTCTTTACACTCCAAATAATATTATTCAATAATATTCAATAACGTGTCTTTTTTTTTCGAGAGAGGAAGGGTCCATTATTTACATTATTCGGACTATTGTCCTCATCTTTGTCGCCATATTTATTACAACGTTTCGGACGTTGTACGCTCCGGCCTTCTTCAGGTGGTTGGAAAGTCGAACTGAACCCTTTATTTCGCTCACTGGGGTAGACTGTTCTAGTTCCACGTGCCATGTTTAATGGGTGTCATCTGTCAGTTAATTGTCTGTTAATTTTCCTCAGGGACACATGGCACAGTGGATAAAGATCCAGTGGATAAAGATCCAGTGACAGGACCCAAAGAGTTTGAGTTCAATACCCAGTTAAGGCAGTGGAGAACTTTCAGAGGGAAATTAACAGGAGATAACTGATAACTGACATCCATTAAACATGACACGTGGAACTAGAACAGTCTACCCCAGTGAGTGAAATAAAGGGTTCAGTTCGACATTCCAGCCTCCTGAAGAAGGCCGGAGCGTACAACAGCCGAAACGTTGTAATAAATACGGCGACAAAGATGAGGACAATAGTCCGAATAATGTAAATAATGTACATAATATCTCATCTCAGAAATATAGACGGATACAGAGAGGGGTCGTTGACTATATACAGACACGAATACAAAACACACAAAATGTAGATGCAAAAATGCTTGCTTTTGGACTAGAACTAGATGTTGGTTCGATGACATGTCTAGTCATAGAACCAACAACGTCTTTCAGATAAGCCAAAGCATCACCCTTTCAGCTCCACTTGCAGCAACTGTGGATTGGAGATTAGTCGCGGCAAACACTGAATCAACACAGAATTGTAAAATTTGGAACAAACGCATTCCCATCATTTAAGTTTCAAATAGACGGGACGATTTGGATAAAAGGGGCGGATGAAATTTTTAATTTATAATTTTCAATAATAAAATGCTTTGTCCTAGAATACAAGCAGTCTAAATTCAGCCGTGGAAGGACATTTCCTGGATATCAAGCTGTGGTTGGAACAAGGATGCCCAAGGTGAATTTTTTGTACAAAAGAAAAAGATAAAGAATAATTGTCCCGGACAGTCCATTTGAAACTTATAGATAGAGATGAGGTGATAGAGATAGTGGCGGTCGCTGTGGTAGTAGTAGTAGTTGTTGTAGTACCGTTTCGTAATCTGTTGTAGAATAAAAAAACAAAAATAACCGCAGGCAGATATGATTTAAATTGAGACTTTTACATTTACAAACAGGACTTAGAAATAAATAAATATTTCTTAGTTTTCAGGTTAAGTGATTTAGTTACGTTGTAACCTTTTTAATTATTTCAAATTGCTGACGACAGCACAAATGAAACCAGTCATTAACAGGTTTGGAGGTGGCAAGAAGAGCAGAATAAAACAGTAGTATTAATAAAACGAACAGCGTTGTAGTAGTCGTTACTTGTTGTAGTGGGAAGAATATCTGCATCTGCCCCTTTTCGTCCTATTCATAAGCAAAGGGTGATTGCTATAGAGTAAAGTTAGTGTTCATTAGGCTATGCCTCCGCATAGGTGACCTTGTGGCAGACTAAGCTAAGAGTACTCTTTTTAGAGGAGACTTACCACGAAGTAAAGCTAGTTTTCACTGGGTGATGACTGCACGCAAGTGACCTTGGAGCAGACTAAGCTAGGTAGCATTTTAGAGGAAGCTTGACGTTGAGTAAAATTAGTCTTCACTGGATGATGCCACCAGACAGGTAACCTTGTGGCAGACTAAGGAAAAAGTAGTATTTTAGGTTTGCCACGAAGTAAAGCTAGTCTTAAAACTGGATAGTAATTTCACACAGGTAGACTTGTGGCAGACTAAGAAAAGGGTAGTATTTTAGAGGAGCCTTGCCGTGAAATAAAGTTAGACTGTCAATGTCCTACACTAGTAACTTTGGGCCAAATTAGTCCAAGATTTATGCTTTACCTTGGATACTCACTGATGTGGGTTTGTGTCATATTTGTTATGTAGTAAAATAGCGCATGTACTTTAACTTTTGCAGTGTTTCACAGTCTATACAAAAGCATCTAAAGATCTATTTTAACTGCTAGGAAAACTCTATCTATTTGGGAAAGATATTAGAATAATTCAGAATTTATACCAGGAGCAAACTGTCTGTAAATGGATAGAAATTGGATTAAGTACACAAAATAGGAAGCGTAAGACAAATAAATCTTCTCACCGACACAGCGAGGCAATCCTAAGAGAAGTAGATAGTATTTTAGAGGAGGCTTGTCGTGGAGTAAAGTTAGACTTTTCTGACTGATGCCTCCACACAGAGAGCCTTGTGTCAGACTAAGCTAAGAGTAGTATTATAGAAGAGGCTTGCCGTAGAGTAAAAATAATTTTCACTGATCACAAGGCGTTTTCATTGGGGCACGCAATCTTAACAACATAAATTATGCAGATAAAAGAGTGTTGATGGCATAGAAAGAAACCCTCAGCAACTGTTAGACAAGGTAGTAAAGGAAAACAGGAAGAAAGGACTAACTATCAATTGTAAGAAGACAGAAGCTATGGCTGTCAGCAAGAGGAACAGTCCAAGATGTGAGTTACAAATTGGGGATGTCAAAATCAAGCTATGACAGATATTTAATTTTTTTTAATCAGTTCACATCAAGCAAGACAATAAAGCCACTAAGGCGCAAGGGGGGGGGGTTACTGAGTGTGAGAGAATATGTGAAAAAAGAATACTATTAAGAAGAGAGAATAATAATAAAAAAAACAGAAGATAACGACTGACCTTGCATTTAAATTTTTGAAAACAAAAGTTGACTGGGAAGTAAGAAGCTGGAAGAGAGTTCCACAAGCGAGAAGTACGAGAGAAGAAAGTCTTAGCATAGAACTTACTGTTACATCTAGCCATTTCAACTGTAAAATGAAGAGACCTTGTTGCCAATCTATTACTGCGTTTAAATTCATAAATTTTAGGTACCATAGAGGAAATTTCATCAGAACAATTATCAGGAAAGCTAAATTACGGCGATGGAAAAATGACCGAAGCCGAGATGCCAGGTAAAGATCAATAACATTTCAGATTCTTCTTTGTATTTTTATCAAGAATCTCTAGATACATACTATCTGGGAAGTGTTTAAACAAATAATGGAATACCTGATACCGAAAAACCTGAAAGTGCATTGTAACAACGAAAGGTGCATTTCAAAAGCTAAATAAAATATTACGAAATAGGAAAATTTAGTTAGAAATAAAGAAAAAGGTGCTGAACTGCTGAATGAATTTTTCTATATGGCAATGAATGTTTGACAATTTTCTCACAGATGAAGCGGAAAATTGGAGATGTGGTACTACAGAAGAAGACTGAGAATACGATGGACGTGGCATGTAAATAACGAGGAAGTCTTAAAGAAAATTAAAACAAAGAATCAGAATTAGTACCAGAAAGAGTTGAATTTCTTTTGATTTTTATGAGAAAAGAGGGCTTGGAGAATTTAACATTCACATGGCATATTGAAGGCAAGGGGAAAAGAGTCAAACAGTAAATAACCTACTTAAGCTTGCGTAAATGAATTGCAGAGCTTGGGGTAGAAGAAATAAACATATCTAAGTGGAAGAAAGAATAGGAAGTTGTGAAAAGTCATGACAGCCCACTTCTTGAAGGAACATGGTACCTAAAAGAAGAAGACTTTTGCCGTAATCGACATGCAGAAATGTATTAATGAACACAGTTCATGCTCATGGTCAAAGAATGATTTTTGATTATCTTACAGTGCAGATCAAGTTTCAGAGATATTTTACAGATATCCACGGACTTGTCCCCTTAAATTGATGTTGATAATTAGACAGGTTAATCTATATAATAAATGCCAATGTAAGTGTGTCAGACTTTTTCAATTAAAGGGGCACAACTCTCATTAGATCATCTCCTTCTATATAATAAATGCCAGTGTCAGTGTGTCAGACTTTTTCAATTAAAGGGACACAAATCGCAATAGCAGTCACCCATCTAAGTACAGATCAGGTCCGACGTTGCTTAGATATGTAACGATTTGGGTTTTCGAGGCATTGAATATAACCAGAGATTTTTCCCCTACTGAGATGTTAGAGCTAGATCGGATGAGAGATCAGCTGTCAATCTTTGGTCATCTAGAGTTCTGGAGGTGCATCCATATACTATTTTACCTCCAGCATACATATTCACAAATAATCGGAGTATACTCTTCGGTAGACCATTTATGTAAAGTAAAAAAGGGTTGGTTACAGAAGCAACCTCAGAGGAACACCTGCGTTGATTGCTAGGGCCCCGGAGAACTGTCCGTTTACAACTACCTTCAAGGACCTACCCATTAAGAAGGACTTCTTCCAGTAATTCCATAGCTAGAGCGCTTGAGCAGCAACCCTTTGTGCCACACCTTGTCGAAAGCCTTTGAAATATCTAATGCTATGGTCTTTGAAATGTATTTGTTGTCTAATGCCTTACTGATTCTGTGAGTAATGGTAATTAGGACATCAGCAGTGGATCGGGTCGATCGAAACCCGTACTGCTTGTCGCTCAAGAGGGTGTTATTCAACAGGTAATCAATAACTTTCTTGTTGATTATAGTATCAAAAAGCTTACTAATGATACCTAGGAGACTGATGAGTCTATATTGAGAGGGGGTTGATCGCTCGCCCGCATTCTTGAAAACCGGAATACATTGACAACTTCCAGAGATTTGAGAAGGATTTCTTGAAGCAGCAGTTAAACAATTTCGTTAAGATCGGGGATAGTTCCGGGTTAATATTCTTAAGGACAACCACTGGAATTTTGTTTGGGCCAGTGACTTTTTTTAAGGTCAAGACTTTTGATAAGCTTTGAAACTTCTCGGGATGTAGTAAAAAATACTACTGAGATTGTGCTCAGTAAGGCGCGAAAAGTCAGGAAAGAGATGTCTAACGTCTTTTAATGTTGAGTTTGAGGCAAAGATTGAGGCGTAGAGTTTCGCCTTATCCGACAAGGAAGATGTGACCGCGGGGACATTTATAATAGTGGACACTATCTTGCTCATGCTAAGTCTCGAATAAACACTATATATAATTCACTATGTTTTATCCATAATGTTGAATGTGTTAAAATGATTCAATTTTTTAACAAAGAAAAATCTCAAGTTGACGTTAAAAATTGCTGCAAAATATTGTTTATTTATTTACGATGGAATCATCTCTTATGACATGTCTCTAATCTGTATTTAAATTCATAGTATTTATTTTCAATATTTCTAGTTGAATTACTCACCTATATTGCATATGATCCATTAATGTACATAATTAGGTTACGCTTTGCATCTATTCATAATTTGGTTGTTGATCTTACAGAAATCTCAGGATCCAATTTGTTCGATTTTAACATTGTCATGGATCACTTGTCCATAGCTACAATTTGCCTTTAAGAGTCAAACTACACCGCTCCTTGTGATAAATATTGAAGTAGTGGTTACGGTGAGCGATGACTGGGGAGGGGGTGCTAGTATAAAAATCTCTATACCAAAAGGGATCCATTCTGAGACGAGTAAATTCTAAAGCCGTCACAGTTTGCCTTCGTGCAGCGAAAAATCGTTCTATAGAACGGCAAATCAGGGGATGCTTTTGGTTTAGCATCAATTTGGACATTGTTGAATGGTCCCAAGTGCCCGGTGGAGGCGTGTAAAATTTTGCTAAGCATTTTTCAGAGCAGGATGTGAGGAAGAGGTCAAGGAGGTTTGACTGATGTCCCGTCTCATCAGGAACGCGGATGAGGTCTTCAATGATCTGATCTCTCTCTCTCTCTCTCTCTCTCTCTCTCTCTCTCTCTCTCTCGATATATATATATATATATATATATATATATATATATATATATATATATATATATATATATAATGGTGAACTCTCCCGTCGTATTCCACGTATGAGGGTCAAGCAGCTCAGTTCCTAGGAACCGACAGCCCAGATACCAGCACATATGGTTTGATTATAGTGGTGAAGGCTTTGTGCAAAACCAACCACACTTTTTGAAGGACCGAATACAGAGACCTGGTGCACTACGTGCCTCAAGTCCCCAAACGACCCTCCGCAGGTTTTGAATTCAGAGTTGTCCTTTTTCTAGACCAGTTGCCATCAAAGTTTGTCCTGCTATTTATCAATAGCTGGAGGGAGAAGAAGAGAATTAATACCTTTCCTAAGGGTATTAGCACGTAAGTTAATGTAATAGATTTGACTGGAATTCGAACTCTGCTCTCCGATTCCTCAATCCAAGCTGCTATATATAAAAGATTAATGGTCAGAATTGAATTAGACGAAGAAACACTCGTATTAAAAAATGCTCAATACACATATAAAAAAAACAAAAGTAAAAATAACATGTAGAGCTTTTAACTTTAAAAATCAGGAGGTCAGTTGAATTCCCTACCTTGGTTTCAACTTTACGATATCCTTAGTCTATTTTTTGTCAAATGACCACCAAAAGGTTTTTTATTATTTTTTTAAAACTAAAGAACACTACACTATTATTTTCAAAAATAAATAAACAAACAAACGCACGAAGTTGGGTGTAATAGAACGGGAGGAGGAGGATGTGAAGAAGAAGAAGAAGAAGAAGAAGAAGAAGAAGAAGAAGAAGAAGAAGAAGAAGAAGAAGAAGAAGAAAGTGAATTGTAAATGCATCTAGTTATTGTGACTAGAAATCTACCAAAACAAGAAAGGCTCCACGCATACCTTCTATTATAAAAAAGAAAAAAAAAAAGGAACGCTGGAAAATAAATAAAAGAATTTTGGCCAATCAAAAGAACAGACTAATGTTATTCGAAGCCAAGCTTCGCGTCAAGTAGTCTAGAGCCTTTCAAAATTGTATGTAAAGAGACAGCCGACAGACAGTAGTAGAGGAGACATCCAGAAACCGGCTCGAGCGTGCCGCGTGAAGAACTATGTGATCATTTGTTTAAGACATTTTCCCGCCCTTTTTGAGGGCCGAGGCACACAGCAGACTGGCGCGGCAATATGTTTCCAAAGTAATCATATTCCCGACAGTTGCCAAGAAGATGACGACTACTATCAAAGTCTCATTCGTAATCTACAACTACCAAGCTGAAAAAACCGTGCCGTGCAGATTTATAAAGGACTCGTTCTAATTGAAGTCAATTAACATATATTATTTGTTTATATCTTCGAATCTGTTCCTTTATTTCGAAGTGTTTCGAATTTTCCTTCCAGCTCTTCTCCACGGTTCCACGGCATTTATCTCCAGTCTTAACAACTTGAAATGTCAGGTATCTTACCTTACTGTTGACATAGCATTTATCTCTTATTTGACCTTCTGGTTGGATGATGCATTGATCGGGGGGCGGGGACTGATTGGGGCACCGGCCAGTGCTTTGTAACCCTCGCTACCTCATCGACATTTGCTTTTTTCTACCTACATTTATATACGTTATAAATTAAACTAAGCACAACTTACTATTAAAGGATGAAAGATTTTAGCGGATTTTGACGTCATTCTGGTGTCTTTTTGTGTCCAATTCCGTGAATTTGTCTTGCTCATGCTAAGTCTCGAATAAACACTATATATAATTCACTATTTTTTATCCATAATGTTGAATGTGTTAAAATGATTCAATTTTTTAACAAAGAAAAATCTCAAGTTTACGTTAAAAATTGCTGCAAAATATTGTTTATTTATTTACGATGGAATTATCTCTTATGACATGTCTCTAATCTGTATTTAAATACATAGTATTTATTTTCAATATTTCTAGTTGAATTACTCACCTATATTGCATATGATCCATTAATGTACATAATTAGGTTACAATAAAATTTGTATGTTATATGAATCCTACCTTAAGAAAATTGAGATGTAGTTGAGGGGGGGGGCGTACATAGATTGTGGGGGGGCACGAAACCCTAACACCGGCCCTAATTGTAACTATTCAGTCGGACTTTGGTTGTCTGTAGCGGACTGGTGTAAATGTACATTCTTGGGTATTATGTTGTCTTGTGCTGCAGTGTGTTTTTTCTTTTTAATCATTTCACCCCATGGAAGGCAGTAAAGCTACTAAGACAGAAGGGCGAAAGAATAACAAAAGAAGAGAGACGTTACTTGTTCTGTTACTACAGTACAGAAACTATTGTTTTACTTCCCTTTGTCCGGTTAGCCCTTAGTTGTCACTGGAACCCATACAGAAACAGCATTCGCCAAGTACGTGAGTTCGTAGTTTTATCATCCTCTTAATCTCAATTCCAATGATAACCATCGCCGGTTTGTAACTTTTAATACCTTTTCTTACAATATTGGTCTATTTTATTATCATGTTATTATTTGAACATTTGTTTAAAGTGGCCATATTTTTTACGTTTGTATCTCTGTTTGAAGAATCCATTTCTGCACATGTCCACAGTCCATACGATATTGCAAAATGTAACCTTTTTGTAACTTCCTTTTCTGTAAACTCACTGTCACATTGAAATATATTCCTGAAGCAAACATTCATTATGCATATTCAAGTAAACGGAGTATTCGCGACCTTCCTTCATCTATTTCAACAAAAGGTCTTTACACTTTTAGCTTCGTCTTTAGAGTCTTAATTGCCTTAAGACGTTTATCTGGCTGTCTTTGAGATTACGCATGCGCATGACACGGACGCGTACTCTGGGGAGGACAGAGCATTACTATGGGTCGAAACATAGAAGAGTAATCAAGAAGACAGTAGATAACGATTGACATTTCATTTAAATTTTTGAAGACCAAAGTTAGCTGGAAAGCATGGAACCGGAAGAGAGTTCCACAAGCGAGAAGTATGAAAAAAGAAACTGTTAGCATTGAACTTACGGTTACATCTAGCCAATTCAATTGTAAAATGATGATACCTTGTTGCCAATCTATTACTGCGCTTAAATTCATAAAGTTTAGGTACCATAACGGAGAGTTCATTCGAACAATTACCATGAAAGTATTTATAGAAATGGCACAGAGAAGCTACATTTCGGCAGTAAGAAAGAGACTGAAGCTCAGATGCCAGGTAAGGCCCAATAATATTGCTGATACTTCTTTGGGTTTTCTAAAGAATCTCTAAATATATAGCTGGAGCACCGGACCATATATGGCAGCAATATTCAAAGCATGAACAAATGGCAGACTTATAAATATGTAAGATAACACCAAACTATGGACCATGTGCTACCGGGATATCGGCCATGTTCTACCAGGCCATGGACCATGTACTAATGGGACGTTGACTCTTTCCTACTGTACCGTAGGCCATTTGTTACCGTTGCTTGGGACATTTGATACCGGTCATGGACCATGTTCTACCAGGCCATACACAATGAGGATACCAGGCCATGATCCATGTGCTACAAAGACGTTGAACATTTGCTAACCGGCCATGGGCCATTTGTTACCGGGCCGTGGACCATGTGCTACTGGGACATTGACCATTTGCAAACCATTTGGACAATGTAGCACCAGGCCGTGGTCAACGTGCTACCGAGACGTTGACTATTTGCTACCTGGGCCATTTGTTACTGAGCTGTGGACCATGAGGCACTGAACCGTGAACCGGGCCATGGACCATGTGCTAATGGGATGTTGTCCATTTCCTATCATTCCATAGGCCATTTGTTACCGGTGCTTGGGCCACTTGCTACATGGCCGTGGACCATGTTCTACTAAGCCTTGGACAATGAGGTGCCAGGTTATGGCCCACGTTCTACCGATACGTACACAATTTACTACTCGGCCGTGGGCCACTTGCTACCGGGTCATGGACAATGTGCTACCAGGCCACAGACCATGTTCTGCTGGGACGTGGGCCATATCCTACTGGTCTATGGAGCATGTACTAATGGGACATTGTCCATTTCCTACCGTGCTGTATGCCATTTGTTACCGGGGATTGAGCCATTTGCTACCAAGCCGTAGACCATGTTCTATCTGGTTGTGCACCATTTCTATAGGTCCTTGGACAATGAGGTACCAGGCTGTGGACCATGTGCTACTGACACGTTGACCATTTTCTATCCAGCCGTGGGCCATTTGCTACTGAGCTGTGGACAATGAGGTACCAGACCATGGACCATGTGCTACCAGGCCGTGGACGATCTGTTACTGGGCCATGGAACTGAAGTTATTTCAGGGTATACACATGCATATCCATTCTTAATGGACATGCAGATTTCAAACAAGGGGATACTTTATATTTTTGTTTCTAAGTCGAGCTCTTTCATACGTTTTTGTTCTTTTTGTGTAGCTTGTGGGTGGGTTACGTTATTCTGACACCATGTTAAGTATCATGTTAATGTTGAGACATGCTGGTCAACTGTGAGTAACAGTGAGTGATGTAACCAAATGCACGTTTTCTTACAGTAAGGATCACTCTGTTCAAGGCCTGGTGGCCGCTCGTTGAATAGGATTTGTTAAGAGGTAATTTATACAGATAGGAAGGGAAAATAATGGTTAACTCTAAACTTGAACAGGTTAAGATTGTAGTGATCGGGGAAACATCTTCTTGGGAGTCGGTTCCACAGAGCAGTGGTTCACGGGAAGAAGCTATTCAAGAGAAAATGACTTCTAACCAATTGAATACGGGGTGAATGTGGGCGGTTTGCTACAATATAAGTGTCATGGAGGTGCTAGCCGTACAGGTTAAACCTGGTAGAGCCAAGGAATGTGGTCCGTCCGAGCACTTTCCATGGTAGTAGTGATAGAGCAGTGAGTGTGTGCTTATCTGTAGCAACCCATAGCATGACCAACTCTGACTGCTAATAGGCACAAGCACTATACTTTAATGAAATGTGATTGTTCAATATAAATAGTTAAAATGGAATTAACTCTGTATTTATTAATGCATCACACATTTGTACAAAACAAAAAATAGTAACAAACAGAAAATTTAAACATTAACAGGAATGCTTAAGTTATTCTGTTTTATTTAATCTGTTTTTATTCTACTTGTAGGTACTGCCTATGCAGCTGAAAATGGAATTATTGTTAAAGACTTTCCCACTTCTGTAATGTAGCTTCCCTGTGCCTTTTCTATAAATACTTTTTGTAATTAATAAAGCTTTTTCACATTAAAACCTGCATGATTTTGCTCCAAAGATACTGAGGATTTGCCTGGTAAGTGTCAAAAAGTCACTACAAATTCCGGTGAATATATAACTGAAAAAATGTAATTATACTTTATTTTCTGAAGAATAAAGTTGAAAATTAGAAATTATTTATGACTCAACCTGGAATATTATAGCAAGGACTACAATACTCAACTGTATCTTTGATTTATTAAAATCTTTGCTTGTATTTTTTCTCCCTTTCATAGATATGTGTCTAATTCAATGGATTCTCAGATATATCATTCATTTGATCTGCGAGAGCAAGAAATCAAGCAAAATTAATTAAATAAAAATAGGAAAAACCCAGAATGACATCAAAGGGTCAAATGATACAGATGTGGATTTAGAGTAAGTTCTAGTGGATAGTAATTAAAAAATGGTTTCAGAAAGGGAAAATATTTCTAATTGAACACAGTAAATATTTTGTTGATATTAGGAAGTGTTAAAAACCATTTCTGTTTATTTGTGGAACTTTATTCAAAGGTTTATTTCATTTACACATATGAAGACTAAATTTGACACCACTACGATATATAATATAGGGCAAATATTATTTACGAATTTAAATTTGTATTCCTCATCAATCAAAATTCGTAAATAATTATATAGGCCACATTACAACATGTTTGACACGCACACTCATTCTACACCTTTCTGATAATAGCTCAATTAGATCTTATTTAAATATTCATGAACACCTACTGGATCCTATTCGTAGCATACTTGTTGACAACACTAATAAAATAGCATCATCTACGTGCAAAAAATAGCATCATCTACATGCTAAAAATAATGGAAGCCTTATTAATAAAAACAAACAAACCAACACTTAATAATATTAACTATGAAAATGGACACAATATCTTGACCGTGATTTGAAAAAATGAAAACATTTTATATATATATATATATATATATATATATATATATATATATATATATATATATATATAAGGAATATTTAGGGAGCAAGTATTCATAGAGGCAAGTTTGATTTAAAAGAACCGATAACATTGAGAATATTTTATTTTTACAATTTTCATACCATGTTTTGTGTTTGAGGTTGGAGATAAACAAAGAATTCCAAAGTTGAATTAAGATTGCAGCAAATTAAAAACATAATGGGGAATATGTTAAGTAGCGATTGTAAAAAATCAAAAGAAAAACAGAAATATATTAAAAAGATATTGTAGAATAATCAAATAAGAAATCGGAAATATGTTGACAAGGGAGTGTAGAACAATCAAATAAGAAATCGGAAATATGTTGACGACGGTGTGTAGAATAATCAAGTAAGAAATCGGAAATATGTTGACAAGAGAGTGTAGAATAATCAAATAAGAATTCGGAAACATGTTGACAAGAGAGTGTAGAATAATCAAATAAGAAATCGGAAATATGTTGACAAGAGAGTGTAGAATAATCAAGTAAGAAATCGGAATTATGTTGACAAGGGAGTGTAGAATAATCAAGTAAGAAATCGGAAATATGTTGACAAGGGAGTGTAGAATAATCAAGTAAGAAATCGGAAATATGTTGACAAGGGAATGTAGAATAATCAAATAAGAAATCGGAATTATGTTGACAAGGGATTGTAGAATAATCAAGTAAGAAATCGGAAATATGTTGACAAGGGATTGTAGAATAATCAAGTAAGAAATCGGAATTATGTTGACAAGGGATTGTAGAATAATCAAGTAAGAAATCGGAAATATGTTGACAAGGGAGTGTAGAATAATCAAGTAAGAAATCGGAAATATGTTGACAAGGGAATGTAGAATAATCAAATAAGAAATCGGAATTATGTTGACAAGGGATTGTAGAATAATCAAGTAAGAAATCGGAAATATGTTGACAAGAGAGTATAGAATTATAAAATAAGAAATTGGAAATGTTTTGACAAGGGAGTGTAGAATAATCAAATAAGAAATCGGAAAAATGTTGACAAGATAGTGTACAATAATGAAATAAGAAATCGGAAATATGTTGACAACGATGTGTAGAATAAGCAAGTAAGAAATAGGAAATATGTTGACAAGAGAGTGTAGAATAATCAAATAAGATATCGGAATTATGTTGACAAGGGATTGTAGAATAATCAAGTAAGAAATCGGAATTATGTTGACAAGGCATTGTAGAATAATCAAGTAAGAAATAGGAAATATGTTGACAAGAGAGTGTAGAATAATCAGATAAGAAATCAGAAATATATTGACAGGTGAGTTAGAATAATCAAGTAAGAAATCGGAAATATGTTGACAAGCGATTGTAGAATAATCATATAAGACATCGGAAATATATTCACAACAGAGTGTAGAATTATAAAATAAGAAATCGGAAAAATGTTGACAAGAGTGTGTACAATAATCAAATTGGAAACAGGTTGACCAGAGATTGTAGAATAATCAAATAAGAAATTGGAATCATGTTAATGAGAGTTAGCTGAATAATGAAATAAAAAATTGGAAACACATTGACAAGTGATTGTAGAATAATGAAACAGGAAATATGTGGACCATTCATTGTAGAATAATAAAAAAATTAATTGGAAACATAGTGATCAGTGATTCTGTAAAAATCAAATAAGAAACTGGAAATATGTTGACAAGAAATTGCAGAATGTTGGAATAATAAAATGGCAATATGTTGACCAGTGACCATAGAATAATCAGATAAGCAATATGAAAAATTTTAACCAACCATTCTAGATAAATGAAATATGAAATTGTAAATATGTTTACCGAAAATTGTATAATAATCAAATAAGAAATTGGACCAATTTCACCAGTGATTTTAGAATAATCAATTAAGAAGTAGGAAACATTGACTAGTGATGTTGTGTAGAGTTAGTAGAATAATGAAAAAAAGGATATGGAAATATGCTGACCAGGAATGTTGCATAATCAAATAAGAAATTGGAAACTTGTTGACCAGAGATTGCAGAATAATCAAATAAGAAATTGGGAATATGTTTACTTGAGATTGTAAAATTATGGAACAAATTGGAAACATGTTGCACAGAAATTGTCAATTAATCAAATAAGAAATTGAACAGATATTGTAGAAGAATGAAGTAAAAAATGAAAAATTGTTGAAGAGACTGTAGTAGAATTGTTCTAGACAATATGCATATCAGCAGAGTTTGTTTTTTGTTTTTAAGCATTTAACCCCAAGCAAGGCAGGAGTGCCACTAGCATGCCGGGGGGTTACAGAGAGTGAAAGTGAGGGAAAAGACTCTGTATAGAGAGGATTGATGAAAAGATAAAAGAAAAACGGGGATCAAGGAAACATAAAGATGACGATTGACGCTGCATTTATATTTCTGAAGATTGTAGTTATCAGGGAAGCAAGCAAGAGGAAGGGAGTTCCACTGTTGGGAAGCATGAGAAAAGAAACTGCTGGAGTAGAAGTGGTGGTTGCATTTAACTATTTCAATAGTAAAAGAGTGGGACCTAGTTGCCAATCTATTAGCATGCTTAAATTCATGTAGTCGGGGCGTCAGGGAAGATAGCTCATCAGAACAGTTGCTATGAAAATATTTGTGGAAAAGACAGAGGGAAGCCACATTATGTCTTTGAGAAAGTGACTGAAGTTGAGATGTCAAATCAAGATCGATTACACATCCTTCTTTGGATTTTGTCGAGAACATCAAGATGAACAGCAGGGACACTAGACCAGATATGGCAACAATATTCAATGCATGGGAGAGTGGTAGATCTGTAGATATGTAAGGCGACAAGAAAAACCTTCTGGCACAACACAGTGAAATGACTTTCCTTGCAGAAGATGCAGCTATTGATTCAATGTAGTTGCTCCACATCAAGTCATTGGAAAATGTGGGGCCAAGAAGGCGCAGGGAGACACTCTCACAGAATCAAGCATCAACCATGCTGACTGTGTGCTGGGAAGTTTCTCTGCGATGGTTAAACGAGAGAAGTTTAGTTTTGAAGGCATTACATTTTACAAGCCATTTATTGCCCTAATTAACCACTGATTGAGGATCATTTTCAAGAGCAGCGACCAGGTTAACTTTTGTCAGTTCTGCCAGATTTACTATTGAGACAGGAGTAAATGGTAGTGTTGTCTGCATAGATGTCAACTTAAGAACTGAGGACATCAGGAAGAAACCTTAGCCTGTGGATAGTGAGATAAAAGGTAGTGATGAAGTAGCAACAATAAGAGTGGGCTGCAATAAATGTGGCTGAATTCTCATCCCATATAAGCAAGTGTGCTGGAGTAAAAGTAAAGAAAGTGGGCAGTAATAAAAAACAAGCATTCGCATATATAGAGTGAAACAAAAGGGCACGACAGAGTAACAGTAAAGTCCGTGGGCAACAACAAGAAAAGTTGTGTTCTGAGCCTATGTAGATTAAAATAAAGCGAACTGCTGATGTAGTAGTAAAAACAATTAGCAGTAATAAGAAAAACTGCAACCAGGTCCTATTCAGAGTGAGATGAATGGGGAATAATGGAGTAGCGGTAAAGTTAGTGGACACCAATAAGAAAAGATGAATTTTCAGTACATGTAGCGTGCAATAAAAAGGAGTGATGGAGTATTAGGACAGTAAGTGGGCCACACTAAGAGAAACCCTGACCTATGGAGAGTGAAATAAACAGGAGTGGAGTAGCATTAAAAATAGAGGGAAGCAATAAGAAAAGCCGAATCCTCTGCACATATAGAGTAAAATAAAGAGATAGAGGGGGGTGGAAAAACCTTGGCCTATGTAACATGAAACGGAACAGTGATATAGACTGTTCAACTGTCGAACTCTCTGCCTTGAGCAGAGAGAAACCTGGACGAGGCTTTGCCGAAGGGCAAAGTTTTGTCCGCGGAGGTAGACAGACCCTGAAACCGTTTATGTGGGTTCTAAGGGAATATTTTTGGCCGAGACAACAGGCTCGGAGAACCCACGGTAAACTCGGCCTTGTGCCACATACATTACTCGTGGGGGGACTGTTAAATATTAACATGAAATAATATTCAGTGATTCAGCAATAAAGCCAGTGGGTAGCAATGTTTGAGTAGACGCTCTGTTTATTTTAATCAGTAGTTATTTCGTCTGCCGGCCTGAGTACTTGGAGCATCTACTCAAATACAGGTATACCCTATAAATAACGTTTCAAGCAATATAAACACCTTATCCTGGAGTGGGAAGTTGGTGCCCCTCACATCGAAGAAGAACGAATATTTGAAGAAAGTCCCTAAAAAATACGCACCCTCGCAGCTGACTTTAATTTTAATTTTATTCACTGAACAATAATTTTACGTATGGAAGAGTTAGTTTCGTATTTTTGTCAGATGTTACTAGCAAGGTGGTTGAGAAAAAAATTGATGATTTGTCTTTTAGAAATGGCTCCAGGCTGGTTCTCCTAGTGACTCTGTCTAATGTTGCTTGCTTCAATATTTTGAAAGCCTTTTACTACTATTCTCATCTTAATAACTTTTTCAACAGATTCTGTGTACAGATATATTTTTTATGTATTATTAGCTGACCATTATCAGGAACTTATTGAAACATTTTATTTTCAGTCCAGTTCTGTCATTTCTTTTCCATCTCTAATTCAAGTGGAAAGCTCGGGTGATGGCTGCATTGTATGTTTACGCTACACTCTTTTTTATTATAGAATGTTACAACTGATTACTTATCCAAGTTTAGGAAGCTCAACCGCTTTTCTAAGAATTTGTAAGAAATTTAAGTTCTACACTTCTGGGTCTGGTTGAAGATGCTTGCTGTTCTACTGCAAGTTCGCCTCTTTCTTCCTTTTGATTATTTGGTTCAAACGTCTTTCCTTGTAGAAAATCAGTTATAATGTCCACTGATTTACAAATCTATCCATTTTAGAATATTCCCATGGCAAATGGAAGACCTTCCTTAGATCACATAGAATCACTTTTTATATTATCTGCTTTCATATCTTAAAAGCCTTTTGATATTAATAACTGTTTTTTCCATTAGACTCTTTACACAAATTCATTTCGCCTGGGTCATAACTAATTGAAATTTAGTATTTTTTCAAAAAACTTGTTTTCAGTCCAGTTCTGTCATTTCTTTTTCTTTGTCGGTCTCTTACTCAACAGCTCGATATTCTAACAAAGGACAGTGCTTTATGACACTCGCTGTCATTTGCTTTTTTCTACCTACATTTTGTATGTTACAAATTAAGCACAACTGACTATTAATTAACTGACTATGACTAAACAATTTCACGGATTTTGACATCATTCTGAGGACTTTGTTTTCATTCAAATCCGTAAAATTGTTTTGCTCATGCTGTCTCGAAAAACACTATACTATTTCTTTTACTTTTTTTTTTATCCATAACGTTGAATGTGTTAAAATTATTCAACTTTTTAATAAGAAAAATCTCCAGTTGATGTTAAAAATTGCCGCAAAACATTATGAAATTTATGAATTCATTCAGAATTCAGACTTCTTTTGAATGCAGTGAAGAGTGAAAAGCTGAACGAGCAGTGCAAACAATTTCACCAAAGAATAGATGACGTTGAACTGGAAGAATTGCCTCATGAGATCAAGAGATTTGCCTCAATTCTGCAACGTGAACTGGAGATCAGGAACAGAAAAAGTAAGCTAAAAACACGTTATAACAACATCAATAATGTTGATTATTATGATGAGTGTAAGCACTTCCGGTCCCACTAGGGAATACTGGAAGCAAGACGGATTCAGCGGGCATTTTGAATAAATAAATTGTTAAGTTTATCACGTCTCGTGTCGCTTTGATTTTTCAGCGGTCAGTTTCATAAGACTTATCTTTCCACCATGAGCCCACTGGAACATGGTGTCAAAGGATTCTTTCTAAAAGAAGTAAATTATTTTCTAGAAGAACAGGAACCAATTCGAGAAAAAAAAGAAGATAATTTATTAAAAATAAATGAAAAATTTAAAAAATGTTCAAATTAACTATACCAGAACCATTTAACTTTACAAATTCGGGAAATTAGCAGAAATGGTTGCAGATATTTCAACGTTTTCGAGAAGCATCGAAACTCTGGGGAAAAGATAACAAAACTCATTAATATATTGCATGGGAAGCGAAGCCGAAAATATATTCCGGACATTTTTTTCTCACAACGCGAAGACGCAAATGTGTACGACTCAGTTTTGCAAAAAATTAATGCCTACTTTATGCCTAAAAGAAATATAATTCATGAAAGGGCAAAATTTTATCTTAGAGTTCAGTTACCAGGAGAACCAGAGGAAACCTTTATTTGCGCATTGCACGAATTAGCAGAAGTATAAAAAATTACGTTATCTCCACTTGCTCCTGTTACTATTGAAAGATTCTATTATCTACTTTTAATAGTATAACCCATGTTTCGCGCCAAATAAGATTTGGCGCGTAATTACGAACACTAAGATTGGTGCCGCCCAAAATCTCAAAGGAGATTGATGTCTTTTAGCTGACTCCGGGGAACGACACTCAAACCAGTAACGATCGTGAAGGCCTGCTTCTCAAGAGAAGATATGTGTTTGAACATTCCAGGTGGTCCCAAGACAAACAACCTTTGTTTGAATGAGAGATAAGTATATCAAACTATTTCTAACTGAAATGTATTAGAATCGGACCTATGTTTGACTATACCAGCTAAAAGCACGTTTTTAGCAACTCTCTCATTTCATGTCTTTGATGTATATGTTGTATATAAAATATCTTTTAAACAGTTCAATTGTCTCTTCTTTGTCATCTGTCTGACTTGATGTGGAAATCGTTAAATTTCCCATAGAAGCATGTGATTTTCCAAAGAAAAAGGACAAATTAGAGACAGTCGCGTGATAGGAATACAAGGACCTATCCGAAAGATTACAATTAATTCCTGATTTGAAAATCGAGAAAGCTACGGAGATGACCAGCAGCAGTGAGCAAATCAAATCTCAAATTGAAGAAATAAACGAGAAAAATATAGGTGAACTAAAGACTCGGAGAAACCCTCGAGAAAAAAGAAAATGTGGAAATAGCCACAACTACCGTAGATGTAACAAAAAAAATATGATTTTTAAAAACTGTCCGGCGAAAGGGAAACACTGCAAGAAATACGGGAAAAGGAACCATTTCACTTTAGCTGGTAGAACTAAAACTAATACGATAAAGACCGGAAATGAAGAAAAAGAAATATTTCCTAGGATTCCTAACAGAAACTGATTTGAGCCGTGGCATAAAAATTTATAAAGCAGCAGTAAAGTTTAAAATCGACACAGGCGCCGACATAAACTATCTCAAATGAAACTTACAAAAATCTGGAAGGAAAACCTATATTAAAACCAATAAATGACATCTTCACAAGTCTCAGAGGAATATTCGAATACATTGGAAAATTTAATACCGTTACAGAAGAAGAAGGTAGGGATAAAAATAGTATTTGGAGATATGTCATCAAATGTGTAAAGGGAGATAACTTATTATGTAGAAAAAACATCTGTAAAAATCAATTTAGTGAAACGTTTAGACAAAATAGAATACAGAAATTCATTTGACGCTGGAGGGTTTATGAATAGAGACCCAGTGACAATAATTCTGAAAAAAGACACTTTACCTTACTGTGTAACAACAAAGGCGAAGGAAAAATTGAATAGACTAGAAAAGGCGGAAATTATTGAAAAGCCTACAGAACCAACTGATTAGTGTGACCCCCCCTAGAGTACCCGTAATAAAAAGAAACAGAAAAGCTCGAATATGTGTAGATCTGAAGAAGCTGAATTGAGCAGTGAAAAGGGAACATTACATGTTATCAAATTTCATCTAATCTAAATGGAGCTATTTTTTTTTCTAAATTGGATGCTATCAGCGGATTCTACCAAATTCCGTTAAGTAAAAAGCTTTCTACTCTACTCACGATTTTCATTACTCCCCTTCGGAGATATTGCTTTAAAAGATTACCTTTTGGTATAACATCATCTCCGGAAATATTTCAAAGAAAGATGTCAGAATTATTGAAAACTATTCAAGGAGTCGAAACAATTGTCGACAGTGTTCCAATCTACGGTAGAACTATGAAAAGATATGATGAAAAACTACAAACAGTTCTTTAAACATTACAAAAAGCCGGACTCAAGCTTAATAAAGAAAAGTGTGAATTCAAAAAGACACGACGAAAATATTTTGGGCACATGATTTCCGGAGACACAATTCAACCCAGCAAAGAGTTACCTGCCTTAACAAATTTAAGTGAATTACATCGTATAATCGGCATGGTCAGATACTTAGACAAATTTTTACTGAACTTGTCTGAAACAATACAACTGTTGGGGTAGTGACTTTCTCAGAAGCAGGTTATGGATAGTTGGCAGAAAGTATTTAGCTCTTTCGACTAACTCGTATAAGATAGTGGCAGCGATTATTAATTATTGCGGGTGCTGTCCAGAATAACGCAATCTTAACCCAACGTGCAACACAATAATTAAGCAAGGTATTTAAACAAGTGAATTTAAAATTAACAAGAAAATAAAGATTTGTTCATGAACAAATAATTTATTTGGGTATTTTATACATCGTGTGGTGAATATAATAAGACTCTTGAAAAGAAGGCTGTTAACATGTACACATTTAAAAGGGAAAATATAACATACACACATTTAGGTGTGTCTAATAGAACCCCTTGAATGGTAGAAAGTTCATACCTTGGATTCATTGTTGAATCTACATCAGAGAAGCGTGAAATGTTTCAGTAGATTAGTAAATCGGTTATGTTGACAACGCATAATTCATTCGCCAACTGCCCTTGTTGGCTTTATGGTCTGTATTTATAGCTTCCCTTAAGCAGGTCCTGGCTCACAAAAAAGGTCCCTCCAAAATGTGAGGGAACGGCTGTCAGTCGTCGATTAATAATTTGTATTATATTTTGAATATTTTCAACTCCACCATGCAACTATGCGTAATTAACTGATTTCGGTCATACGGCTCCTGACTCCGACACAACCAATGACGGAATTATTGAAAAAGGACGCTGTATGACACAAGAGAATTATTTTAAAAGAGTAAAGGAATTACTAACTGAAGCACCAATTCTATCCAACCAGACCTAGATATTATGGTCTCGGAGCTGCTCTATTTCAAGAAATAGATGGAAATTTTAAAATAATAGCATTTGCCTCATACACACGCAATAGAACTGAGAGGAAATGCACGCAAATCAGGGAGAGACACAAACTTGACCCCCCCCCCCAAAAAAAAACAACAACCCCAGAATGGAAAAGAATGTTTGATTTCACAAAGTTAGTTATCACCCTTGAACTGTAACTACAAAGTGAGCGAGTTATCACCCTTAGACTGTAACCAAAACAAACTTTGATTTGTAATTATTTATTTTGCAATTTGGAAAAGTTAGAAATAAATTAGTAAAGAAAAAAGAAATTACCTTAGGAAGAAGAAGGATGTTATAACAACAATAACAATGTTGATTATTATGATGAATCTAAGCACTTCCGGTCACACTAGGGAATGCTGGGAGCAAGACGGATCCAGCGGGCAGTTTTAAATGAATAAGTTGTAGAGTTTACCACGTCTCGTGTTGTCTTTGTGTTGCTACGACTTTTTAGCGGCTAGTCTCATATAACTAATCTTTCCACCCTAAGCCCAGTGGAACAAAACTGCCCGTTATTTTTTAGATTATATTTTTCGGAATCATTTAGTTAATACTTATTCAAACTTGTACACTGCCTAGTGTTGTGTGTATTGCTTAATACGCCAGTGACTGTTGCAAGCGCCGAAATAAGTTTCAGCAAACTACAACTTATTAAAAAAATATCTGTGATCTGCAATGAGAGAAGAATGAGAGATTACCCGAGTTAGCAATAATTTCCACTGAAAATGATTGTGCTCGGTCCGTCAACTTGTGAATAATGCATTTGCATATCGAAGTCTCGATAAAAAAACACATTGTATAAAATTCACTATTTTTTTTTATCTATAATGTTAAATGTCTATAAAATCATTTAGCTTTTTAACAAGAAAAATCTGAAGTTGATGTTAAAAGTTTCCGCAAAATATTATTGATTTATTTAAAATGGAATGATTTATTATGTCATGTCTCTAATTTGTAATTCCATACGTTGTATTTATTTTAATGTTTACTCGTTGAATTGATCATCTACATTGCATATAATACATTTTTGTATATAACTGGTTACAATGAAATTTGTATTTTATATAAATACTACCTTATGAAAATTGAGGTGTAGTAGAGTGAGGGCGTGTCAGAAATTCGGAGGGAAGGGATCACGAGACCTTTGCAATGGCCTTGTAATAACATCACATCTTCACTAACAGATGTCTCCTCTATATCATTTATCTTCCACTCTGAGTTCCCATATTCAAGTCTGACCTTCAATTTAAATATCTGGTGCTAGCTTTGACTAGTTGCTGGTTAAGTCTAATGGTGAATCTTTCGTAATATTTAAACCAGGTGTACAGAATAGGTTGTTTGAAGCACGGACGATAAAGATGCAACTTTTTAAACTAGGTCAGTAAGGTGGACAGGAAACGCCGGAAATTGATAGTTGAAACTAGGCTGAAAGAGCTGCACTGTCCTGTGCAAGCGTTGATGAAATCCATGATGAAGCGGCGAGAAAATATTAGCCAATTATTGCGTCAATGACCGGGTAGTTTGCTGGTTATGTTTAATGATGAACCTTCCGTAGTATTTAACCGAAGTGTACGGAATAGGTTGTTTAAAATCTGGTCGATATGCATGCAGCAACTTCCTAAACTAGGTGAGTTAGGTTGAGATCGGAATGCCTAAAGTCGGGACCAATGAGTAGCCGGAAGTTCAGGGCTGTTGTAAGCAGGCCCATTAACGCAAATCAACTAGGTGAGTAAGGTTGAATACCGGAATATAAGGGTCCGTGGTAGCCGGAAGCAATAAAAGCCAGGAATGCCGGAAGTAAGAGTCTGTGGTAGCCGGAAATAATAAAGGGCAAGAGAGACGGAGGTAAGAATAGACAGGAAAGCCCAACCAGCGTCCAGTTGGCAGACAAAAATAAAAGGGCATGTAACTCAATACATAACTCATCAATGTGACCTGGCTGCAATGGTCAGGGGCCTACGTTTCTCCTCCCCTCTTCACTCTATTTACCAAACTCCCCACAAAGCAAGGTGTGTTACAAGGCCAGTTTTTAACATGGGGCGTTCCGAGCTCCTAGATTCGGGCAAAAATTGCCCGTAGACCCGTATACACGGAGTCGAATTTGTCTCCTTTCCCAAACGAGACTCTTCCCTTCGGCATAGAGTTTGACAAAGTTTAAAGAAAATAAATCCAGAGTTGCTGCTAAATATAAAAGGTATAAAAATGTTTACAAAGAGTATTTAGATTAAGTTAGTAATAATCGACCAATTAAAAAGAAATTAGGTTGATTATAAATCTAAATAAAATTGCTATATTAAATTGAAGGAAGTGGGTTAACGCAATGAAGAAATGGTCATGGTCTAGACGAAAATATTGCGTCGGCGGCTATGATTATGTAATCGGAGCAGCGAAGAGCTACGATAAGATAACTTTTTGTCTCTCGCTACGCATTCTTTGATCCTTTTCTTAATTACAGAGTTTTCAAGTCATTACTTGACCAAGTTTTGGATGTTCAGTCACTTGTGGGTACTAAATCTTTTGGTGGTTTACTCGTTCTTCTTGTCTGCTTCTCCAAATGACTTAGGGTTAAACTTAAATGGTTTATATTGGAGAACCCTCATGTTAGGGTTTGAAATAACTAATTAATGATCTATCTATAAGTTCCAATCATTTACTTCCCAAATTTGGCTTGTTCAATTTCCTGTTCAGTTTCATTATAATTCTCGTCTACTTGTAAAATCCAAATTATTACCTAGACTGAGATTTTAGTTTTTTCATATTCAACCTACAAATATGATCCTATATCAACCAATTACTAATTGTAGATTTCTTTTGCTTGTAAAATCCACATCAGTAATAATGCCACCTTATGATCGTTGTCATAAAGTGTTACTTGGATGAACGCTTGAGCAAAGTACGATCTCACGACAATTTTACCTGCCTAATCAGTACAATGTTATACCCCTTTGTCAATCTTGACAAAGATTCAGTCAACCAATTAAACGTTCCTTTATTCTAATAGCAATACAGATGCAAAGGAATGTATACATATGTATTATATATCATGCAAATATGTTTGACAAGGTACGTCACAAAAACTGTTAGAACTGTAAGGTTGATTTCGTTGAGAAGGACATTAGAATAATCCAGTGCCTATACTGGTAGCGAACCACGTGCATAAGGATAAAAAATGAATTCAGTAAATACGCAAACATAGAAAGGGGTGTAAAACAAGGATGTGTCTTCACATTGAACTTATTCAACTGTTACAGTGAAGCAATTCTGAGAGAATTAGAAGTCATACCAGAATCCATTATTGGCGGCCACAATTTTAGCAACATAACATATGCAGATGACACAGTGTTGATAGCCGTCAAAGAAAGGAAACTATAAGAATTCCTACATAACACAGTAAAGATATAAGAAATTTAGCTTTAGAGAAAGCAGACGCTTTGATACGTTCTTACTTAAGTTTTAAATTTCAAAATATTTATGGTACATGAAAAAAGTTTGAACAAAGTAACTATAAACAAATGTTGTTTTTTTGCTATCCTCTG
This sequence comes from Acanthosepion esculentum, assembly GCA_964036315.1. Lineage (NCBI taxonomy): Eukaryota > Metazoa > Mollusca > Cephalopoda > Sepiida > Sepiidae > Acanthosepion > Acanthosepion esculentum. The sequence continues at coordinate 58,216,776 of OZ038512.1, read as the reverse complement.
CCTGTCGCAATGATGAAGAAAGCATTACCTAGCACCATCGCCAGTGAGACACGCTGCAAGAGCCACTCCGTTTCGCGAGGCTCGTTCCTTAATCGAAACGCCATCCCGCCAACCCTCCGAAGGAACGCCATCGAACGAGGGCCAATAACCTCAGAAGTCTCCACTACCACAGGAGTAAAAAAAAAAAAAAAAAAAAATCTGTTATCAAGAGAAGAATATTTAACTATTTTTTTTTATCTCTGCGCCCCGTGCGATAGACCCCGGCTCAACCACGGACCTGATCAAATTACCGGTCGAAAATGTATCAGCACAAGTCGCATCCCAAATCAACGACTTCTCCATTTTAAAAAGGAAAACGGTACATTCTAATTGTAACGTTTGTTACTACATCCGAACCAATTAAAGAGATTCCCTCTATATTTACTGCTTGTGCGATGAGCTTGTTCGTAGCCTACCTGTTTGGTATATAAGGACGAGCTTGGAATTGTTAATCGAAGTCGACAACAAACTGACAGGAATTCGGGTTGCCACGGTCTAGAAGGAAGACGACGCAGAAGAATTTGGACTACCCATCGGTGCTGACGATAATTGAAACACCCGGGTCGCTCTCACCACAAAGAAAAGTCTTCGGCTGCTGTGGTTAATCTAAATCTTCGATGTTACTGTTGGGGACAACTGAAATGTATTAAGTTTTTTTTAACTAGAATGTTGGAATTAATCAGAAGGATTTTTGGGTTAGGCTGGTGTTTTCTAATCATTCATCCTCAATAATAAAATATTTTACAATATGAAACACAATGAGGCAAAAAAATCAATTCAAACAATACGCACATTTATATACAATTAAGAAAATATTTACAATAATGTTTTGAGATATCAAATGTTGGTGTGTTTGTATTTGTATTAAAATATCAGGTTTGTTTGAGTGTTTCGATATATTTGTGAACTACTGCAAAGTTATAGTCAAATGAGTATTTTTGTAAATTAAATGTTCATTTACTATTCAACGTCAATGTGTATGTAATTATTTATGTACTGTTTTTTGGTTAAGTCGTTCGAAGTTGCGTACCCTTAACTGTAGTTTAAGTTTTTAGTTTGATCGTAATTTTACTTGAATAGTAGTGAATATAATTGTTCACTTTAGTTAAGTAAAGTTGTTTGAAGTTCGAAGTTCTTTTTTTGGTCACAGAGGATTATTCGAGCCAAGTCGTCGTTGAGTCAGTGATGTTCTTTTGCGCGGGAAAGTTATTATTTTGAGTTACGTGGTTTTGTTTGGCATCTCTCTGTGTTCGATCCGCTGACTCAAAGGTTCGTTGACATCAGTTTTGCCGAAAAGTTTAACGTCTCGCTTCGTCGAGACGGGTGTTCGTAATTGTCACATTTTGAAGCTTGGAGTGAGCGGTCGAAATTGTCTGCTGCTGTTGTGGTCTCTCGCGGATGTCGGACTCTGCTGTCGATCTCTACTCTCGGTCACACGTGTTTTGGGGTTTATATATGGTCGTAGTCACGTGGGGTGGCTCCAAAACGAATTGCGCCAATATTTGCTTGTGCACGTGCGGGTGACTTGATTGGTCGAAAAGGACCAATAAGTGAGCTAGATTTGCGGAGAATAACCAATAGTAGCTCGTTGACATTGCTTGTATGAAAGTTGATGTAATGGAGTAGTGCATTATACGAAGAAGATAAAACTGGGCTATGGACGAGCCCACATTACCACAAGAAAAAAAAAACAACTAATTTTCTTCATACAAAAAAGTGTACCAAATTTCTCACAGGAAAATATTCAGAGAAGTGTTTCTCTTTTTCTTTATTAAATGTAGTTTTCACTTCGGAGGACCTTCTTATACTAACAACAGTTTGCTAAATTTCTAAAAAGTGCTAAATTTAAAATCTATGCAATAATTATTTTATCTGTAACAGGCCATATTCATTTTTATTGTACTTGGCAATCCTAAGGCACACAAAGTACTAACTTTGTGTAAAAATCCTTTAGGTGTTGTTATGAATAAATTTCATCGTAACTTTTAAACTCGGTTCGCGTTGTCTATGTCATTTGTTGTGTGCCGATAATTGTTGTTACCTCAAGAATTAATTGTAAATATTTTTATCGTGCGATTTTTTTTACCAAAAAATCCTTTAAAGGAAAGCAAGAAGAAAAGACTAAAGATCACTTGCAAGAAGACGGAATGCATGATTTTTAGCAAAAAGGAACAGCCCAATATGCAAATTACAAATTGGAGATACTAAAATAAATAAAATAATAAGAAAAGAAGGCTTGGAAATTTTAGCATTCACAAGGCATATTGAAGGCAAGACAGACAGGAAGAAAGCAATGCTACCTAACGAGCTTATGTAAAATAGTTGGTCGACCAGGGATTAAGAAATAGAACAAAAAGACAGCCTTTACTAAGGGCTAAAAAGGACAGGAAATAGTGGAGAATCATGATCGCCCACGTCCTGAAGGACAAGTCACATAAAAGAAGAAGAATTCAAATTTAAATTAGTCCACGTTGTTATTGTTTTTCTTACGTTTAATTTTTTTTATATCTGATATCAAAATCTGAAAATTTTTGTGGGGAGGTAGGGACACCAATCAAACAATTTTATAAAAGGTACTCCTTCTGATGAAGCAGTGATTATAATATGGATGGGCACAGATAAATATTTTGTTTATTGGAAATCTCCACAAACACGTACGCAATAGACACGTTATTTGTTTACTGTTTTTGTGTGTGGCTAGGTAGGGGATCAACTAGTGACAGTTGCGCCACAGCAAATTACAAGTGCCGCTGCTACTTTTTAAACTGGTAAAAAATCCTAATTCATATATATCTCCTTTGCCGGTCAGACGACGTATTCGGCTGTCACTGGGCAAATGAAGTTCCGACGTCGGTTCTTCGTTAAACTGATGGCCGTCGCGGTCGGATTTTTATTCGCAGTGCCTCTTATGCTATATTATTTGGATGAAAACCAGAACACGTGGAGACAGCAGTCGTTAAACCAGCTCTTAGCAAAGGTACGTGAACTCAAAAACTAATTATTTTTCACATTTTTATTTTTCGTATAAAAAAAAAGAAAAAAAACGAAAAAAAGAAAACGTTTTTTTTGTTGTTGTTTTTGCTTCCCGTAAAGCTTACTTAACCCACTCACAATCATTTGAAACAAATATACCCTTTTTGCCTTTGGCGTTATCTATTTCATTCTGTTTCTATCTCATTTTTATATCGATCTTTCTTATTCTCTATCTCATCGATCTGTCTTATTCTCTACCTATCTGCAATACACGAGAGAGAAAGAGAGAAAGCAAGAAATAAATGCGTTAAAAATCTCGTTTGAGGAGGTTTTTTTTCTTATTTTGTAAAATTCAACGGTTTTTTTAAATAAATTGGGAAAAAACATCTTACTTTTCCCTTTATTTTGCTCATTTATATGATTTTATTTTCTAGAAAAAAAATTATAGAATTTTCTTCCACATCGCACTTTTCCCCAACTTCATAGCTTATTTGAAAAGAGAAAAAAATACTTTATCTTTCAAAACTCACAATCGGATTTATGATTTAATTATGAAGCTTTGAACGTCAGTCACAATATGAATAATAATTAAAAAAAAATCTCTCTCGGTTTTCACATTTTGTTAAAATTATTAAAAATTGCTTGTGTACTTTCTAAAAGGAAAAACATGTTTGTAAAATATCCAGATCTTTAAGAGAAGACATATTTTCAAGTCTAGACGGGTAAAATTACAACTTTAGTACTTAACCTAATATCGTTAAAAAAAAAGTACATTTTAACTTTTTTTATGGCAAGTAAATTTTAAATTTCTCTCAATTTTGCTGAATGTTGGGAAAAACAAAAATATTCAATAACTGTACGACACGTAATTGCATTTTTAATTGCAATTTTTAAATTCAAGAGCTTTAAATTTCTATTGTAAAAGAAAAAAAAACTCTTGTTTTAGTTTAATCAGCTTTTGTGTGCAAAGTTCTTTTTTCCTAATTGTTAAAAAAATAAAATAAAATGGCCACGTGTACTGATTTGATATCTTTTACTTTATCTTTCAATGTCTTTTTTTCACATAACTTGGCACACCTGTTCAGTTAAGACTCGTTTTTATCATTATGCACGTTTGTCGCATAATGTGGATTTTACTAGTATAATAAAGACAATAGGCAGTGAAGAAATCTCTTGGACATTGGTAGAAATTAAAAAAAAAACTTAACAGCTTTACCAACTGAGCCATGAGAACGGCTACATTTTTTTCTTTCATTTTTTTTTTTTTTTGATTATTTTCCCGTTTTGTGTGTTGGTTCGGACAAATTAATCTCTTATTCTAATTATATTATTTCTTAGTTTTTCTTGCACCATTTTCTTACTGTTCACTCACATCATAGCAGCAGAAATTAGCCTCGCGTTCACGGAGATAAAAGCATCCTTGATAGAAAATAAAACGTACAGAAATAACAGGGAAACGCGGTAAATTGTATGTTAATTTCATGCAATTTATTTGTATTTTGTGTGTATTTTTTAGGTTACAATTGTTTTATGGTACATGTGATAAAAGGGAGCAATTTACTGTAGTATTACACGCCATATCAGAGAGAGGAATTGGATACGTGTTGCCCGTACCAAGGTTCTTGGTGAAGAGATTGAAATTAACGTCTTTTGGCGGGATGTCCGTATTTCGGACAGGAACATTTTTTGTTGCATGCTGGGAGTATTTTTATTATCTTTATTTAATTTATTTTAAAAAGAATTTAAATATTATTGTTTTATTTTATTTTATCTATAATTTTCATTATTATTATTATCATTATTATTATCTTATTTTTTTAAATTTATAATAATAATAATAGTAATAATAATAATGTCCCTACAGTACCACCACTGATTCTCTAAAAAATTAGCATACCATGATGAAAAAATGCCACAAACCTAATAAAAACATAGTTTTATTGTCAAAATCTCAATTAGAGGAAAAAACAAAGGATTTTTTTATACTTTTTAGAACGTTTAAAATTTTTGTTAAAAAATCTTTTTTTGACAACAGGAGTTGGGGGACTGTAGTGAGTGTGAAATAATAACTACCTTCACCCACTTTCTTCAAATTCAGAAGACCGAGGAAAAAGAAGGAAAGAATTTGCAAACTTATGTGAAATTTTCTTGGCACCAATGAAAACCTTACCTTCACAGAAATTAGCCAGTCAGTCAAGAAGAAAAGAAAATAGCGAGCCTACATGAAATTTTTTTTGACATAAAATGAGGAAAAATATTAAATTAATCAAAGAAGAGTGTCAGAAGTCATGTGAAAAGTTTCATTTCAGTTCCTTGCATTGAAGTTCTTGACAGTGTAAAATTAATACCTAATTATATTATCGGCCTCTACCAGCATGTGGCATTTCAAAGTATTTTCTCTCAACACTCTAAGAAAGTTAAGTATTTCAAACCATCTCTCTATGTCTACTTTTGAACGTATACAAGCCATATATCCCTTCAGTGAGCAACAAACTCTCTTACTTTTGTCTTAAACATTTTTTAATATTATTTTGTGTCGCATCACTTAATGTGTTGTACAAACATTTCCTCTTCATGACAATATATTAAAACTACAGACTTTTAGTATTCTGATTTATTTTCCTAAAATGAGCTACTGACGTTACTTCCAGCATGTAAATTCATGAATAAATTCCTTAAAATTACCCACGTGTTTCTTCACCATTATCGTCCTTAATTAATCTTCTTGGTGTGGGTAAATCAACAGTTTATTTTAACCTTTAAGCATGACTCCGCTACAGGACCAAAGATTAGTATAGGAAATTTTAGCATTTTTTTGTGGTGGAAAATGTACTGATTTGGAAATTCCTGTAAAAATCAAATGATTGTCAGATTTAAATGAAACTTTCAGGATTTATTTACAAATGAATTAAATTATTTTAGAAATCTCTATTTTTTTTTTTTTTTTTTTTTAGAAAATCTTGGTAAAAATATTTTTTTACATATCTTACCCCCCACATTTCTTTAATTTTAAGAAATTTCAAGTAATCAATTTTTGTGCTATTTGATTTTTATCTTGGTTAAAAGTAGAACACCTTGGAGAATTTAAATCACCAATTTTTTTTTTGTAAAACAGGGAAACCAGTTACTGAAAATCTGCTCTGAATCATAAAATAAAAAAAATATGCAATAAAACTATGACATTATTTATTTAGAAAAGCTTTTAATTATATTTATGAATAAGATATTATTGACACAATTGTCTTAAAAAAAAAATTATTGATGAATCATGAATTTTTACAAGAATTGTTTTCATTTTTTAGAAATTTCAATTAGAATAATTTATAAAGTTTTAAATTTAAAAAAATTCTGTCTTAATTTTTCTTGGTTAGGTGAAATTATTATTAAGTAATGTAAAAACTATATTTCAGTCACGTATGTGTCATGTGTGATACATGCTTAGGCGATCATATATCTTTCGATACATGACTGACGAGGCAGATTTTTTTCCCACAGTAGGTTGCCATTTCTTTCTGTGGTAGACCAGTTGCCATCCAAGGCTATAGAACCGTCCTGCTATTTACCCATAGCTGAGGGGGGAGAGGAGAAGAAGAGGATTCATACCTTTCCCAACGGTATTAGCACGTAAGTGAATGTAACGGATACAAATTGAATATGAACTCAGCTCTCTGATTCCTCAATCCGAGCCGCTATCCATTACTCCACCGTAGTCATAAATGGAAAAACTTAGTACAATTCATCGAACATCAATATTTTACAAAGAATTTTGAATTTTTTTTTGTATGTGTATAAACATGCCGACTTTTGTAGATATGGTTGTCCATATAAGAACATAAGAGCAATAACTGTATCAAGCTAACATTCAATAAAACATTAGATTACAGAGAATATTTTCCAAAAACATTTTAAAATTTGTTTTTTAATCATTTCACCCAAGCAAAGCGAGAATGCTACTAGTACACAAAGTGGTGCAGTGAGTGAAAGTGAAAGAGAAAGCTGTGAATAGGGAGGATTGAGGAAAGGACAAAAGGTGAAGGGGATTCAAGAAGACAGAAAATGGTGATTGGCATTGCATTTAAATTTTTGAAGATTGTAGTTATCAGAGAAGCAAGTAAATGGAAGGGTGTTCCACAGGTGGGAAGTGCAAGAAAAGAAACTATTGGAGTAGAAGTGGTGATTGCATTTAGCTATTTCAACAGTAAACAGGGTGGGACCTAGATGCCAATCTAGTAGCATGCCTAAATTCCTATAGTTGGGACACCAGGGGAAAAAGCTTGTCAGAGCAGTTGACATGAAAATATTTATAAATGACTGAGTACTTAAAAATTATTTAAAAAGGTGCTGACATTGTATTCTTTAATACACCATAAGAAAACATTAAATTATTAAATTTTCTCTTCAAACAATTTTTTCAGGAAAATAGCTTTCTCAAGTTTAGTAGCTGTTACTGTTCTTTCTAGTATTGATAAAGGCTTCCTCCCTAACCTTTTATTTGAAGTAATGTGGAACATCATCATCTTGATTATGTTATTATTTTCTCTTCAAGTTACATGTGCTGTTCACTTTAGTTGTTGCTGCTCTTGGTAGTTTTCAAATGATGAAGATTCTTATTTGGTATATATATATATATATATAATGATATATAATTTTGTATAATCTTATATATATCAACAAACAGTCCGCATCATAAAAACTTTTCCAGTTTATCATATTTTTATCAACACACACACACACATACACACACACACACATATATATCTCCAAATGAAGTAAAATTCCGCTGTTCATAGCATTTACCTTTTTAAAAAAGTGCTCAGTACAAAGTAGACCAATATATTATTATTTTATCTTAGATATTAAAATAAAAACATGTTGAAATCCTACACAATAGCTTTCGTTTTTTAGTACTATGTTGTACCTCTTCAGACAAATGGTAAGTGACTGGTGATTGAATAATTTTTAAAATATTTCAAAAGCAAAATGCTACCTCTTTTCCGAAAGATAAAGGTGGGGGGGGGGTAAGAAAACACATGGTCAGAATTAAAAATAGACTTGTGGGTTTGTCTTGATCAACCAATTAAATGTCAGATCTATGCTAAATAGAAAATTAAGCTCAGAGGATGGAGGTGGGGAAGTTATTTTTTCATGACATGATAAACTGGAACTAGGTCATCATTGACACTTACAGAAAATATGTAAGCAACAAATGTATTGTGATTGTAGACAAATATGACATGTTCAATTTTTCAAAGGACACTGAGGGGAGGGGTTGGAGGACAATCAGATGTAAAGTTAATTTCAACAGAAAAATATTTTTTTTTTTTAATTTTCAGATTCAGGAAGCTTCTTGAAGAAGCCTGTAGATAAAATTAAAAATGTGGAACATCTATATAAGATATAAATAATACTAACTGGATGGAATACATAACAATACTAAATCTGAATAAACAAAATAAGGCAATTACTTGGAGAAGGTAGACCATTATTTACTTATAAATTATGGCCATAAGAAATGGAATTACCTAATTTTGAAATATTAAAAAAAGCTAGAACCTGTAAATCTTTAAATGAACCTTGTTTCTTATGCTTACATGAAAAATTAGAAATTATCCAATTTGTTGGCAAAAAATCTCTGCTAAATGAAAGAAGTGAATTAACTGTAAATTGCCAATACAGTTTATCTTTTACTTTACAATATAGTTTTTTTTATAAATTAGGTAATTCTTTTTCTGGGAATATATATATATATATATATATATATATATATATATATATATATATATATATATATATATTAAAACTTGGGAGAGAATGGGAGAAGAGAGAATGTCACCTGAAAATTAAAAAAAGTGCATGCAATAATAAACAAGACTCAAAATTAATACACAAAATTTGAAAGCTACAAATATTTATTACATTGACATGAAACAATATAACAAAATACAATTTTTACAAATAGGCTTGATAAAAATTTCCTTTCACGCCCCTTATTATGGACAAAGCAAGGTAACAGGAGAAAATTATTGAAATTATTAGCTCTAAAAATGATTTACAATATAATTCTTCAAATCATGAAAAAAAAAAATCCTTGAGAAGGTGATATAAAAACTGTTGAAATAGGAAGAAATTACTCTTTAGAAAAAGATACACCCACCTAAATAGAATAAAAAAAAAATTTTTTAGCTTATCCCATGAGTGTCTCTGGAACCTTTAACAATATTTTTTTAAGTTTCTTTATTTTTTCTTTCAGCTTCATTTTTTGTGATCAATTGCAGCTTAGTCAGTTTATTTTTTGTTCTTGTTCTTTTTTGTTGGCATCGTCCTTAAGAATGCTATAACCTTTTAACCTTTTGTTGTTCTAGAGGTGTGGCTAATGACTTTCAAGTATGAACACCTCAAACTCTTCCACTCTCTGCAGGCAGCCTGCCTTCTTCACATCTGATTTCTTCTGCTGTTATCCGCTGACCTGTTCTTATATACTCTTGAAAGAGGTTCAAATGGCTTTAAACTTTACATTCATGAGGATGGAAGCCACCCTTTTCTTTGGACAAAAAATACAAGGGGAACATATTTTTTTAAATTTGAAAAAAATGAATCATCAACAGTCTGCAATTTCTGTCAGTCCATTTTAGAGCCAATTCTAAATAAAAAAACAAAAAACTTTTACACATGAATGAAACAATTTTTCACAAATCATCTGACTTTCTTTTACTACACTTCTCCCAAAAGTAAGTGTATAAAAGAAACTTGGACTATTTAATATTTATTCATTTTAATTACATCTTTTTACAATGATTATTTTTAATTATTTTGTATAACTACCTAATAAAAAAAATTATATGTTAAAAGCAGGCAATATAAGTTTTGGAAAGCTGTATAGGTAAGTCTACATCAACGAAAATATTAAATAATTTTGTGATGTCAATGAACATTTGTTGACACTTTTGTGATGTTAATGAGTACTTGTCACTTTCGTAATGCTTGTTGTAGTAGAGACATTGTAATTGCAGATTACATCTATAGTAACACTGTTGAACAATACTGGTGTCAGACACCTTTGAAGAGCACTTGCACTAATAGTACTGGCTCGATAATACTTGCTCAAACAGTAATCCGTATAGTGATCCAAAAAGAGAAATAGTATAGTGAATAGTGACCTGTATAGTAATAGAGGATAGAATAGAAATGACGATCGTTTAGACATCATGCTACTTTCTGCTTATGCATTTTCTCCATAGTCACGTGATCCACTTAATTCAATAATGGGATCGCCTGTGTTTGCTCACTGGCAATCTATGTTCAAACTCCAGTGTCGGTAGTGAGACTTTATTCCTATATAACAAATAACAAGTGAATTCTGCTCTGATTTGAATGTCTGACTCAGATTCCTTAGACCAATGGTTAAAAATAGCTCTGAGAATGTGAAGCATGTTGGTCTCAGCAAGGACCATCTTTGAACATTGTGGATTGGCATTACAGAATCACAAAAGACTATACCAAATAACAGGAACCACATCAATTGAGGCCTTTTAACAGCTAAAATGGGTAGCATATGTAACTTGAAGAGAAAATAATGACATAATGAAGATGTTGAAATAGCATGCTGCTTTAATCAAAAGGTTAGGAAGGAAACTGCCATTAAAACTAGAAAGAGCAATAACAGCTACTGGACATGAAAAACCTATTTTCCTGAAAAATTGTTTTATGAGAAAGATTTTATTAATTTCAACTGAGAGCAAACTGGCTGCTTGGTCAATGAATGCTGAATGTTTCCTTATAAGCAAATGGTTAACATTACCATTCAATTATAAACTATACAACACTGTGAAAGATGAAAAAATTATTTTCAAAACACTGTTCACCTATACATGTGTGCATAGTTCGACTTTTGTACCAATCAATATTAATATAAAATGTAATGGTTAGCAAGCTTGTCTCACTAGATCAATTATGACTGAGTAGTGAGTTCAATCCTCACTGTGTGCTCCATGTTTTTGGCCTTGTGCTACATGTAAACCACACTTACTAAATTGCTATTATACTTCCTTGGCATCAGCTGGAGTAGTTTGAAATTAATATTAGCTGAAGCCTCAGGCAGCCCATCCTCCAAGGCAGTACCTCTCCTTCAGGTCATTATCTGGTGCCTGAGGCTTCCCCAAGAGGGGAAGTGCCAAAGGGGCTTGAGCAATTTTTCTACAGTATTGCCAGTAAACCCACTTCAAACCTTGATCTTGTGTCACCTTCAGTTGCAATGTGGGCTCACTGAAAAATCCAAAATGTGGGTCCATAGTTATTGTGTTATAAACCAACTAGTGCTTAGTACAATTTCCAAACTAACATAGATATATAGTAGTATACAATATGAACTTTTTTGTAACATATTTTTATTATATTGTGTGTTCGTGGGGGTGTCATTTAGTTTAGTCTGTACAGCAGAGTATCTGATCAAAAACCAAAATGGTGTCACTGTGATAGTGTTAATATATCTCCTTTTGTTTTTTTTTTACAATGATGTTCACCCTATACAAGGCTCAAGAGCCATTTGTGATAGAGAGTTACAGAGTAAGAGGTATATTTTATGAGGACATGTAGGGATGATAACGGTTGACCTGAGATTTGAACAGGCTAGGATTGTAGAATATGATCTTGACATACACCACATTAAATGTGTTGACAATGTGCACACTGGCACCTTATCTCATATCTAGAATAACCCTTTAAAATAATAGCCATTTTTCTTTTTTTAGGTGGGGAGGTGTCCCTCAATGTTAACTGTTAGATCAGATGTATAATCAGTTTAATAAGAGATACTCTGTCTTTGTGTTTCTCCTTCTCCAGCTCCTCTTTTTTTTGTTTTACTCTCTATTTGGATTAAGTCTTGTTTTGGTGAAGAAAAGTTAGGAAAGTAATTTGGGGCCACTTGACAACAAACAAAATGACTTCTTAAGAAATAGCAGGAAAGGAATTTGAGGTTGCTTGGCAAAAAACAGAATGACCCCCTAAGAATGTGAGTAAGAATTGGTCACCTACACTCATGTGACATACAATACCAAAATCCCACTTGGTGATGTCAGTTTAGTTTCCGGATAACCTCCAACGACAACAGTTCATAAAAAAAAATAGACTCTCATCATGCAATTATGAGGGATGAAAAATACACCCAAAAACTTATTCTATTACTTGTTGTGTAAGGAATAAGGAAATTTCATCCCAAAGATCTTGGATGTATTTGACAATTTAATGGTTAAAGGATAAAGGAAGATCATACCTAAAGAAATCATTATACTTTCACCTCGGATGCAATCCAAGTAACCAAGGGGTAACAGAACACAAATATTATTTTGGAATCTTATATTTTTCATTGTGGAAGAAAGAACAACCAACTTTGGTGAGCATTCTACAGCAAATTTGTCTGTCTGTGATTACAAATACTCAACCCCAAATTCCTGAAACACAAACATTTGAACTGACATTCAATATCAGTTAAGTGTTCTTTTATTAATTGTATGTCTGTCACTCCATACCTTTCCTGTATTTTGTATATTGTTATATAAAATTTATTTACAAATGTTGATCTTGTGTTTATTGTTTGTCAGTACCTGTTCATGCGTTCATATCTGAGCAAACCCGTCTTTTTTCTTTTTTTTTGAACCTGGAGTTTATACCTTTATATGTTGTGAATTCATAACATTTGTGACAACAGAAATGTGGTTCTACAAAAGGATTCTGCGAATATCATGGTGAATATGTGAGCAACAGTGAAGTTTTAGAGAAAATAGAATAAAAAAGGACACTTATACTCAGAAAGAGAGAATTGACATTTCGAGGGCACATAATGAAGAAAGAGGGCTTAGAAAATTAAAATAAGCTGGAAGCTTGTGTCAACAATTGGCAGAACAGGGATTAAGAGAGACAGTGCAAAGACAAAATTTATTAAGAGCTACAAAATACAGGAAATTGTGGAGAGTCACAATCTCTCACATACCAAAGGGATGTGGCATATAGAAGATGTATAAACCTCCTTCCTCTACTGAAAGGCCATGAAATAAAACCTCCTCCTTCTGTGTAGTGACATAGGAATAAATAGAACAAGCCCATTTTGCCTATGTTGAGCAACTACTAATAAGTCACTCAGTACTCTAAGACCTCATCGTTGCTCACACACTCAGTCCATGATATCCTTAGCATCTTTCTGTAGAACCACATCTCCATTGCCTTGAGTCAAATTAGATCACCTATTCTATTCTATAAATGGAAAAATGTGATACAAAAATGACTGAATCAAGTCCTGTAAAAGCAAACTTTATTGCACAAAAGGGACATTATATGTCTATAATAGCAACAAGTGGGCAGAATTTATTGGCTCATTTTGATCAAATAAAACCTAGAAATGATGATGAAGATGAAGAAGTTGAAATGGAAGAGGAGATGGGACCTGCAAAGGAGGAAAGCATGAGTGCTTCTGATGAAGAAGGGGAACATAGTAGTAAAGAAAGATGGAGGATAGTTCACATGAATCTGGCATAGAGTCAGAAGATCAGAATGAAGATTCCCAATAAAAAGAACTTCAAGAGAAAGAGATAAGATCTTGTACTATTGTTCATAGAAGTCACCGATCAACAAAGGGATTGAAATGTCTTCATGTCTGGCAGCTGTAGTGATGTAGGCAAAATGGACTTGCTCTATTTTGGTATAGAGTTGACCAACAACTAAATCAATAAGTCAGTTGTCACTCAGTACAGAGGTAGAACTTCTATGTGGCAGACAAGGACATCACAACACACTCCTGCCATACCCTGAAGTAAAACCTCTTTCCTCTGCTGGCATGCTCTGATGTACTGCTATGGCTACAATCAATGCCATATGTATGACTTTTAGGAATTGATATTTTTTAATCAAATTAGATTTGTTCAAATCTCTGTTTGCAAACTGATATTATGTGTCATCAGCTGATTTATTCTGAGACTCACAGATTATCATTAGGTTTTAATTTTTTGTTCTTTTAATAAAATGGGACACAGCTGTGAATTTTATTTAATGTCTTCCTAGTGAAGCTTTTATTTTACATTCCAAAAAGTAATTATAAATAAATCTGAGTGAGACCAGAAGACATTTTGTCTCCCAGCTGCTCCAGGTGTTCAAGCAAACATTCGAACTGTGATTTTTGAATGTCAATTTATAAGGTAATCAAGCAAGCTTTTTTCACTTGGAGAATAGGTTCAATACAATGTTCTTATTCCACCCTGGTTGTTTACCCTTGCCTTGGACTAAGCGAAACTTCATAAATATCTAGCTTATAAAACTCTTGGCTGTCTTGGCAGCTAGGATAGTTGAAGTGCCTGAGATTGTGTTAGATACCAGTTAAGTCAGGATTTCCCAATGCTGATTTTCAAGCAGGCTCACACTACTTGTGATGATTGCAATGTATTATTTCTAAACCCATTTAGTGCATGGCAACAGGTGGAATGGTTCTAACACTATTACTGGTGCCAAAAGTAGGTGTTTTAATCCAGGTAAAAGCAAAGATTTTGAAATCAGATTGCAGTTTGAGAAGGTACTTTAATATTTATATGGTAGGGAACTCAAATGGATATTAATAAGTAACAAGAAATTTACAATAAAACAAGTCCCCCATCATCTGACTCACTCACTTTTTAAAAAATTAGTTGCAGCTCAGAAATGTATATGTCAAAAATGAAGTTTTTTAAGTTTCTGCAATTTATTTATCTGGAACTCTGTGTGAATATCAATTATGATGAACTAACTTGGTACCTTTGTAAAAAAAATAATTTATCTGTATGTGTGTGTGTGTATATATATATATATATATATATATATATATATATAATGCACAACAGAAAAATAACCAACAAATCACCCACACAGACCAAACCCACCTGTAACTGTAGAGCAAAGCACAAATGTCACTTAAATGGCAACTGCTGACAAAACAATATAATATACCATGTCACAGTAAAAACAGCAGATAATGAAGAAAAATATACATCGGAATAATTGAAGAACCTTGGAAACAGAAACTATATACAAAAACATCCTTTACCAATAGTAAATTTGCAAACAGTACAACTCTTTCTAAATATATATGTGAAATTAAAAACAAAATCCAAATTATGCCAAAACATTATGGAAAATAAGGAAAACAGCATCAGCATACAATAATAAATCTAAAAACTGTAAACTTTGTCTGGAGGAGACAATACCTCTAATTACCTACCCAGACCAAAACAAATTACTAAATAAATGATGTTAAACTTATTTCAAAATGCAGGTACAAAAATGAAGCCTTACTATGTTACTTAAAAATTGAAAAGTAAAAATGAATATGTTTTTAAAAAAAAATGAGAAAAAGAATACAAATATATTCACTATATACAATGCAGGTAGTGTAACAAACTTTAGACAAAGCAAAAATTTTAAAGTAAACAAATAAGATAACCAACGCCTAAAAAGAAAAACTGAATTAACAATAAAATAAATAGATTAAGTAAATAAATAGTTAACAAATTCACAAACTGTATAAAGGCACATAACCACAACTAATTAAATTTAATAATAATTAACAACAAATACTTAATGAATACATGCCAAATGTCTTAAGTAAGTAATAATAAATAATGAGTTAAAAGTTAACAAACAACATTATACATTAGTTAGAAATAACCACATTCTAACCCACAATTATTTCTACCTAATAGCTTTTAGAATAATCTGAAATCTAACCATTGCTGCTACCCAATATCTGTTAGGACAATACATGACCATGATACACAAAATACCTGACTGACCAGCATATATGAAGAGTTGAGCCATCACACAACACACATGGCCTAAAGACTGCATTCAAGCATGAAACAGACTGTTACCATACAGTGTTGACCAGGGCTGGTGCAAGGGTCTTGTGCATCCCCACACCCCTAAAAATCTACGAACAGGCCCTCTGACTCTACTACATCACAATTTTCATGAAGTAGTATTCATATAAAATACAAATTTTATTATAATCTAATTATGTATAATAGTGGAACATATGCAATATAGGTGAACAGTTCAACAAGAAAAATTGAAAATAAATACAATAATTTTTAACATTACCTTGAAATTTTTCTTGTTGAATAATTTTAACACATTCAACATTATGGATAAAAAATATTGAAATTTATAGTGTTTTTTTGAGACTTAGCCAACTTACTGTAGACTAGTGGTTAGTCAGGCAAAGCATTAAGTATATTTATTCATTGTTCATGCTTCATTATTGTGACTTTGCATTAGGTGCATAAATTGTGACTTTGCATCTGTGTGCATAAATGTTGTTTCAGTTTTCGTATTCAGCATACTTCACTTTTTTAACATAAATTTAAAAAAAAAATAAACTATAATGTTCAACTGAATATCTGAGAATTGATAATATCCTTCCTGAATTTCCCTCGGCTAGCTTTCATATTTGTGACAACTTCAATATTTACCACAAAGAGCGCTTAGTTCACTTGAAAAAAAACTGATAAAGAAGGCAGATATTATAGAGACTTTTTCATTGCCTATGAACCAGCCCAGATCACTGAAGAACGCACTCATGTTCCTGATGTTACAGGACATCAGGCAAACCTCCTTGGCCTCTTTTTTCACATCCTGCCATGAAAAATGCCTTGCTAAAGTTTACCTCCCATCCCCTGAGCACTTCAAACCATTTACTAGTCAGTGTCAAAGTTGATGCCAAATCAGAAGCAAAACCGAACAGCCATCCCTGGTTCACCCCATGCATATGCTGCAGCCATAGTTCACTGTAACCACTACTACAATATCTATCACAGGGAGTAGTGTAGTAGAACACTTGCGGCATTCTGAACTGCCTGCAATCACTGTAGATGAGTCGTAGAAAATGAAAAGTGTAGCGATGCACAAGCAGGTTAGACCAAGGTTATAAGCAAACAAATTGGATCCTGGGAGTTCTGGAAGATCTCCAACCAAATTCTAAATAGAGGCAAAGCATTAGTGCCTAATATTATAAATGGCTCTGAGGTTATCTCATCCTCATCAGATAAGGTGAAGCTATTCCCCTCAATCTTTGCCATTGCCTTCCAAACTTCCCTCATCTCACTGAGCATAATGTCAGTAATATTTTTATTGCACCCTAGGAAGTCTCAAGACATCAAAAGTCTTGGTCCTAAAAAGGCCACTGGTTCAGACAAAATTCCAGTGGCTGTCCTTAAGAATATTAACCCAGAATTACTCCTAATATTAGCAAAATTACTTAACTGCTGCTTGAAGGAGAAATCCTTCCCAAGTCTATGGAAGGTGTCAAGTGTATGCCCAGTTTTTCAAGAATGCGGGTGAGTGATCATCCCCCTCACAATATAGTCCCATCAGTCTCCTCAGTGTCATTAGCAATCGTTTTGAAGCTATAATCAACAAAAAGATTATTGATCACCTAAATAGGAACATCCTCTTGAGCAACAAGCAGTACAGGTTTTGATCAGCTTGGTCCACTGCTGATATCCTAACTGCCATTATTCACAGAATCAGTGAGGACCTCGACAACAAATACATCTCAAGAATGATTGCATTAAATATTTCAAAGGCCTTTGACAAGGTGTAGCATAAAGGGTTACTGAACAAGCTCTCTAGCTATAGAATCACAGGAAGTGACTTCTCAATTAAAAAAGTCCTTCCTAATGGGTAGATCCCTGAATTTAGTTGTTTACAGTCAGTCCTCTGAGGCCCAAGCAATCAATGCAGGTATCCCTCAAGGTTCACTTTTTGGTCCAAGCCCCTTTCTACTTTACAGTGAGGTGATTACCTTAAATTAATAGCTGCATCTACTGCAAGGAAATTTGGGTCACTGTTTTGTACCAGAAAATCTTTCTCATCAAAGTCCATCTTGCACATTTACAAATTTAACATTTATCTGTGCATTAAATATTGCTGTCATATCTGGTCTGGTGCTCCTGCTATTCCTCTCGAGGTTCTTGACAAAATCCAAAGAAGGATCTGCAATGTAATCGATCCTGACTTGGCATCTCAACTTCAGTCACTTTCTCACCAACGTGATGTGGCTTCCTTCTATCTTTTCTACAAATATTTTCATGGCAACTGTTCTGATGAGCTTTTTACCCTGGTGCCCTAAATACATGAATTTAAGTGTGCTAGTAGATTGGCATATAGGTCCCACCTGTTTACTGTTGAAATAGTTAAATGCAACCATTACTTCTACTCCAACAGTTTTGTTTTCTCACACTTTGCACCTGTGGAACTCCTTTCCATTTACTTGCTTCCCAGATAAGTACAATCTTAAAAAATTTAAATGAAATGCCAATCACCATCTTTTATCTTCTTGAATCCCATTCATCTTTTGTCCGTTCGACAATTCTCCTTATACTCAGTCTTTTCTCTCACGTCCATGAAAAAAACAAAAAACAAAAATAGCAATGATCCATAGTCACTTTCTTTTACTCCACTGTATTATGTAGTAAAAAAATGTTGACATGGCTTACTTCCCTTTATTCCCAAGCTGTGGTCCAAATGCTAAGGTGGTTTCAGGGCAGAAATTGCTTTATTTTTATAAAAATAAAAAAAATTAGAATAACTTTCTAAAGGTTTAGTAAATAACTGACAGTCATTATCACTTTAATAGGTTCAGATTATCAAGCCAACCCATTGTTGGGCCTGTTAATCTGAAATACCCAACAATTTTTTTCTCACAAGTCATTGACCCAATCAGAAGGTGGAATTATTGATCCTTAAACCTAATGTTTGTTTTATTCCTGATCAAAGGCTTCCATATGTTATCCAGTCCTTGCTTTTATATATTACATTGGAAATGAATAAGAAAATGTTATAAAGTTAAATATGCAAATTAGTTATCTTGATTAAGAAGTGCTATGTCGGGTGAAATATAAGACACATGCTAGTAGATATAAATAATAAAGCCACACTTATTTATAATTATAAATTTACATAAAATTTTACACACATGCATGTTCAAATAACTTGTAGACACTAAATGAACAAGGAAAAAACTTTATATATTATATCTCATATATCAGGTGATCCCATAAATTCTGTCCGAATTTTGAATAATGAAAACAAGTGACCAAATGTTACATTTAATTACAGATTCAATCAACAATGTATTTTCCCTGATTATCTATGACTTCCTTCCATCTATTAACAAGCTTACTAATTCCATTACTGTAAAATTCTTTTGGCTTTGATTCGAAGAACTCACAAATGTCAGTTTTAACCGCGTTACAAAAGCTGTTTCTTCCAAATGATTCTGTAAGCTACGAAACAAATGGTAGTCTGAAGGAGCAAGGTTGGGAGAATAAGGTGGATGAGAAATTTTCTCCCAACCAAGTTCTTCGATCTTTTGTGACATGATTCTTGCTGTGTGTGGTCGCGCATTGTCCTGATGAAACATCACCCATTTTCGATTGACTAGAGCAGGTCTTTTTTTCCTCAAAGCTTGGTTCAAACACTCTAATTGCTGACAGTATATTTGAGCATTAATTGTTGCATTAGGTGGTAAGAATTCAAAGTGGATTATTCCTTGGCAATCCCACCAGATTGAAAGAACCTTTTGCCCATGAAGTTCCCTTCTCGGCTGTGGCTGGGGTCCTTCCACTTTACCAAGCCACTGTCTACGATGCTTAACATTTTGATAAAAGATCCATTTTTCGTCGCCAGTCACAAGTCTATCCAAAAAAGGTGAAACAAGTTGGCGAGAATGGAGAGAAGAGCAGATGTCAACTCGGGATTTGAGGTTGTTTTCAGACAATTCATGAGGCACCCATTTTCCAAGTTTAGGAACTTTTCCAAGTTGTTGAAGATGACGATGAACAGTTGTATGGTTTGAACTGAGAACCACTGCCAATTCCTCAAATGATAAAGCAGGATTTTCTTCAAGGGCTGCTTCAAGAAGCTTTTCATCAATCTCAACTGGACGTCCGGTTCGATCTTCATCTTCAAGGGTGAAATCTCCACCTCTGAATTTTGCAAACCATCTTCTGCAAGTTCTTTCATTCACACATTCCTCTCCATAAACTGAGTGAATGTTTCTAGCTGCTTCGGCTGCTGAGTTTCCTTTCTTGAACTCATAAAGCATTATGTGCCTCAAATGATTCTTGGGTACTTCTATGTTAGCAGGGTTTTAATCAAACAAAATTTAATTTTATTGTTCTCTGAAATAAAATTTGATCAGTTTAAATGCATCTAAACATAAAAATAATGTTCAGCTCCATTAGACATTATAAAATACTCTTTAAATTTTGTTCATTTTAACAAAAAGTTAAAATTCTGACAGAACTTATGGGATGACCTAATAATATATAATACAGTAAAATTCACTATTATATTTGGAACATTTCAGGCCAAGTCTACACTCATTTTACATTTTTTTTATAATTTATATCAGAAACTCAACTCTGCAACCTTCACAGTAAAAGTACAGGTATATTAATTACACTTTTTTATTTTTTTATCTGCTCACAACAAAATATTTGATACACTTTTTAGTTAATTAGAAAATGATGTGTACTTTTTTCTTAATTTTTTTTAATCATTTTTTATTATAAACTACTTTCAATGTTGTTTTTTTCTAAATATCAGACTTTAACAAACATATTGGTGGCTTTTTGCTGTGAATTTTGTCTAATAATCATGTCAGACAGTGTTTCCTTAAATTGTTTGCACTATGAATAAATGAACAGACTGATGGCGTTTACTGATTTATCACTGCCATTTTGAAATGAAAATGGAGGAAACAGCTTTCTTTCCTTCCTGAGTTAAATTAAACTTCCGGAAAAAAAGTAATTTCCAAGAGACCATGTGATGGTGTCTATTTTTAAGATTGATATGATATTAATGTCTGCAGATATCTTCTGTGTTTCTTAACCAAAATATTTGGAGAGAAAAGGTTGTTTTAGAAAGAGACAATACAAATAATGACCTTTCTTATATTCACTGATTTGCAGATGATATTTTACTAAACAATAATAAACATCTCTGTGAAAATATAAACAAATTTTATCTTTGGGACATGGGTAACCATGGCTCTCCACAAGTCTTTCTTAGAGCAACAAAAGATAGAAAAACTTACCTTTTTACCATGCCTCTTTATCTCTGATTTGATTGATTTGTATTTTATAGCTTACCAACCTTTTACAGGTTATTTAAAACCAGAAAATTTTTTTTAGTTTGTAAGAATTTTTTGAGATAATAATGATTTACTGATACAAATCCTACTATTTAACCAATAGCTGGGGGCAGAAGTGTGAATTCATACCTAATCAAGATTTGATAAATAAACAACTGGAATTACCGCACTTTGTATTCCCAAGCCGTTACCAATATAGGTACTGACCAGGCTTGATGTTGCTTAACTTTGGTGACCTTGTGAGAACAAGTGTTTCAACATGATATGACCATAAGCCTCTTTATTTTTATGGTACTTATTCAGTATTGGCAGCAGTGGCAGCTTTATTTTGTATACAAGAATTTAATTTCTTCTTAGTAATAATTTCATAATTCTACCTTAGTACAAATATTATGCCAATAACTCATAAGTAATGTACTATTCTGTTTTGATCATGCAGAAAGATGGAAAAGACATACCACAGATTTTCAGTGAGAAAATTAAAGGAAGAAATAAGGGGAGACAGAAGTGTTTAACATCTGTTTCAGAAGAAATAGGAAAATTTGTCAAATTCAAATGCTTTTATTTGTATCCCCTTACTTCTTTAAATAACTAATGACCAGCATTCATATTTATGATTGTTATCATAATATTTTGTTAAAGTTCTTAAGCTCAAATATTTAATGATAGGATAAAGGAATTTCTATGCATATTTTATTGTCATAGAACTCACAATGAGCTTATTCAATCATTAACTTAAGAATTAAAATAGGAAAATGGTGAAATTATCACAGGTATTTCTAGTGATAATAATAATGTGAAGTTATAGTCTTTAGTTATAGACCAGTGTTTCTGAATGTGGTCCAGGTGGACCACTGGTAGTCCACATAGATTTCTAGTGGTCCACATAGAATTCATAGCCATAAGAAAAATGTAGCCATTTTACAAAAATGTACCTAAATTATACTTTGAAGAATTAAAAAATATATTTTGTTTAATTACACACATGTCCATTATATTTGAAAATTTCAAAATTATGTAGGTATTATGCATTGCTATATTTATTTTATTTTTTATCATATATATATATAAAATGTTATGTATAATATATATAATCCATATAAATATATATAATTATATCCATATAAAAAATTATTCCTATGTTAATAGATCACTCCACAATATTGTTTGATAATAAATTTGATATTTCTAATTTATAGAAATAAAGTATTTATTATTGAAATTATTATTTAAAATTGATTTTGATATCCTATGTTTATCCTTGTTTACTAAATTAAATTTTAAAGTGAAAATAGACTATTTTGTCTTTTCATTGAGTATTTTAGTGTGAAAATTGAACAGCCTAAAAGTAAAAGTAGGAATGGTCCATTTGAATTTTTGGAGAAAAAATGGTCCATGGGCTGAAGAATGTTGAGAAGCACTGTTAGAGACAGTCTTTAGGTGTGTACATGAAATAAACTTTGTAGTAAAGGTCAGTAACAATAGGAAAATACTTTTGATGCTAATATATAATAATGACAATAATGGTATAGTGGTGCCCTAGATGTATGTATGTACATGGAATAAACTAAACTAAAATATGTTTGATATATTCCAAACATCTAAATATATATTAGACTATGGACTATGGTCCCCTAATATATATGTCCCCACATGTCACATTTCAGGCTAATTTCTAACAGGCCTATTTGCTTTATAAGTCAGTTTATATCTTTTTTATCTAAAACATATTAAAACCATCCAAAAATACACAAACAGATTGTTTTTTTCTCTCTTTTTAAACAGAAAATTAATAAATGATTGTAAACAAACAAACAAAAAAAAATTATTAAAGAATTAACCAGTAATGCAAAACAAATACAAATAAAAAACTTACCAATAGTTTCTCTATAAAT
Source organism: Acanthosepion esculentum (assembly GCA_964036315.1). Taxonomy (NCBI): domain Eukaryota; kingdom Metazoa; phylum Mollusca; class Cephalopoda; order Sepiida; family Sepiidae; genus Acanthosepion; species Acanthosepion esculentum. The sequence continues at coordinate 58,193,700 of OZ038512.1, read as the reverse complement.
CAATTCTCTTTTGACCTTTGCCTTTTTAAAAACATTCTACAATATTTTTTCAAACATCCGATGAAAACTTTCATTTGTTATAAAATATATTCACAAAAACTTTTGCTGCAAAATGAATTTCCTTTTTTAAAAAAAAAAGCACAAATGAACTCTGCCATTTGGCTAGATGGAACCATAAAACCTCCTTGAGAAAGTAAGTCAAAGTACTGCTTCTCTGTAGCATCATTACTATCATTGCCTACCATGACCAGGGAACACATTTCACATTGAAAATGTTTAATTCTTTTGAATTCTTTTTCTCTAATAAAGAAAAACTTGGTAATGGAAATTACTCCAGAAGTAATTTGTAGGCTTGTGGAGATGTATAGTGGAGTAGTAAGGCATAATGTAATAGTTCTGCAGAAAATGAAGGATAACCTTTTGGTTGATAATGTTGCCTTTTTTGTAATTCTTTTTGAATTGAGTATGATTGTTCTTCCATGTAGTTTGTAAAATTTTCTAACATGCTAAATCTTGTGAATTTAGTATTATGTCCATGTATAAACCACTGTGGGTATAGGGGTTCCATCGCACTGGAGCTGGACGTGAAGGTTTTGGTCAATGCGAATACATTCTTTTATAGATGGAAAATGTGTTTCAGCATGGCTAACTAGTATTATACAGTCCCACATGTCACATAACAAGCTGAATTCTAATAGGCCAATGTAATGTAAACAAAAAATGTGATTAGGCACTTAGAAAATTGCTAATCTAAAAGGGAGGTAACTTTAGAAAATTGAATTTTTATAAAGTAAATTAAAGTACAATTATGTAGAATTTATCATACATTATTTCAATTCCCTAGACATGTTTTCAACACTAAAATGCATATTTATACACTTTTATTTTTTTTAACTAATCCACAAATTATAAACAGCTGTGATTTATCTCACTTTTATGATTTTCAATTGTGCATACAGCCCGTTTTGCAAATGAATGCTATTAGGTAAATTTTCTACCTCATAGTCCATTGCATTTAAAGATTAAATTATAAAGTTTGTTGTGATATTCTGTTTAAAAAAAATGGTTAACAAATGTGTTGCATTTGGCTGTTCTAGTGGATATGTTACTAACAGTGAAAAAGTATCGACATTTTCTTTTCCTCTTGGAAAATATGACATTGTAGAAAAATGGATAAAATTCGTTAATCGTATTGATTGGTTTCCTATGAAAAATTCAATTCTTTGTATGAAGAGAAATTTATTTTGAAAGGAAAACAAAACAAATTAAATTGGGTTTTACATAATACATTCCGAAAAAATAAAAAAACTGTCTTTTTGTTGAATACAAAGGAATTCAGAAAGCCTCCAAAATAATTACTGGTTCAAACTGATGAATGACATGATTTTATTTCAGGTGATATGATAAAGAATTTTACTCAAATGGAAGAAGCAAAGTATTATCCTAACAGTTTTGTATTTAAAAAAAAGGAAAATTATATTCTAATTTCTAGAATAGTCTTTGACCCTGCAACACATTTTCCATCTGTAAAAGGATGTATTCGCATTGACCAAAACCTTCACATCCAGCTCCAGTGTGATGGAACCCCCATACCATTACCACAGTGGTTTATACATGGGCATAATGCTAAACTCACAAGATTTTGTATGTCAGACAATTTTCCAAATTACATACAAAATGTGGTGGAAGAACAACCATAATCAATTTTAAAAGAATTATAAAATATTTTCCATTCCATATTGCTGTTAGCACAAAATATAATAATCAACTAAGAGGTCATCCTTCATTTCCTGCAGAACTAATACTTTATGACTTACTAGTGCGCTAAACATCTCAAGAAGCCTACAAATTACTTTTGGAGAAATTTCCATTACCAACTTTTTCTTTATTAGAGAGAATTCAAAAAAATTAATTAAATGTTTTCAATGTGAAATGTGTTCCCCATGTGTAGGCAATGATAGTGATGATGCTACAGAGAAGCAGTACTTTGACTTACTTTCTCTAGGAGATCTTACAGTTCCATGTAGCCAAATGGCAGAGTTTGTTTGTGCTTGTTTTGACTATGAAAAGCAAAGATCTAAAGAAAATTGATTTATAGAGAAACAGTTGGTAAGCTTTTTTTCCTTGTATTTGTTTTCTATTACTGTTTGATACTTTAATAACTTCTTGTTTGTTTACAATCTTTTATTAATTTTCTGTTTAAAAAGCGAAAATAAAACCTGTTTGTGTATTTTTGGACGGTCTTAATGTTTTAGATAAAACAGATATAAACTGACTTATAAAGCAAATAGGCCTGTTAGAAATTAGCCTGAAATGTGATATGTGGGGCCATATATATTAGTGAGCTGTGACTAGACCAAAATGAATAATGGATGTTCATTGATAATTTTCAAACTGTCATTTGTACAGAGAACTTTGCCACAGTTAAATCATATTTTGTATGTCATTCCACTATTATATCTGCAGCTGTTACTAAGCACAAGTTATTAGGTTTATTTTGTTTGTTTGATTTTGCTTGTGGGTAAGGGAATTGATATTATTTTTGTAAATCAATGTTATTGATTTTTATTCTTTTCGTTCTGCCCCATGAAATTTATATGTTGGCAGTGATTATATCCCTACTGTAATATTTACAAGATTATTACATTGGTCATCATGTGTCGGAATAAACCTTCAATCTTCATTTACAGTTTCTTTTTTAAATGATTGATTTTTTTCTAAATGAGGATGCTTATAGTAAAAATTAGAAAAAAGCAGTTCAAATTTCTAGGGCACGAAAGTGACCTAATGCTGAGGGCAAAGAGGCCCAGGGTTGCATGTATTTTTTTGCAATGCTAGAATAAACTCAAGAATAAAATAACTTCCTTTTTTTTTTTTTTTTTATGCTTTTGTTGGTACCAATTTCTTTATGAAATTTGTTTTTTTTTTTGTTTTCCTTTTCCATTTATTTATTATTTATATTAATTGAAATGAAGTTAGTCTTCACTTTTTTTGAAAACTTTGAATTGGTTATTTGAATTTTTTTTTTTTCGCTGACTCATGCAAAAAACAATCAGCATGAGTTCCCAGGCTCACAGACAAGGAGCTTTTTGCATCCAAGCAGTGGATGTTTGCACTTAAACTAAGTTAAATCTTTATATTTCAATTCCAACACTGAGTACCTTGTGTTGTTCATGGACTTCTTGTAATCTGCTTGTTTGTCTTCTTGTTTGTTGAATACTTTTTCTCTATGTGTGTGTGTGTGTGTGTGTGTGTGTGTGTGTGAGTGTGTGTGTAATAGAAGTAGTACTCCTCCCCCTTCTGTTGAACAGGAGTAGAGGCTCATCCCTTGTTTCCTGTAAAGGAAGGGGTTCCTGGATCTTTTCCTTTTCTTTTCTCTGGCCTCTGTAGAAGTACTGTTTTTTTTTTTTTTAAGCGTATCACCCCAAGCAAGGCTGGAGGCCACTATCATGCAAGGGGTTATAGAAGGGTTGGAGAAAGAGCAGATAGGAGTGGTAAAGGAGAGGATGTGGAGAAAGAAAGACAGTGGATCGATCAAGGCAAGGGGGTTACAAAAGATTTGGAGCGAGAGCAGATAGGAATGAAAGGTGAAAGGATGTGGAGAAGAGAAGTGGATAGATCAAGGCAACTGGAGATGTCGATTGACGTTACACTTAAATAGTTGGAGATTGTATTTGTCAGGGAAACAGGAATAGGGAAGGGAGTTCCACAGGCGAGATGTGCGAGACATGAAGCTATTGGAGTAGAAGAGACGTCTACATCTAATAGTTTCAACAGTGAAGGGGTGGGAACGGGATGCCAGCCTCGTAGGACGTTTAAATTCATGAGGCCTAGGGACAAGCGAAAGCAGCTCCTCGGAGCAATTACCGTGAAAGTATTTGTAAAAAAGACAGAGCGAGGCAACATCGCGTCTGTGAGAGAGCGACTGCAGATGAGATGATAGATCAGGCCCAATCACATTGCATATCCGTCTCTGGATCTTATCAAGAACCCTGAGGCTATTGTGAATCTCTTGTAATGTGTGTGGTCTGTGGCAACATCTCTTCATACTGAGGGTACGAGGTTGACATTTCTCTGGTTGCTGTTCCTGACTGGTAGTTAGTAGCCCTAACTCTTGCCTAGCATCTTGTGTGGCTTCTCTGATCAACAGTTGCATAATATTGGAGTACATGTAGTGCTGTGTCGCACATGGCAGGGTGTCCTTGCACGCATCTCTGGTAAGCAACCCTGAGGCCACATTATGTTGCAGTCTGCACCAACTCCTTTCTGTCCATGTCACATTAGATGACCTTCTGCTACTATTACTTTAGGCCTTTTCATTACCAACATAAACTCAACATGACCATAAACCATCAAAAAAATAAACCTCAACCAGCTCTAAATAAATCACCTAAACCCTTCAACATTTCCTTTTCCCACATCCGTGGCTTTTGAACCAACCTCTGCAGTGTGGAATCATTCCTCATTGAAAAGTCTCCTGATATACTAGCTCTCTGTGAGACCAACCGTAACACGTCAATCTCCTCCTTTGATTTCTCAATTCCTGGTCACCTTCCTCTCCTTAGAAAGGACTCTAAAATCCACATGCATGGCCTGGGAGTTTATGCATGGGACCATCTTACAATGGCTAGGGTACTCTCTCTTGAATCTCCTGACCATTCATATATGTGTCTCCATCTATCTTTCCTCAATTCTGTAAGCTATCACTTTTTCTCTACCACTCCTCTTCCTCCCAAGACTGTGGAGTTCTCGATAGCCTTGTCTATATTGTCGGAAAGGCTATCTCTCTACATCCATTTGCACACATATTCGTGTTCGGTGACTTTAACACCCACCATACCATGTGGCTTAAACACACTGTAACTGACCTCGCTGGCATACAAATCCTTAACTTTTCAATCACTCAATCCCTCACACAAGTGGTTGATGTTCATATATGTTTCCCCAGTAACCCTGATAGTAATGCTTCCCTTCTCAATCTATGTTTTACCTCCATCCCTGACTCCGCCCTCTTGGCAACTCGGATCATGCTGTAGTGTTGTACTCTTCCCCCACAAAGAACCTCCTACCAACAAGATATCTTTCTGTTATCAATGAGAAGATTGGGACTCGTTCCATGATTTCCTTCATGATGTCCCCTGGAATGTGGTTTTTGAGTACCCCATTCAAAAATGTGTACCTGAGGTTGCCTTCTGGGTAAAAGCTAGTATCAAGGCTTTCATCCCTGCAAGAAAATATAAAGTTAAATTGCACTCATCTGCCTGGTTCTCAGCTGCTTGCTCAGTTGCTATTGCCCATAGGAATCACTTCTTCCATCTGTACCGAGGCAACATGTCTGATAACAAAAGATGTCTCTGTTTGTAATGAGTGCAAGTGTGTCCTCATTGAAGCAAAGCTGCTATTTGCTGAAAGAATGAAACAACATATTGCATCTTGAAAGTTTGGTTCTAAAGATTATTGGTGGCTCTGCAAGAGGGTACTTAACAACAGAAAATCCATAATACCTCCCCTATTCAACCAATTTGCAGTCCTGACTTTCTCAGCTGATAAGGCTGAATGGTTTGCTCGGAAATTCTCATCCAATTCAATGCTCGACTCATCTGGAGTACCCACACCTAATTTTCCCACTATATTAGTGATAGTGCTGAACAAATGTGCTCCTGAACTGGCTCCAGTCCTCTCCAAACTATATAACTACTGCCTCACCGACTCTTGCTTTCCAGCCTGTTGGAAGTCCTTATCTGTTGTCCCTGTTTTCAAGAACTCTGGAGACCCTTCTGGCCCATCTAACTACCATCCTATCACTCTTTGGCAAAGTCTTCAAGGCTTTAATCAACACCAAAGTGGTTAAGCACCTTACATCCCATGATCTGCTATCTGACAAGCAATATGGTTTCCGCTTTGCCTGGTCTACCACTGACATGCTCATGACCATTAGTGAATTTGTATACCAAGCACTTGACAATAACGGAGAAGCTAGAGCTGTGGCTCTTGATATCTCTTAAATGTTCAACAGGATTTGGCATGCTGGCCTTCTTCGTAAGCTTCAGGGATACGGCATTGCAGGATGATTATTTGATTTTATACAATCATTCCTGTCAAACCGTAAAAAGTCGTCCTAAACAGATTCTCCTCCAGTTCCTTTCATACAAATGCTGGTGTTTCCCAATGCTCTATCTTGGGTCCTACACTATTTCTGATCTTCATCAATGATCTTCCTGATGTTATCAGTTCCCAAATAGGCATCTACACAGATGACACTACTCTTTACTCCTACCTCAATAGTAAATTCAACATCGCTGTTAAAACTAACCTGGCTGTTAATCTTGAAAAGGACTTCCAATCTCTAGTTGGCTAGGGCAGGAAATGGCTTGTAATCTTTAATGCCTCCAAAACAAAACTGCTCACATTTACCCACCATAGAAAACCCTCCCTGCCTCCTATCAGAATGGCTGCTGCCCAACTCCATGAGAGTGCCTCCATTCACCTGCTTGGTCTCACACTTTCCACTGACCTAAGGTGGAACAACTACATTGAATCACTAGCTACATCTACTGCAAGGAAAGTTGGTACTCTGTGTTGCACCAGAAGGTTTTTCTCTCCTGAATCCATCCTTCAAATCTGTAAATCAACCATTCGTCCTTGCATTGAATACTGCTGCTATATATGGTCTGATGCCCCCACTGTTCATCTCGAGGTCCTTGATAAAATCCAAAGACGGATATGCAGTGTGATAGGTCCTAATCTGGCATCTCGTCTACAGTCATTCTATCACAGACATGCTGTGGCTTCCCTCTCTCTTTTCTACAAATATTTTCATGGCAACTGCTCTGACGAGCTACTTTCACTGGTTTCCAAACTGCATGAATTTAAGTGTGCTACTAGGTTGGCATCTTGGTCCCACCCTTTCACTGTTGAAACGGTTAAATTTAGCCGTCTCTTCTATTCCAACAGCTTCTTAATCTGCACTTCCTGTCAGTGAAACACCCTTCCTCCTACTTTCTTCCATGATAGCTATAACCTTCAAATATTCAAATGTAATGTCAATCGACATCTTCTGATGCCTCAATCCTGATCCCCATCCTTCTCTCTATCCTTTCCTCAAACACTCTCTTTACTCCTGCTCTCACTTTCTGTAACCCCTTACATGCTAGTGGCACTCCTGCTTTGTCTGGGGTGATATGCTTAAAAAAAAAAAATTACCTCCGGCGCGAGCAAAGATTCAAATATGCCTCGCAGTGTAAACTGTCCAACGGAGAAAGAAATGGTGGCTTTGTGGTTCACATATTTAAAATAGATCTCAGAGAGTAAGATACTCTCTTGCAAGATTATCTTTGTGAATATGCAAATTTTGGTTGTCAGTGATAGATAAAAATGGAAAGAATGGAGCGACAGGAAAAAGATGGTTGACTGCTGTGTAGAATTGGCTACAAGTGTTGCAGATGAGAAAAGAAATTGATTGCTACAATAAGTTTAACGCCGTTTTTTTTTGTTACAAGCACATAATGAGTAAAAAGGGGCTTGACATTCACAGGACATAGTGAAGGCAATAAGTGCATAACCTACCTAACAAGACTGTGTAAATGGTTGGCAGAACAGGGTTTAGGAGAGATAGTAAAAAACAAAACTAAGAGCTACAAAAGAACAGGAAATTGTGGAGAGCCATAATCACCAACATCCTGAAGGGACACAGCACATAGAAGAAGATTTTGTGTTTTTATGGCTTATCAAACCTTTGTTGGCTATTTAAACCCCCCAAAATATTTTAGATGTTGCTTACAGTACCTGGTGTTCCTATGTGGTCTCTCACCTAAGTACTAATGGGGCTCAACATTACTTAATTTTGTTGATCTAACAAGAACCAGTGTTTTCAGCATGATTTGACCATAAGCCCAAATTCTGATGAATAAAGCAGGAAGCAGAATTAAACCAGAAGTAAGAACTGTTTCGCTTTGTTAGAGACATTAGAACAAGGAATGCTATATTTATGATAAGAATTATATTGGAGAGAGCAATACAATGTACATTGACATTTTATATATTAAACTAAAGCATTCAATGACGTATGACCTGAAAATCTATTTGAACTATTAGGAAAACTTGGTTTATTTTTTTTTTTTTTTTAATCATATCACCCCAAGCAAGGCCGGAGGCCACTATCACGCAAGGGGTTAAAGAAGGGTTGGAGGAAGAGCAGATAGGAGTGGCAAGGGAGGGGATATGGAGAAATATTCCAAAACTTATACTGGGAGCAAACCACCTGAAAGTGAAGAATAAAATGAGAGTAGAGAGAGATGATGATAATAATAATAATAATAATAATAATAATGATAATATGATGATAATTATGTTGATAACAATAAATAATAATAGTAGGAGTTAATAATAATAGGTACACAAAAATAGAAAGGGTTCTAACATAAGAATGTGTCTTCTCGCTGGATTTATTTAAACTCTACAGTAAAGCTATCCTAAGGGAGTTGGAGATCCTATCAGGGTTTATTATTGGCAGGTGTAATCTTAACAATATAAAATAAACAGATTACACTTTGTTGATGGCTGACTCGAAAAGAAAACTACAGGGCCTCCAAGCGAGGGTAGTAAAAGAAAGCAAGAGAAAAGGACAAATCACCAACTTTAAGAACATAGAATTTATTGTTTCTTAGCAAAAGAAAAATTCCAAGATGTGAACTACAAATTGGAGATGTCAAGATCAAATAAGTACAGAAGTTTAAATATCTGGGTAGTGTTTTAAGTGACGGTGGAAAATGTGGCACTGAAATCTGAAGTCATGTTGGATTAGCAAAGGATGCATTCGAAAAGCAAAGCAAAGTACTAAGAAAGAGAAGAACTTCATTAGATGCAAACAAAAGAGTGCTGATATGAATTCTCTTGTATGGCAGTGAATGCTGGGCATTATCACAGATGAAGAGAAAAGTGGGGGCAAGAGAAAAGTGGGGGCAAGAGAAAAGTGGGGGGCAAGAGAAAAGTGGGGGCAAGAGAAAAGTGGGGGCAAGAGAAAAGTGGGGGGCAAGAGAAAAGTGGGGGGGGCAAGAGGAAAGTGCTCCAGCAGAAGGATGCTGATAATGCATAGACAGAGCATTTAAATAAAGTAACTCTTAACGAAGATGGAAGCAAAAAGGACATTTATACTCAGAATCAAATAGACGGCTGAAATTTCTTGGATACATAATGAGGAAGGAAGGCTTAGAGAATTTCACACTCACAGTGTGTATCGAAGGTAAGGGAGACAGGGGAAAGCAGTGGGCCACCAACCTGACGAGCTTGTGTGAATGGATGGCAAAACAGGAGGAGGAGACTTGGAAAAGGCACAAATGTTTCTAAAGGCAACAAGGGATAAAAGGTTCTGGGGAGACATGATGGTCCATGTCCTGAAGGGACATGGCACATAGAAGAAGAAATAGTTCACCATTTTCATAATGAACATCAAGTGAATTCAAAACTGAAGAAGACAATAAGAAACAACTTTGAAATCTTTCCAGAGAATGACCATAGCAGAGAACAGTTATTAAAGTGGAAGTTGTGGATTGCTTTGACTGCTTTTGCCCTGAAGGGTAATGGAACAAGATAAAATAGATTACTGGGTAATTTTCTTATTAAGCTTTTTTAGTTAGGATTTGTGAAGGATATTAAAATAATCCAGAACCTATACCGGCAGCAAACCCGCTGCATATGGATAGGAAATGAGTTCAGTAAATATATAAAAATAAAAAGAGGAATAAGACAAGGATGCATCTTCTCACCAGACCTTTTCAACCTATACAGTGAAGTGATTCTGAGAGAATTAGAAGTCCTCCCAGGATTCAGTATTGATGGTCACACTCTTACCAATATAAGATATGCAAATGACACAGTGTTGATAACAGACATAGAAAGGAAACTAGAAAAACTCTTGTAGAATGTAGTGAAGGAAAGCAAGAAGAAAGGACTAAACATTGCAAGAAGACTGAATTCATGGTAGTTAACAAAAGGAACAGCCCAGCATGCAAATTACAGATTGGAGCTATCGAAATGAAAGCATTACATTTTAGATATCTGGAAAGTGTATTAACAGAGGACGGAAAGTGTGATATAGAAATCTGAAGGGTCAAAAGATGATTTCCAAAAGCCGAGCAAAGTATTAAGGAACAGAAAAATATTGGTAGAAATGAAGAAAAGTGTACTGAACTGTTATGTAGTATCAGTTCTCCTATATGGCAGTGAATACTGGAAAATCTCCTCACAAATGAAGAGACTTGAAGCAACAGAAATGTGGTTCTACAGAAGGGTGCTGAGAATACCATGGACTGAATCTGGCAACAAAAAGGACAGTTATACTTAACATCAGTTGAAATTTCTCGAGTACATAATGAGAAAACAGGGCTTGGAAAATTTGATACTCACAGGACAGACTGAATGTAAGAGAGACAGAAGAAAGCAATGCATTACCTACTTGGCGAGCTTGAATGAATGGATGGCAGAACAGGGAGAAAGGTCAAATAGTCAAAAGTTATTAATAGCTACAAAGGACAGGAAATTATGGAGAGCCATAATCGACTCATAGAAAAAGAAGAGGATGTGCAGTTCATGTAGTGATATATCTAATATTTTTATTTTTCTTCTTTTGCTATTGCGACAGTCTTTCAGTCTCAAAGACAAATGAAATATTTTTTGAAACCAAAACTTTTATTAGTCAGTTCTTCCTGACTTTTCGCTTTTCAGCACTTTATTTAAATTTATGATGAAACAGAACAACCTGATAAAGTATAGCTCTTTCTTCTTTTTCTTCTTCTTCTTTTATGTGACATGTCCTGAAAGGACATGGGCTATCATGGCTTTCCACATTTCCTCTCCTTTGCCACTCTTAGAAAATTTTGTCTTCTGGCTATCTCCTAATTCTTGTTCTTCTATTCATTTACACAAACTTGTTAGGTAGATTATGTGCTGCTTTCCTTTGTCCCTCTTACCTTCAATATGTCCCTGTGAGTGTCAAATTTTCTAAGCCCTCTTTGCTCATTATATTCTCTAGATAATTCAACTATCACTTTCTGATTCTAAGTCATATTAGTGCATGAAATATTGTTTAGTGACTTGATGTATTGAGAAATTTAGTAATCATGAGTGAAGCAGTAAAGATATTAGAAAAAAAGATGGTTTAAAAATATTAATTTGAACTTATAAAATACTTATGAGGAAGGTATCAGGAAGATTTAAATGTAAAATAAACCAAGATTCAGTAAAATCTAGTATAACTGTAATTCTCTGCCTAGCCCCACAGCTCCAAGGAAGTTATGATGATGTGATCACTGTTTGCCAAAATTCTTCAAAATCCTGACAAAATTGGGAAATGTTATTTTAGAATACTATCCAGCAGATTTACTTTGAAATATTACCAAATATTATCGGATCCTAACTATTTTAGAAGTATAAGTCATGCTAATAGGAAGTTCTTTGTTTAACAAAGTGGGTCTTTGTGTGAATCCATAATTAAAGTCCCTGTTAGGATCATTATCCTTATAAGTGCACACATACACCACTCTAGTTCAGTTTGTGCTAAGCAGTTCCTGAAGCCACTCAGCCACCTATTTTTGCCAAAATTCTAGCTGTAGTGAAGTTGACGACACACCTGCCTTTTAACCGTTAGATAGCTTTCAATGCCTCAAGGGAAAAAAGAATTTACTGAAGTCGAATTGCATAAATATGATTGTTGCAACTTTCATATTTTCTAATCCTTAATAAATTGTTGATATCAACAGAATTTGTTCATTCAGCTAGAAATTCCCTGCCTTTCAGGAAGATCACCGAAATTAAGAAAGTCACTAGGATTCAGACATTGCCTGGATCACAAATCGAAACCGCAACCTGTTGGAGTGAATAAAAGGACATGCTGGATAACTCATCTCAGCAGGCACACAATGTAAAGAAATATTCCACTAAATGACACAGGTCCGATTCACGCATCCTTCAACGATCGTGAAAGCCAGGAATCGTGTTTACTCTCATGTTTGGTCCCGTGATGATGGAAAGAGTGCCTTTACATAAGCAGTCTGTAACAAATAGTTTCATTAATAAGTTTGATGAAATATAATTGATTGTTAAGATGAAATATTTTGTAGTTTTCCCCTCTCACCAAGGTGGAAAAAAGTGGAATCTAACAATGTTTTTTATTTCTAGGTTTAGAATCTACTGTCTGTTTTACAAACATTGCTTGTAATTTGGTTCCATACTTAAAAAATAACGGTTTTTATAGCAAAAGTGCATTTTAAATAAAAAAAAATATTGAGTTTTTCCAGTTAAAGTTAAGGTTCACAAAGTCAAAGACATACAATTGAAGAAGAGAAGTAACACAATGACTGTATTATTTGATGGGTTTAATGCTCAGAAAAGGGTGTGTGCACAATAGGTAAAAATAAAGCTTACAAATATAATTAATATTTGCAGACTTAACTGTTAGCATAATGTCCAAGGAACAAGTTGACTTCATGGCTTCTGGAATCCATTAATGTCGGAAGAGATGGCTCCTAATAACATGTAGTGACTACTTTCAGCTGTATACAACTACTTCCTAAGATCAATGGTTAAAAATGGCTTGAAGCAAGTGAAACCTGAGGGTCTTGGCAAAGACCATCCTTCTTTGAAGATTGTGAACTGGTGCTACAGAATCATGAATAAAGAACTGTACCAAAATAACAGAAACCACATCACTTAAGGAAAACCAAAAGCAGCAACTAAAATGAATATCACATGTAACTTGAAGAGAAATAATGATATAATCAAGATGTTGATGTTCCACACTACTACAAATAAAAGGTTAGGAAGGAAATAGCCACCACTATTGGAAATAGTGATAACAGCTACTGGATTTGAGAAACCTTTTATAGATTTCAACCATTTCACTATTTGCCCATAGCTAGGACCTAATGGGTGGACCTGGGAACAACACCAATTAAGAGGTGATTCTATGCTCCTCAAAACTGCTAATCTCCTGATCAAAGGCCTTGCTGCTGGATGCAGTTTATTGTCATACCCAGGACAAGCATTAAGCTGAATGTAACTAATTAATAATATACATTGGAAGCTGTGGGAGTGAGCTGTGGGTCGCTGAAAGCTGCGGGAGGGCTTCAAAAGGGCTGTTTGAACAACTGCTGCTACTGCTGCTGGGTCCCGCCGGCTGCTGGGCTCGGTCGACTTGACTGACCATGCCAAAGTCACGATGTAGGAAGGCTCCAGGCTCCCTATCCGTCTCGATATTTGGCAACCCCCCCACATGGGTCGATGTTGCACAAGGCCGGTTTAATGTGGGCTTACCGAGCCCGTAGGCTCGGACAAAAATATACCCATTTAGAATCTGTATGAACGGGTTCAGGGACTGTGTACCTCCCCGGACGAAACTTTGCCCTTCGGCAAAGCTCCGTCCGAGTTCCTCACTGCCAAAGCAGAGTTCAACAGATGTCGCAAACGGTCAAAGTCTCTCTTGTTTGCTGTGAGATCGCTGGTATTTATGGAAACAGTCTGTACAACAGCAGCAGTCCCGCTAAACCAATAAGTGACTATAATTAATTTCAGGTGGTATTAATTACAGTCAAAAGTGTATTCAGTGTTTGTTGACTGTATTTAAATTAATTTCGGTATGAAATTAAAAGTCTTTTGTTTTGGTTTCGTGGTGAAAATTAAGTTTTGTATTTTTTCTTTTGGTTTGAAAAAAGGTCATTGCTATTTTTAGTGCACGTGGGTTGTGACCGTTCTCTGCCGAAGGCGTAAACGGGATTGTTTACAAAAAGTGGGAGTGGTGATCGGGCACACCGTGACAAGTTAAATTCCAGAACTATGTAGTGCAGACAGACTCTATGAAAACAGGGCAAGCTGAGCATTACTAAATAAGAATAAGATGAGATATCCCATGGCCACACATGTCATATAACAAGCTGGATTCTTACAGGCCGATTTAAGGTAAACAAAAAAAGTGTGAATGGTTGCTTAGAAAATTGCTAATCTAAAAGGGAGGTAACTTTAAAAAACGTACAATTATGTAGAACTTAGATGTTATTTCAATTCCCTAGACATGATTTCAACACTAAAATGCATATTTTCACCCTTTTTTTTTATGAATCCACAAATTATAAACTACTGTGAGTTACCTCACTTTTAAGATTTTCAATTGTGTATACAACCTGTTTTGTAAATGAACACTATTAGGTAAATTTTCTACCTCGGAGTCCGTTACATTTAAAGATTAAATTATAAAGTTTGTTGTGATACTTTGTTTAAGAAAAATGGTTAACAAATGTGTTGCATTTGGCTGTTCTAGTGGATATGTTACTAACAGTGAAAAAGTATCGACATTTTCTTTTCCTCTTGGAAAATATGACATTGTAGAAAAATGGATAAAATTCGTTAATCATATTGATTGGTTTCCTATGAAAAATTCAGTTCTCTGTATGAAACATTTTGAAGAGGATTTTATTTTGAAAGGAAAATGAAACAAACTGAATTGGGATTTACATTCCAATACCTACAATAGATTCAGAAAAAATAAGAAAACCGTCTCTTTTGCTGAATACAAGGAAATTCAGAAAGCCTCCAAAACAATGACTGGTCTAAATTGATGAATTACATGATTTTATTTCAGCTGATATAATAAAGGATTTTACTCAATTGGAAGAAACAAATTGTTGTCCTAATGGTTTTGAATTTAAAAATAGGAAGATTATATTCTAATTTCTAGAATAGTCTTTGACCCTGAAATACATTTTCCATTTATAAAAGAATGTATTAGCATTGGCTAAAAACTTCACATCCAGCTCCAGTGTGATGGAACCCATATATCATTAACACAGTGGTTTATACATGGACATAATGCTAAACTCATAAGATTTTCCAAACTACATACAAAATGTGGTGGAAGAACAATCATACTCAATTCTAAAAGAATTACAAAATAGACAGCATTAACCAACTAAGAGGTTGTCCTTCATTTTCTGCAGAACTAATACGTTATGCCTTACTACTGCACTCAACGTCTCATTGTAGGCAATGATAGTGATGATGTTACAAAGAAGCAGTATTTTGACTTATTTTCTTGATGTCTTACGGTTCCATCTAGCCAAATGGCAGAGTTAGTTTGTGCTTGTTTTGCTGTACTTGACTATGAAGAAAAATCTATTGTAAAACATAATGAATCTACCGCAAGAGAGTCTGCTGAAAGAATTTTGGAAACTTATTCTCCAAAATATGTTTTTACTTGTGAAAAACACTGGAAAAGGAATTCACTTTTGCAGCAAAAATTATTATGAATATATTTTACAACAACAAACGAAAGTTTTCATCGGATGAATTTCGAAAAAATATTGTAGATTGTTTTTAAAAAAGGCCGAGGTCAAAAGAAAATTGATTTATAAAGAAACAGTTGGCAAGTTTTTTACTTGTATTTGTTTTGTATTACTGCTTAATTCTTTAAAATAATTGTTTGTTTACAGTCTTTTTATTATTACTTTTCTATTTAAAAAGAGAAAAAAATCAACCTGTTTGTGTATTAATGAACGGTTTTAATATGGTTTAGATAAAACAGACATAAATGAACTATAAATCAAATAGGTGTTAGAAATTAGCCTGAAATGTGACATGTGGGTTGTATATATTAGTGGGCTGTGGATAACCCAAGATATGAACAGTGAAACAAGAACAATCTATCCTTGTAGATTAAATAAAGAGTTTAGTTTAAAATTCTCTGAAGTTAATCTGGATCAACAAACACCTGAGTGCACAACATCTGAAATGTTTGATAAAAATAACAAAATGAACAGAACAGTGTGAATGTAAATAATGAACTTCTTAGTCAGTTAAAGTTTTGGTTCGTGAATTTGGTGATTGTGAATTTGGGGATGTATTTTGTGGTGTAATGGATATCTGCTTGAAATGAGAAATCGAATAGCCGAGTTTGAATTCCAGTCAAGTTTGTTGTATTCACTTATGTGTTAATATCCTTGGGAGAGGCATGAATCCATCTCTTCTCCTCTCAGCTATGGGTTGAATAGCAGGACAGACTGGGTTCTATAGCCTTGGTTGGCAGCCAGTCTACTGCAGAAAGAAATGGCAACCTGCTGTGGGGAAAATCTTCTGCCTAGTCAGTCATGAATCAAAAAAGCCATGATTGCCTAAGCATGTATTATGTATAGCACTTAACTTACTGAGTTCAATCCCTGGAATGGGTAGTGCTGACTTAGACTCCTTGGAAACACGATGAGCAATGACTGTGCAGTACTAAATAAAAACAAGAGGAGATGTCCTTAGACAGGGACCACAAAATGAGAACAAAAAGAACTCGGTTTAAAATTCTCTGATGGTGACCTGGAGCAATGGCTGAAACATTGTGGTAATAACAACAAAATGAGGGGAATAGAAAAGTTATGGTGTCTCTGGACAAATTTTTGAACTGATCCAGTATTTCCTATCAAATTGTGAACTAAAAGTTATCCTGAACGGTCACTCATCTAGAGTCTTCTGCACTAATGTGGGCCCCCCTCACCGGGTTTTCATCCTCAATCCTACTTTGTTTTTAATTTTCATTAATGACCTTCCTTATAGCATCAGCTTTCACTTGGTATCTCCGTTGATGACACAACCATTTACTATTGTCTTGATAGTACGTCTGATTAATTCAATCAGGTCAAAATGGCAGCTGATGTCCAAAATGATCTGCAGTCTGTTGTTAACGGATGCCAAAAGATGGCGTGTTAATTTTAACGCCTGCAAAATTAAGATTATCTCCACTAATCATCTGAGAGACTCCTCCCTGCCTTCCATCAGCATGGCTGATGCTAACCTCCAGGAAAGTGACTCATTGTGCCTTGATTGGCTAACATTCTCAGTTGACATGAAAGAAAGACTATATTGAATCCATTGTTTCAGCTGCTCAAGAAAGTTGGCTCACTGTGTTGTATGAGACAATTTTTCTCTCCAGAATTTATCCTACATATCTATAAGTCTACCATTGTCCAGGCTTAGGATATTGCTGCCACATATGGTCCAGTACTCTTGAGCTCCTTGATAAAATTCAAAGAAGAATCAGCAATATTATTGGTCCTGGTCTGGCAGCTTGACATCAGTCATTTTCCCATTGTCGTAAGGTTGCCTCCCTATGCCTTTTTTTTATAAACACTTTCATGCTAATTGTTCAGATGTGCTCTTTACTATGATACCTAAACTTTTTTGAATTTAAGTGCCGTACTAGACTGGCATTAAGATCTCATTAATTTACAGTTGAGTTGGCTGTATGCAAGCGTAAATTCTATGCTAACAGTTTCTTTTCTTGCACTTCTTGCTTGTGGAACTCCCTTCTGGCTTCATGCTTTCCAGCCAACTTTAATCTTCAAAAATTTAAATGCAATCTCAATCACTATCTGCTGTCCTCCTAATTACTCTTTCCTATTCCTGCTCATTAGTAATGTTTCTGTTTCTAATTCTTTCACACCCTGTAACCCCTTGTGTCTTAGTGGCTTTACTGCCTTACTTGGGGTGAAATAAAAAAAAAAATAATCAGAGTGTACATAATATAAATAGTCAGCTTCTTAGTCAGGCTGAGAATTTTTCAGTTTGCACTTGTAGTTATTTAAAATTACAATTAAATATTTTTTTTACTCTTTTATTACAATATTTAAATATTATATTTTATTACAATATATAAATTAATCACTTTTTTATTACTAACTTCTGTTCATTGCTTTAAAATTGCTTGAAGTAGTTTCCAGGGATTTTCACATTTATTTTATTTAGAAGTGATGGATTGTTTGATTTGTTTTTTATGGATTATCAACCTTTTGTGCATTATTTAAAGCCAAAATATATTTTGAACTCTAATAATAATCCATTTCTTTTTTGGCAAGTGAATATTGCATTAACAAAATTTTGAGAATGACAATATTTTTTCAGATACAAGTCCAGCTATTTAACCCACAGCTAGGGGAGATAGATATGAACAGCCTGAGATAGAAACATATGAACAGACTGAGATAGATAGGTAAATAGATATGATTAATTTTTTATATGGCTTATCAAACCTTTGTGTGTTATTTAAGACCAAAACATTTTGGATCGTAAGAATAATTGATTTTTGCAAGTGAATATTACATTAACAATCTTTTTTTTCTTTCTTTTTTTGTTAACAACAATGCCTTTTTGAGATACAAATTTTATTTAACCTATAGCTGGTGGAGGAGATGGATTCACATTTTTCCCAAAGGCATTTTCATGTAAGTGAATGTAATGATCCAGACTGGATTTGAACTTGGTTTTCCAGTTTCTCATTTCAGTCCACTATCCACTGCACACCTACTATTTAAAAGAAAAAATATATGAACACAAGACAAATATTTCAAGCAATATAGAATCTTCTTGCAAAACATGATGACTGAAACATTTTATTGACTCTACCATTGGCCAAGCTTAATTTAAAGCAAGGTCAGGCCATGTCGACTGTGACATTGAAGATGATTTAAGAGGCCACCTGTGAAAACACTGTTTTTTTTTCTTGTACTAATTCATAGTATGAAGTAAATTATTGGTCAGTTGTTTCTTTTTTGTTTTTTGGTATGCATGTTTATGTGTGTGTATGACATTGACATTTTCCAAAATTAAAAAAAAAAAAACTTTCTTTTTTTCTATTTTTATTTATCTGAAATATAATGAAAAATAAATATTTTTAACAGCTTGGAATTGGCCAACAAGATTTTCAAAAATTTTTTTGTCCAGGAATGGTTGATGAGATATTCTTTCTGAGCACTCAGATTGTATTTGGAGTAGGAAGGGAAAAGGTTTGTTTTTTCTACTAACCACTCCTCAACAAAAATAATATCCTAGCTGAGACTTAAAAAAGAAATGTGTCCAGAATTCAAGTTTGTAGAAAAAATACTGAGCGTCCGAATTCCAGTGTGCACAATAAGACTGCTTTTCTAATTTTTCCTTTTTATAGAATCCACAAAATATTGGTGTCCAATTGTCGGGAATTTCTTGCCTTATCCATAACTACAAAATTTTTTTCGACACCTTGACTAGATTCGAGGCGAAATTCAACGGTATGGGGACTTGTGTTAGCTCATTTGCGGAAATTGTCATGCGGCCCTAAACTGGGAAATCAGTCATATTCACTTGTTTATAACTTTTTTCCAGTAAAAGAAATATTTTCAAAATGGGAATGACATTGTGTGCAATTATTTGATTTGTCTATGTTTACAGGGATTTTTCATTTGGTCAGATAGTAAAAAGTACAGCTTTCACCATGTTCGCGGTATGTCGTCTGACAATTTACAGCGCCCGAATTCCAGTGTGCACAATAAGACTGCTTTTCTAATTTTTCCTTTTTATAGAATCCACAAAATATTGGTGTCCAATTGTCGCGAATTTCTTGCCTTATCCATAATTACAAAAGTTTTTTTAACACCTTGAGCCACTGAGCCACTTCCGCAAATTGAACCAAATGTCCAGAGATCAGAATACTTTTTTAATCACTTTACAGTCAGGCAAATAACTTTTCAACTTTGGTTTTCAAAAATTTAAATGCATCATTAACTTCTGTCTTTTTAATTCCTGTTCTTTTATTATCCTCTCTCCTTAAGAATGTTTTTCTTTTGTTCATATCCTTTCACGTTTTGTCATCTTGCTTAAGTGGAATGATTAAAAAATATATATGATAAAATCTCATTCTATTCTGTTATATTGATGTCCATTTTTCACAACTATATATTTTTACTTGCAATGGTCGTGGTTCAACTGTCTCAGCTATGCAAGTTGGTAATTTTAAAACAAAAGATGAAAATAATTTTCCAAAACCTATTTCCAAGTAATAAATTTTAAATTAACAATAGTTCATCAGTGTGATGCTAAAAGGATATTAAAGCTATTTTTATGAAATGAAAAAAAAAAACACCATAAAGATAAAAATTCAGAATAATTCAGAATAAGGAGTTGATATAATGTTAAACAAACCAAACCAAATCAATAATTCAGAATGCATAATATGATTTTTTTAAAAGTTGGTGCCTACACAAGAAAATCTTTATCAGAACATTGTCTGTGTCATAGAGATCAGTTTGCTCATTTTAGAAATGGAAAAAGATACTGTAGTATCGTATGCAAATTAGACAGACAAGTATAAATAGAGAACAACTGGCGAACATAGGGTGGCTATGCCTAGCAAACCCAGTTTCTATTCAGGACATGGAGAACTGTACTACAACTACTACTACACAGAGAGATATGCAAAACATAGTAAATACAAAACAGCATATGCTACCAGAGCCTGGAAGCTGACCCCTCCTCTGATCTAGCTCTAACAGCTCAATGGGTAAAAAAACTGACTTGGAACATTTAATACAGAGGAAAACAGCACATAACCTACCTAACAAGCTTGTATAAATGGTTGGCAGAACAGGGATTTCTTGAGATGGCAAAAAGGAAACAAACTTTACTAATGGCTACAAGGAACAGGAAGTTGTAGAGAGCCATGATTGCCCATGTCCTAAAGAAACACAGCACATTGAAGAAGTATGCTTTTCTTCTTTTTATCTTTTGAATATCCTCTGACTGTTAAATTATTGCGAAATAGCAATAAAATAATTTTTATTAAACCTGATCTCAAATGCCCCCCCCCCCACGCTAAAGAAAAAAAAAACAAATAAAAATAATTATGGTTTAAAAACAAAGTATGCTGCAAGGGTTTGGGTTAGAGATAGCAATGACTGTAGATTTGTAGCCCATCTCACCATTGGTTTTTGTGGCTGAATTGGTTAAGGCATTCTGCATCAAAGATAAGTTCCTAGGATATAGTCATAAACTGCTTCTTTATTCTTTCTCCAGGCTACTTAAATGGATGGAAGGTATTCAGAATAAAAAGTTGTGATGGGGGAGCAAAAGTAAGGTAAATAAAAGACTATTAGAAAATGTACAGCATATAAGAACCCCCTTTTTCCACCCTGTCATTCAAACCTCTAGGATCTTGCAAGCAGAGTTAACATATCTAATAAGTTAATGTTTACTCAGACACATTACCTAGACCTCGTGTTACTCTATAATTCTGTAATATTAAATGGTGATCAGACAATATATCAAATATGGCTGTAATGAAAACTTGGTGTCTAGTTTGGCTTAATATGCCTTTATTGAATGTAACTGAAGAGTCTTGCCGTTTTGGCTAAGACGGCATGACTTATTTATACAAATCATAAGACAGGGGAGGTAATTGGTTTGTCTTACCACATTCTCCCTGGCTTTGTTTTCTCCTAGTCCGACACAAAATCATCCAGGTGACTGGGTTTCTTGACAATTCTCTGGGATTGTTTTAGTGGCAGCTGACCTTTTCAGGTGTTATGAGAACAGTATTTAGTCTCATATTGTTTTTGTCTCTTTCTTGGAGTGGGGTGCTCTGATTCTGAAAGCTGATTATGAGAGTCTGTAGTAGTATGCTTTCGTTTTGAGGGAGCTATTCTAGTGTTGAATTGTTATTATCAGGGCCTTGTTCCTCAGGAGAATCCAATGGCATTGTGTCATCATTACTATCAAGAGGGAAAGATATTGCTTCAGGGGAGAGCTGCTCCTCCTTCAGGTTTGATAACTCACTGGTAGAGGACAAATCTCTGAGGGAAACATTCGATTGTCTCCCGTCGGGGTGCTGGATGCACACGTAGAGTGGGTTCGCCTCAAGCAATTCCACCTTACAGGAGAATCATACTTGCTTTGTTGAACATGGTTTCGAAGTAAAACAGTACCTGGCTGTGAGAACCATGAAGGTAGGAAGATCCCAGCTGAACTTCGCCTTGGAAATTTTAAAAACCTTTCATAAGGTGTTGCATTAGTTCTTGTACACAATAGTGTTCTTATAGCGTACAGAGCCTCAGTTATTACGTCTTCCCAATGTCTAATTTGAAGGTTTTGGTTTTCAAGTGCTAACTGTACAGTCTTCCATAATATGCCATTGTATCTCTTACCCTGTCTATTCCCTTGAGGATTGTATGGGGTAGTCCGATTTATGGCCACTCCCTGTACCAATAAGAATCTTCTTAGTCAGACATATAAGAGGTCATGAGATCTGTATGAATATAAGCTGGCACTCTGAATATTGAGAACAGTAAGCAAAGACAGCAAATGACTGTTGTTGCACTTACATCTGGACAGGGAAAGGCAAAAGGGAATTGTGAGTACTCATCAACAACAGTTAGTAGATATTTGTTTTGGGATTTAGATTGGAGATAGTCCTTAAAGTTCATACTCAGTCTCTCAAATGGCTGTGTAGCTTTTACTAGGGTTCCCAGTTTGAGTTTGTAGAACCTTAGTTTATTCGAGTGCAAATACATTGAGTCGATTGCTTCATCCACCCCAAGGAAAGTTGGTTCCCTGTGCCTGGCCAGGAAATTCTTCTCCCCGGAATCGATCCTCCAAATTTACAAATCAACCATCCGCCCTTGCATGGAGTATTGCTGCCATATATGGTCTGGAGCCCCTTCTGGTAGCCTCAAGGTTCTTGATAAGATCCAGAGATGGGTATGCAATGTAATTGGCCCTGATTTGGATTCTTGTCTGCAGTCTCTCTCACAGACGCACGCATTTCTCTGTCTCTTTTATAAATACTTCCATGGTAATTGCTCCAATGAGCTGCTATCGCTGGTTCCCAGGCTCCATGAATTCAAGCATCCTACGAGGCTGGCATCCCGTTCCCACCCTTTCACTGTTGAAACTGTTAAATGTAGACGTCTCTTCTACTCCAATAGCTTCATATCTCACACCTCACGCCTATGGAACTCCCTTCCTCATTCCTGTTTCCCTGACAACTATAATCTCCAACTATTCAAGTGTAATGTCAATCGACATCTCCAGTTGCCTTGATCTATCCTCTATCCTTCTCCACATCCTTTCCTCTAACACTCCTATCTGCTCTCACTCCAAATCGTCTGTAACCCCTAGTGTGCTAGTGGCCTCCAGCCTTGCCTGGGGTGAAAAGCTTTAAAAAAAATCAAAAAAAAAAAATTCTGACAATCGTTTGTTATTCATTTCACGTTCTCAACTGAAAAAGACAAATTCCGGCTTTGAACCACATGCATCGTGCTCATGATGCCTGGATGACAGAGATCGTTATGAACTTTTTGTAGATCTTTGGTGCTGTTTATTGATCCACACACTCTTGACAGCATGCCCACCATTGCATTTTCTTTTCCCAATTGATAGAAAACGTCAAACAAAAAACAGGAAAGCTCTACCTTCCATCTTGCTATCTTCTCATTTTTTATTTTGCTTGACATCTTGGGATTAAACATAAAAGAAACTGACTTTTGGTCAGTGATTAATTTAAAGCAGTGACCAATTAAGAAATGTCGCCATTTTTAAATGCCTCAGCTATGGCATAAGCCTCCTTTTCGACAGCTGAATGTCTACACTCAGATTTTGACAATATTCTGGGGAAGGACACTACAGGGCACCCAGATTGCCTTAATGCCGCAGCTATGGTGTGGTTGGAAACGTCAGTCCCTACTTCTAGGAGAGGTCAGGATTTACTGAAGTGATGGCTGAGTTGGCAATATCTCTTTTTAAGCTCTCAAAGGCTTTAATGGCAGAAGAAGGTAAAAGAAATTTGGTAATTTTCATAAGTGGGTATATTTTTTCAGAAAAGGATGGTAAATTGAGAATAATGAGTGAACATACCCATGGTTCATTGCAAGGCATCTATGGTGTTGGGAATAGGTAGTTTTATCAGTGGTTTAATTGTTCAAGGTTCAGCTTCATGATTCCTTTACCCACAATATATACAAGTAGTCTGATGATTGTCAGCCCATAAAAACTCTAATCATGGTTGAGTGTAAAGTTATATTTCTTGACAGCCGCCAAAAACTGTCACATTATCTATGTAGGCAAAGGTGCCTTGTAGTTTTTCTTCAAGAATTATTGAGGACACTCTGAAAATGGGAAACCCTTTTAGTGACCCCAAATGGAATCCGTCGGAACTGATACAGTTGTCCATAGCCTTCAAAAGCTGTATAAAGCTTATTTTTAGGGTATATAACTACTTGATGGCATGCACTCTTTAGGTCTAACATGCTAAATACTCAGTATTTGGCAATCTTGTTTATCATCTCATCGATATGGCGTATAGGGCATGCATCCAGGAGGGTGTACCTATTTATAGTTTGGGAGTAGTTTATGACCATCTGTTTTTATTATTATCAGAGGATGTTATTAATACTTGTGCCCTCCATGGTAATCTGTTTTCTTTGATTATTCCTTCACTTAACATTCTTGCTATTACTGATTGAATAAACGTTTTGTCATCAAGAGAATATTTTCAAGATTTGGTGGCCACTGGTTTACAATTTTTTGTTAAGTTTTTGAAAAGAAAAGGGTATGGACATTTATAGCAGTCAAGCCACAGATCTTCAATGATGGTTCAGGTCCCCCAAAAAGGAGATTAATACTTGAATGCTGTTTGAGGAAATCATGGTGCAGTATGACATCGCAGCACAGAAAATTTGGTTTTAGTATAGTTAGTTTGATTCAACTCTAGCCTGGCCAAAATATATCCTCTAACCTGCAAAGATTGTGAAGCATTTGC
The DNA here is from genome assembly GCA_964036315.1 of Acanthosepion esculentum. Taxonomy (NCBI): domain Eukaryota; kingdom Metazoa; phylum Mollusca; class Cephalopoda; order Sepiida; family Sepiidae; genus Acanthosepion; species Acanthosepion esculentum. Next base: position 58,169,111 of record OZ038512.1, on the reverse strand, counting down.
CATAGCCATCTGACTATTACAATTTATGATTCTAAATTGATTTCTTTTTGCAATATCAGCACTAATAAGACTTTCTGAGCTTCCTGTGTTGACTAGAGCATTCATTTCTATCCTGTCAATTTTACCGCTAATATATCCTTTGAAAGACATTTAGGGTTTGCAGTTGATACAATACTAGTCACAATAGGAGCATTCGAACCAGGTAGAAGCTTGATCGACAAACCTTAGTGAAATGTCCCTTCTTCCCACACTTGTGGCATTTAGTTTCTCTGGCTGGGCAACACAACCTGGGGTGTAGTTTGAGACCACAAAAATAACATTTTTGTCTGGTTGCAGCACTAGCAGTGTATGCAGTGTCTTCTGGAGAGAGAAGATTTTGAACTGGCGGAAAGGGTGGGTGTCAGAAATGAAGATATCTGTCGTAGAGGACTTCCTTTTTTTCTCTGTTTGGGTTGTTTGAATTGGTGGACTAGTAGTAGTGTGAGTACTTAGTTCAGCTTCTGCAACACTTGTTTGTAGGCGTGAACAAGATTGCTGTTCTGCAATCTCCAAGGCAAGTGTCTGCTTGCAAGCAATAGCTAAATCTAGTTGTTTATTTTCCAGCAATCTTTGATGGATATAGTTTGATTCTAATCCATTTATAAAGGAGTCTCTGATAAATTTGTCTTATACCTGCTGTCATCACTTAAAAGTCACCGTCTCGATTTAAGATTTTTTAAGCACTGAAGATACTGTTCTAACCCCTCTTCAGGGAATAGGCAGGTAGTTGCTAATACAGTCTGGACAAGGATTATGTTTCATCTCTTTAAAAAAATTCAATCCAAAATGTCCATTACACTCTGGTAAATTTTTCAGTGAGAAATATTGGTATATATGGATATGGAAACATGGTGCATTAGCAGGTTAAGTCCATCTGTATAAGTAATAGGAGTGGATAATATTCTAATATTGCCAGGGTCAGTAGACCAGTAGAACAATGGCAAAGATATTAATATTAGGAAAATAGAAAATTTTATAACATGATGAAACTGTAAGTTCTATGCTAACAATTTCTTCTCTTGCACTTCTTGCTTGTGGAACTATCTTCTAGCTTCTTGCTTTCCAGTCAACCTTGATCTTCAAGAATTTAAATACAATGTCAACCCTTATCTTATGTGTTCTTTTATTGTTCTCTCTGCTAAATAATGTTTTCTTTCTCTCATATTCTCTCACACTCAGTAACACTTTGCGTCTTAGTGGCTTTATTGCTTTTCTTGGGGGGGGGGGGGTGAAATGATTAAAAAAAAAAAATTAGCTAATCCTTGATAATATGATTAAATTGACAATTTTCTTTTGAGAAAAGAAAAACATAAAACCGTTTTTCCAATCTTATTTTTCAGCATGTTGCAAAAGACGTTCTTAGCAAGGATGAAAAAAAAAGTATGAAGATAGTAACGGATGCAGCACGAATTTTGGAAAATCACGATGACGTGGCACCATTGAAAGACGAAAAACTGTTAGCTGTTCTCAAAGAAGGCATTCTAGGCAATTACGAACCCCCGGAGAAAGCGAATGTCAACAAACCAGGTGAGAGTGCATAAACTTAACCAAACGAATTTGAAAAATTGAAAAAGTCTTGTTGAGAAAAAAAAAGAAGTATGTGTATATCCAGTGGAATAAATATGTTCATTTGCTTTGATTCGTTGATTAATTAATTTTTAGTGTGTGTTTCTGGTTGAAAACTTGGTCTAAATGGATCAATAGATATTTTAAGATTGATTGAAGTTGTGGTCTAAATGTGCTAATTGATATTAACATGGTTGAAGTCTTAGTCTAAATGTGCTTATTGATATCAATATGGGTGAAAGCTTGCCAAATTTGAATGTTCATGCCTGCAAAATAAAATTGTTTACACTATTTATTTATTATATTGTTTATTGGTATGGTTCACAAAACATTGGCTAGTTGCCAATTGATTCAAACTTTATAAAATGGTAAATAATAAGGTTTTCCTCATACTTGGTTCACATATTTTATTTAGTAAATGTTTATAAATTTATGAATAAAAATTGTTTTCACATTTATTTCTTTATAAATTGTTAAATGATAAATATTACATCATATTAGTTTTAATTGTATTAGTTTCTAGAATGTTGTAAATATACAATTATTCTTGTAAATAAACAATCTAATAAATATTGTTTAATATTTTATAAATTCTCAAGAACAAAAAATGCATAAATTCACTTTCATCATATGTTTAGGTGTTAATTACAATTCTAATCATTGCTTTTTAAAACAATAAACATTGCTGAGGAGTGAAGGTAGTTAAAATAATAGCAGTGTCAAGGTAAAAATCTGTTCTTTTATCACTCTGTTTTTTTTTGCAGGCACAAACGTCCAAGTTTGCCAAAAGCTTTGTCTAAATGTGCTAATTGATAATATGATTGGAGGTTGATCTAAATGTACTAATTGATCTTAATATAGGGGAAAACTGGAACTAAATGCACAAATTGTTATTAATATGGCTGAAAGATTATTACAAATAGGTCAATGATACATTTATTAACTAATAAAGCTTAAAGCTAATTCCTTTACTTTTTGAATGTTGACATTTGACCATTTGCAGAATATTTCATGTGAATTTCACTATTTCAGACCTGTTTGAGTAACAGAACAAATCTGCAGCAAAGAGATGCAAATGGCCAGTACACAGTTGCTCATGTGAACAGCCTTATTCTCCTTACATGTTAGGCTATATTATTCTTTTTGGTGATTAGATGCTACATTGTTATATTAATAAGCACAAACTATGTGTTAATGTGTTGACAAACTATGGGTTAATGCTGGGTATTAATATGGTTATAATTTTCGCTTTCAATTAGATGTTCTATTTTCCAGTATATAATGTTAATCGCATGTTATATTCTGAGGTTATATTCTATCAAAGAGCTGTGAGGATATATCAATCTCCAATAAGCCAAGCTTAAAACAGGCTCTTTGTTATATAATGTGCTGAATATATAAAATGGTTTAAAGGTTGCTTACTCATTTCATATTTAATTATTTCAAAGATTAAATTTCCATACTTCACCATCAATATTACAATTTTATAAATTTATAATAAAATCAGAAAAAAATTAATATTTTATTGCTGCCACATATGGTCAAGTGCTACTGCTATTTACCTTGAGCTTTTTGATAAAATCCAAAGAAGAATCAGCAATATTATTGGTTCTGATCTGGCAACTTGTGTTCAGTCACTTTCCCACCACCATAATTTACCTCTCTGTGCATTTTCTATAAATACCTTCATGGTAATTGTTCAGATGAGCTCTTCGCCATGGTACCTAGACTTTTTGAATTTAAGTGCAGTACTAGACCAGCATCAAGAATTCAACAATTTACAGTTGAGCTGGCTATATGTAACTGTAAATTCTATGCTAACAGTTCCTTTTCTTGCACTTCTCGCTTGTGGAACTCCCTTCCGGCTCCATGCTTTCCGGCCAACTTTAATCTGCAAAAATTTGAATGTAATTTCAATTTTTATCTACTGACCTCCTGATTACTCTTTCCCCCTCCTGCTCATTATTAATATTTCTGTTCCTAATTATTCCACACCTTGTGTCTTCGTGGCTTTACCAACTTGTACGGGATGATACTGATGAAAATATATATATATTGTTATGAATAATCAAGAGTGGTCTCTCCTTGTTTTATTACTCTCTTCTTTGAGAGAGCTAGTTCTGTTTACTGGGACTATAAAAGGACACTATATGTGAACCTTGTATTCTCAGTTTAATAAAGCATTCTTAAAGCCTACACCTGCATACTTTTGTCATTACATATATATAAACTCATGCAAATAAGGAACACATATGAAGTTCCAGTAACAATCCAACAATATTTTTCCTTAATATTTTTTGCTTTGACGGTGGTAGATATAATTAAATCCATCAAAGATTTTGTTCTATTTAGTGTCCATTAACTTATCACCACATTTGTCAGATTGATATAATCAAAGACTTGTTACATTGTAGTCGACATTTTTCACTTATAGGAAGTGGAAAGATTATGTTGCTACATCTGCTTCATGAAAAGTGGGTTCACTGTGTTGTGCTTGATAAATTTACTTGCCAAGCTATATCTTACACATTTATAAGTCTACTATTCATCTATGCATTGAATATTGCTGCTGCATCTGGTTTGGTGCTTCTGCTATGAAGAATCTGCAATGTTATTGGTCCTGACCTGGAGTCAAAACTTCAGTCACATTCTCACTGCTGTAATGTGGCTTCCTTGTGTCTTTCCTATAAATATTTTGATGATAATTGTACTGATGAGCTTTCCTCTTTGGTACCTTGATTTTATGAATTTAAGTGCAGTAATAGATTGGCAGTTAGGTCTCATCATTTTATAGTTGAAATGGTTAGGTGAAGTTCTATGTTAGCAGTTTCTTCTTTTGTACTTCTCACTTGTGGAACTCTCTTTCAGCTTCTTGCTTTCTAGTAAAGTTTGAGCTTCAAAACTTTAAATGCAATATCAATCATTCTTTTATTGTTTTCTCTCCTTAATAATGTTTTCTTTTTCTCATATTCTTTCACACTCAGTAACCTCTTATGTTTTAGTAGCTTTATTGCCATGCTTGGGGTGAAATAATTAAAAAAAGTTGTTAGGAATTAAATTTTTTACCTATGAATATAAATATATCTTTATATTGTATGTCAAAATGAACAGGTTTTAATCATATCATATTTAATTGTATAGAAACCCATTCTCCCTAAATATTAAAATTTTACAAATTTGTGATGAATGCTTTAAAAGAAAGCTGTTTGAACTGGACTAAATAAGAAATATGGGTGAAATTTCTGTAAGTTTCAATGTGCCACTGAACAATTTCTTTCTTAATATTCTTTGCTGAAAGGGTATATGTATTAATATTTTCTTTCTTTATGTTTGTGTATCTGTTAGTGAGTTGTAGCATACCTACAGATGATAATGGGTATGTCCCTATTCACATAAATACAGTAGTAAATACTGTATGTTGGTCTGCAGTTGGAGATTTATTGTGGAATCCACTTGACTCACTTCTAGCAGTTGACTACTTCTACATGTTGCTGGAGAATCTTACATGTGTTGTTCTTGTCTTATGTATTATCATTCATTACCAACCTTCGTTTGATTATTCTATTCAGTAACCTTCCCTAGGTTACAACATAGTGTAACAAATCTTTTTAAAAGCAAGCAAGAGATCTCAGTGGCAGAGTGGCCAAGGTGTTAGCTTGCCTAATGGCAAGTGGGCCCCTGATGGAGTGGGTTCCATATGTCAAATAAAAATGCATTAAGCAAACACAAACAACCATTTTAGTAATAAAAAGGAATAAGAATGTTATAAAGTCATCTGCACATTATCAGTTACTCAAGTCCAATGTGAGAGGACATTTTCAATGCTAAAGATCATAAAGACTAGTTTAAGAAATTTGTTGCCTGAGGAGAATTTGGAATCAGACATGTTGCTATCTATTGAAAAGGAATTGTTAAATAAATTGGATGCAGAAGCAATTATTAGCAGATGCTAATTGTTCTTAATATAGTGGACTGCATGCAATGCTCTATTGAGCTTTTGAACTATCTGTTCATGTGTAAATTGTGCAATAAACTATTTAAAAATATCAAGCAATTACTTAGAATTTAAAAAAAAAAAAAAAAATTCAATTATAACATTCTATATATAGCAAATAAAAGCAGGGTCAGTGGAACAGGCATGTTAATAAAGAAAGAGATCATTTGCAATGCATAAAAGCTAAAGGATGTTTATTTTTAAAATCATATCAGCAGAATGCTGGTAATTAAAGTAAATCAGCAAAGAAAAAAGTAAATATACTCTCAGATAGTTTTGATTTTACTTTTGTGTTGGTGTGAATGAAAACAGAAAACGGCTTTGTTCAAAAAGGGAACCAAAACTGAAAACGACTCTGTTTAAAAAGGGAACAAATACTGAAGATGGCTTTGTTCAAAAAGGGAACCAAAACTGAAAACGACTCTGTTTAAAAAGGGAACAAATACTGAAGATGGCTGTGTTCAAAAAGAGAACAAAAACTGAAAATATCACTTTGTGGAGACATGAATTCAATACATTATTTTTTTTTAATTCAGGGATTCACCTGATATAATCTGTGGATAGGTAGGTGGCACTTGACTAATATACCAGATCTTTCCTTCAGCCAGTAAGAACACCAACTGTCTACAACTCTATATCTCTCTTGCCAGTTCTGCATCATAATGTGTGGCTTTCTGACTTTGTCCCTCTATATCTTGATATCATCTCCTAACTGCTTGTTTGTAACTGACCTATTCTAACTGTGACTCTCCTTATATATAAACCCATGACCAGAATTCCCTACCTTCCAGCCAAGTAGCACTTGATCTTGAAAGTTTTCATTTATTTATTTACTTTACTTTCCTTAATTTTTTAAAAATCATTTCATCTCAAGCAAAGCAATAAAGCCACTAAAATGCAAGTTGTTATTGAGTATGAAGGAATATGAAAAAAAGAAACAGTTAATGAGAGAGAACAATAAAAGAATAGGAATTAGGAAAGCAGAAAATAATGATTGACATTGCATTTAAATTTTTTGAAGATCAAAGTTGACTGGAAAGAGGCCAGAAGAGAGTTCCATAAATGAGAAGAAGAAACTATTAGCATAGAAGTTATGGTTAACTATATCCATTTCAACTGTATAATGATGCGACATTGCTGCCAATCTCATCAGTTATGTGGCATGCGTGATACACGCTTAGGTGATCATGTATCTCTTGATACATGACTGACGAGGCAGATATTTTTCCCACAGTGGGTTGCCATTTCTTTCTGTGGTAGACCAATTGCCATCCAAGGCTATAGAACCTGGTCGGTCCTGCTATTTACCCATAGCTGGAGGGAGAAGAAGAGGATTCATACTTTTCCCAAGGGTATTAGCACGTAAGTGAATGTAATGGATTCAACTGGAATTTGAACTCAGCTCTCTGATTCCTCAATCCAAGCCGCTATCCATTACTTCACAGGGAAGTTCATTAGAACATAAAAATATTTATAGAACAGGCACAAAGAAGCTACATTATGGTGGTAAGAATCTCTAAATATATAGGAGAATCACCAGACCAGATGTGGCAACAATATGCAGTACGTGGATGAATGGTAGACTTAATGCTTAAGAGAGATTCTGTCAAGAAAAACTGTCTAGTATGCCATAGTGAACCAACTGATTCAATATAATCTTTCATGTCATGTAAGCAGAAAATGGTAGCCTGCAAAGGCTAATGAACAGATATGCTATACTTAATAATTTCAAGAGTAAAATGATGTGACCTAGTTGCCAATCTAGAAATGCACTTAAATTTGTAAAGTCGAGATACCAGTGAGGAAAGAACAATTACAATAAAAATAATTATAGAAAAGACACAGGGAAGGTACATTACGGGGATGAGAAAATGACTGGAGCTGAGATGCCAGGTCAAGTCCGATAACATTGCAGATTCTTCTTTGGATTTTATCAAGACTGAAAACTTGGTGGCTGTTTTGAAGTTCACATATCTAAACTTTATTGTTGGGCATAAAACACCAAACCTTACAGTCTCTGATAAAATCATTTATAGTGCAGTTGACTTAGTCAGTGTCCTGATCATAGTTGTGTCCCATTGAATTTCCTCTAGAAATTATTTAATAAGAAATTAGTAGTGACCCCTTATTTGGACAAAGAGTTAATGTTTTTAACCAAGCAATTAATTTTGGGCTCAGCTTGTGTCATTAGATTAAAGAAACCTCAACTCTTGTCTTAGCATTCTCTTCGGTCAGTGCCTGTTGTTAATATTGTGTGGATATACCACTGAATGTAATTATTTGATTCATCTAAGTGGCATAAGAATCACAGCTGGCGAACAACTGACCCTGTTTTTAATTCATATGTCTCTTCCCTCGACATATTGACCTTGGTGATATATTTCATATATGTGTATGTATGTCTGTCAGTGTCAGAAATCAATATTATTCAATAACTATAGGGCTTACTGTCCTATCACATTGAAGCACCAATTCTCATACAATAACCAAAGTTAAGCAATATTGAGCCTGGTCACTACTTAGATGGGTTACAGCTCGGGAATACAAAGTGTTGTAAGCTTGGGTGTGTGGGTGACATAATGGATAACGGCTCGGAATTGGAAATTGGAGAGCGGAGTTCAAATTCCAGTCCAGTTTGTTATATTCACTTACATGCAAATATTATTGGGAAAGGCATGAATTCACCTCTTCTCCCCTTCTACAGGTTAATTAGTAGTACTTGTATCAGTCAATCATTATTATCTTAAAAAAAATCTTACAATCTAAAAATATTTTCTGGCTTTAAATAACCTACAAATGGTTTATAAGCCATAAACAACAATAATTACAAATGTTTAGTTTTGAGGATCAATGGAATTATAGCAGGCATTTATATCTTTATCCAGTGATATATTTCAATAGTCTTATTTCTTAATATTCCTACAAGTGCATATCAAATAAAAATAAGCGTAGAAATAAATAACATTAAACACAGACAAAATATTATTCAAAAACATTTCTTAAAACAAATAGCATATACATAAAAACATTCCCAAATCAACATGCAAAAAAATCACCAAACATTATATCAACTAGACACACACATATACATTATCATCCGAATCCCACATAGACAAACTAGAATATTATACACTTACATAAAGCAATATCTAAAGTTTTTCAGTTAAGCTTGGAATCTGTGGGTTACCCGAATTGGCTTTACTAAAAACACTTGTTATGGGGCGCTCTTTAAGTTTATAAAAAGGCAAGCATATGCTCTCTCTTTTTTCTTTTTAATTCTTGCTTCCAGATGTAGTTTAATGTAGGTACTTTGTCCTCTACTGACTTTTGAATTCTTGAACACACATACATGCTTGTTTCACACACACACAAACCAGCACATTCTTATAACTAGTTTCAATGACTTTTCCTTTTATTTCAATTGTGTACACATTCAATTACTTTTGCTAATACATGCATATAATTGCCGTTTGTCTTAAATTCATTGTTTTGTGTTTTTTTAATTTTTACCTGGACTTGCATGAGTCCACCAATATTGTTTGTGGGACAAATGTTCCAGGAGTTCATAAATATCTACGATAAAACGTCAACACATTCATATCAGAAGTGTTGATTCCCATTACAAAGTGGTGATTTAATTTTACCTGAACATCATAGAATCACACAACAAATCCATTAATATCTTGGAACTTCAAATGGATACATCGTCACTCCATGAATTCTGAATGGCACTAATTATACTAATGTTTGTTTGATAAGTTGAATGTATATGAAAGATAATTAACCAATGAATATCAAATAACACAAAAGTAAAAATACCAGAATTTCTTTCTTCTTTTTCTCCACATCTCATTCTCTGAGGAAGCTTTAATAAAAGTGAAACATGTTAGATTGATGACCGTTTCCTATTTGTTCTTTATCTTATCATTCTGTCGCATTTCGATTCATAATTGATGCCAATTCAGATTTCATAATATTCATAAATATGACTAATCATTAATATTAATTTATTCACTTGCTTTCCTGTGAACTATGATCTTCAAAAATTTAAATACAGTCATCAATTTATTTGCTTATTTTTATTTACTTCATATTTATTTGTTTATATTCAGCTATCTCTCTCAAATATATATACAGCGTGCGATGAATAAATTGTCGTCTAAATTACGCAAAAATGAAAATGACACTGACAGCTCATTTTAACAGATATATTTACCAAAATTACAAAAATATCTTGAAATACTAAAGAGTAAATTTATTCAATAAAATCGCCATTGGCTTCAACCATGGCCTCCAGACGACTTCGGAATCTCCTGCATCTCTTCTGGACGGTCTCCTTGTTTAAGTTGGTGAATGCTGCCATAATTCTTGCCTTCAGTTCATCTTTGGTGTCACAAGGAATTTTGTTGGTCTCTTGCCCACCTGAAACCCACACATAATAATCAAAGGAGTTGCAGTTTGGGGAATTAGGTGGCCAGATGTAAGGGATGATATGGTCGCAGAAATTGTCTTGCAGCCAATTCTCCTGCTTGTGTGTCATGGTGTAGCATCCTGTTGCTAGACACAGGGTCTTCCAGCGGCCACTCAGGGAAGTACAACCTCAAGGCACTTGATGTAGACTTCCGTGTTGAGTCTGAGGCCCTGTGGGAAAATGAATGGAGGCATAACATTGCCATCACTAGTGATCACTCCAAACACCATGATGTTGACTGGATATATCATCTAACTCTTTTCAAATCATCTGCACTGTCCTCAGATTGACACCCAAGCACTCTGTTCATATTAGAGCTCCTGGTGTGTATGCCAAGCAGTACAGCATTTCATTTCCAAACTTCTGGCAGAATGAATTATGTCATGGGGCTCTTTTTCTCACAGATGGTGCCCAACTGACCCTACAATACTGTGCAG
>OZ038512.1:58108694-58136194 GCA_964036315.1 Acanthosepion esculentum | reverse complement strand
TAACCTAAACGAAGTAGATTTTCTAGATGTCACCTTCAACCTAAGAAAAGGCACATACAAACCATACAGAAAACCGAATGATAAACCACAGTACATACATATATACTCCAACCACCCGCCTTCTATAATCAAACAGATACCTAAATCGATTAACCGCAGGCTTTCCGAAAATTCTTCCGATGAATCTATATTTAACAAGGCCAAGAAAGACTATGAAACAGCCCTAAAAGATAGCGGATTCCCAGCAACACTCACATACTCACCATAGAACACAAAAAAGACCAACAGAAAAAGAAATATCATATGGTTCAACCCACCGTACAGCAAAAACGTAAAAACAAACATAGGAAAAATATTCTTCAAGCTTTTACACAAACACTTCCCGGAATCAAGCACCCTACACAAAATATTCAACAAAAACACAGTAAAAATCAGCTACAGTTGCACCGAGAACATGGCACAAATAATAAAAAAGCACAACAGAAAAATTATTAACAAACCACACGAACAAATTAAACCCACGTGCAACTGCAGAATAAAAAAAAACAAACAAAAAACAAGCAAAATAATTTGACATAAATAAATAAACAAATAAGCGACTTCCGGTAAAAGTAACCGCCAAAATAGGCTACCCATAATGCACCACTGACCCTTATATAAATAGCCGAGAAAAATAACAGCACTAGTCGCCTGACGATTGCACTAGCATGAAACAGACTGTCGCCTCTAAGTGCTGACTTCCATGTCCACTTTTGTATTTACACACGCTCTATCTCTGATATTGAGCACTTTACCCCATAAATATAGCACACTTTAAGACTATATTTCTGTATATATATATATATATATATATATGTATATGTTTATATATATGTATATATATATATATACATATGTATATGTTTATATATATGTATATATATATATACATATGTATATGTTTATATATATGTATATATATATATATATACATATGTATATGTTTATATATATGTATATATATATATATATATATATATGTATATGTTTATATATATGTATATATATATATATATGTATATGTTTATATATATGTATATATATATATATATGTATATATATATGTATATATATATATATGTATATGTTTAAATATACGTATATATATATATATATGTATATATATATGTATATATATATTTATACACATATATGTATATGTTTATATATATATATATATATATATATATATATATATATATATGGGTGTGTATATGTATATACAGTGATACGCATAATTATTGAATACATGTTATTTTGAATTGCAGAATGCCCATCAAAGGGTCAGATGATTAGTAGCACTATCTTGTAAACAATTGTGTACTTCTCTGATTGGTAAGAGATAACATTCCAATACTATCGAAAATTTGAATATGTAAAGTCTTTTAAAATACAAAGTTTCGATTTGAAATTTGAAAAAAGTGTCATGTATCGAATACTTTTGTATAGGGTAATTTTGAACTTTGATAAAATATATGGATTCAAGCAGAGTTTTTAATTTTCCTTCCACGTACAACTGAAACAACTTTACGAGATATTACTTACCAAATATCAGGCACAATGGCGACACATAAACTAGCGTTATAACAGAAAATAACATGTATCCAATACTTATGCGTGTCACTGTATATATGTCTATATATATGTACTTATAAATGCGATCATCAGGCCCCAGTTTCCAACAAGCTAGAGAAGGAACAAATGGAGATCACTGGCATCTCAGGACCAACTGCCTCAGGTAGCTGGAGCTTATCAGCCCTGGAAGGCATTCCATTTAGGAGAAGGAAAATTGTTATTTTAAACCTCCACTGCATTGTGCCCATATCCAATCATGGAAAATGTTATGAAAGTATATCTAGAGAGAAAATCTGGAGTGGAGCCTCAAAGTTGGTTGGCTGTCAATATTGACAAGCTACTAGCAACACTGCAACCATTTTTCCCCAAATTTTGTTGGTACAGCTGAAAAGGAGATCCATGTGCTCTGGGCAGTGTATAGCCTCCATATATCATTGTCCAGACATTGTGCCCTGGAGAGGTCACTCCAGTCTCATCACTAGAGGATTGAATTTTGACTAAACAGGGTGTGCTACCATTATCATACAAGAAAAATAGATGCCTACTATTGTTAGTTATTTTATAACATTATATTGTATGTAAAATGGAGGAGGCGCAGGGCCAGGAGTCATACCACAGTGTCCAGTCTCTCCAAGCTTCAGTTCCTCTCACTCTGGGCAAGTAGTCCTGAAAGAAGATGAAGTGGCTCCCAGCAAACAACAAGGGAGCCTGGCAGGATTTTGACACTGATATTTGTGAGATACTCCAGTCAACTACAAAGGGGGATGTGGATAGGTGACTAAATTTCATGACGACAATAATAACTAGCATGGCGTCAGAGAGATTTGTTTGCGTCGAGCCCTGGCAGCCAAGAACGCTCTACACTACCAACTGTAGGGTGAATAAAATTAATGACTAAAGGAAATAAATAAGATCCCTTAAGAAGCATTATAAAAGGGCAAGAATATAGGAGCGTCAACCCCTTGAGGAGCTCCGAGAAATACTCAGAGGGAAATTAAAAACTATACGGCGAGCAGAGTGGCATAGGAGGGGGAGGAAAGAAAGATAAAAAAAGCAGGCAAATTTCCTGTCCAACCCTTTTGGCTTTGCAAGAACATTGCTAGGGGATAAGCACAATGGGAAATTGAAGGCATCGGAGGAAGAAATTAACAACTACCTTTGAAATACCTTGAGTGACCCTGCAAAAGAGCAAGATCTTGGTATAAATACCTGCTTACTTCCTCAGGGGTCACCAGTGGTCCCATTTGACACCTGCTTGCCCACCTGGAAAGAAATTCAAGAAGTTGTGAGAGCCACCAGATCCACCTCAGCACCAGGACCAAGTGGGGTACCTTACATCGTGTACAAGCGGTGTAAGGGAATTCTACAAATTTTGTGCACAATATTAAGAGTCATTTGAAGAAGAGGCAGGATCGTGGAGCAATAGAGATTCGCTGAGGAGGTATGGATCCCGAAGGAAGAAGGTTCAAAGTTACTGGACCAATTTTGAATTATTTCCTTACTCAACACTGAAAGTAAGATCTTTTTCAGTTTATTGTCAAGACGCCTTTCGAATTTCCTTCTTGGAAATGGCTACATTGACACATCAGTCCAGAAGGGTGGGGTCACAGGGATGCTAGGTTGCTTGAGCATACAGGAGTCCTGACAGAGCCCCTGAGAGAGGCAAAGGAAAGCAAAGGGGACCTGACTGTATTGTGGTTGGATCTCACTAATGCCTACGGGTCCATGCCACACAAACTGGTGGAAGAAGCCCTACATAGACATCACGTACCTCCATCAGTATGTGATCTCATTGTAGACTACTATGATAATTTCTGGCTGAGAGCATGTTCAAGTACAGCAACATCAGAATGGCAGACCCTGGAATTGGGTATCATCACAGGTTGCACAATGTCTGCTGTCCTATTTTTATTGACCATGAACATGCTTGTAAAGACAGCTGAGGTGGAATGCTGAGGCCCTGTGTCTAGATCAGGAATCCGCCAAGCACCAATAAGGGATTACATGGACGATTTAACCGTGACAACATCTGTCACAGGAGGTAAGTGGCTCCTAAAGAGTCTCGAGGAAAATATGACTTGTGCCAGAATATATTTCAAGCCATCAAAATCCAGGTCATTAGTATTGAAAAAAGGCAAGGTCATGGAGAAAGTCCAGTTTACAGTTGCAGAAGCAACAATTCCTACCCTGAGCGAAAAGCCTGAAAAGAGCTTGGGCAAGACTTTCAATAGCAGTCTGAAAGACACAGCTGCAATCCAGCAGACTATAAAAGACCTTGAGGAGTGGCTGACGAAGATCGGCAAATCTGGATTGCCAGGACGCTTTAAGGCATGGCTCTTCCAGCATGCAGTTTTGCCCCGGATATTGTGGCTATTGCTCATCTATGATATTCTGATTACCACTGTGGAAACGTTAGAGAAGAGCAATTAGTAATTGTTTGAGAAGGTGGCTGGGTTTGCTGAGATGCTTAAGTGGTGCGGCCATCTATGGGAACAGCAACGCATTGTGCCTCCCCTTTAGCAGCCTCGTGGAAGAATTCAAAGTCATGAGAACAAGAGAACAGCTGCAGTATGCAGAATCTAAAGATCCAAAAGTGGCAGCAGCAGGAATTCAGACAAGATCTGGCGGGAAATGGAGTGCTGAAGGAGAGTTGCAAGTGGTGGAAGAGAGACTTAAGCATAAAGCTATATTAGGGTCAATAGCTAAAGGCAAAGCGGAACTGAGTTTTTTTCCCTGTTCACAAACCAACATTGCCAAAGGCAAAGAAAGATGCCAACTTATCCAAGAAGTCCATGTGGGCATAGAAGAAGCACGTTGCTGTAAAATGGTCGGTCTAAGTCAACAGGGAGCCTGGACAAAATGGGAGAATGTAGAAAAGAAAAGAATTACATGGTCAGATTGCTGGCGGTCAGATTGCTGGCGGTCAGATTTTAGCGAGATTTGATTTCTCATTAAATCAGTATATGATGTCCTACCAAGCCCAATGAACATGCATATATGGGGGAAGAGTGAGACCCCCAATTGCCAACTATGTGCAAGGAAAGGATCTTTACAACACATCCTCAGTAGTTTGGGTGTTGGTCGGTACCGTTGGCGTCACAACCAAGCACTCAAAGCAATTGCGAACGAGGTAACTAAAGCTATAAGGACTAGTAAGCATCAACCAGGGAAGAAATTGAATCACATTAACTTCGTAAAAGCTGGAGAAAAGATACAGAAACAGAGGAGAGAGAGAACGAGCCTGTTATCTTCTGCAGACGATTGGCAGTTGATAGTGGATCTAGAGACCCAGCTGAAGTTCCCCAGACACATAGCCATAACATTGCTCAGACCGGATCTGATATTGCACTCCGACAACACAAAGCAATGCATTATTTGGGAACTGTCTGTGTCATGGAAAGAATACACTAGTTAATGAGAGAAAAAGGTCCAAATACCAGGAACTTGTTGAACAATGTCGGCAGAAGTCATGGAAGATATACTATGACCCCGTAGAAGTTAGTTGCAGGGGCTTTGCTGGACAGTCGTTGTGCAGAGCCCTAGCAAACATAGGCATAGTGGGGGCAGTTAGGGCAAGAGGGCTGAAGGACATTACCAATGCAGTTCTGACAGCGTCAAAATGGTTTTAGCTCAAGAGATCAGAGCCATGGAAAAACTAATGAGGACAATAAGGAAAAACTCACAATCATAATTAGGAGACGTGTTACATGTTATAAGGGATATTTGAGACAATATAGTAAGTTAGGGTAGTCAAACTGATATGGATAGGGGTTGAGAATCATTGGCGTATGGGGCGGGGCATGGATAGGGTTTTTTTCTTTGATTTCCGGTTATTGATTGCCATTATTTTTATTTTATTTTTTGTGTTAGCATTTACTTGCGGTTTTATTTCAATATTAAAGCCTACTTGCATATTTATCATGAATGGAATAGGAGAGAAGGATATAGTTTTGTAAATACATATAGTCTGGAAATTTTGGGAGTCGATGCTAGTAGTAATTGGGTAGATTTATTGTGAGAAATATGCATCAGATTGTAAATATGTGTATAGGTTACTTAATTGAATAGATAGCATAATTATTTATGTATAGTATTTATTCATTGTTATTAAGCCATCGAATTATTTTAGTTGGAAATGACAAAACGGGGAAGAAAATCTAAATAAATTAGTATGCGTTAATTTGTAGTGACTGGTTTCGAAATTAAAGTAAATGAGGGGTAGAAGTTATGTGCATGTGCGTATTTTTACATTTATGTGTGGATGCGGGAATGTACATGCAGGTGTTTTTTTTTGTGTGTGTGATTGTGTGGTTTTGTTTGAATAAGAGGATATGGTAAAAGTTACAGATTGACCTGATAGTTAGAATAGCGAACTTACTTTTTTAGAAAGTGCTAGTATAGGATAGATTTGGGTTGGGTACGCGTGTAGGTTTAATTAATGACTTAGTATTGCTATGGGATTATTATTTAATATGTAAAGATACCAGCTCACCTCATTATGGATTCCGGAAGTAGTAAATCAAAGCTAACCCGGATAAAGTAAAAAGACAACACTATATAGGAGAGGAGCGTGAAAAGCCGTGTTTTCATTGGCTGGCATTGACTGACAAATGTCAATAAGAATGGTCAAAGTCCGGCCTTACTAGGCAGATGAATACTGTTTTTGCAAGGAGGTGACCTGACTCGTCTAGAATCAGGTTGGGGTTGCTGTTGGAGCCGAGATGATGCAAAACCTGAAATCGGCGATGAGAACAGTGCATCACTGAAGACTACCCTTGATGCATCTAAAATGTATTATTTAACTTGTTGTTTTTATCCCAATACTCTGGATTGATATGCTATTCCTTAATACAATTATTTTGGTATTAATTTTTTTTACTCCATCTTATTGTTGCTTTTCTTATCATAACCTTCTGGAAAAATATGTTATTTATCAAATATTTTTCATGCCAGAATCTATCTTAGACATTTATAAGTCTACCAATTATCCATGCAGTGAATATTCCTGCCAGATCTACTCTGATGCTTCTGCTATGTATTTAGAGATTCTTGCTAAAATCTGCAATGTTATTGCTCCTGACCTGGCATCTTTAGTCACTTTCCCAGTAGTACCTTTTCTATAAATATTTTCATGCTGTTGTTCTGATGAGTTTTCCACTTTAGTACCTAGGCTTTACAAATTTAAGTAGAATACTAGATTGGCAGCTAGATTTCATCATTTTTGTTGTAACCGAGTTATCAAAAACAACAGTAGAAAACTGGAATTGGTTTAACAAGTTTATTACCTTTTGGTACAGGGAAACATAATGTTGAATAGAAACTAGGGGAGAGAAGGTTTAGCTGTGAATGACTGTTTTCAGCAAATGCTACTGCTACTACTGCTACTCCTTTTGGTGTAGGAATATTTTTATGTCTTTTGTTCGACAGCCAAGTCCAAACTTGTAGGGAAATATTCTCCCTCACAACAATTTTGCTGTTGAAATTGTTGGCTGTAACCATAATTTCTTTACTAACAGTTTCCTCTCTCGTACTTCTCGCTTGTGGAACTCTGTTCTGGCTTCTTGCTTTCCAGTCAACTTTGATCTTCAATAATATAATCTTCCCTCTTTATATCCATAGAAAACATGAGCCCAAGAATGCACAAAGTGTTTCTTTCCTGGAGATTAGCATCAGTCATGCTGATGGCAAGCTGAAATGACCAACTCAGGGAATCTTTCTGTAATTTCATTATTGCTTCATAGAGTAGCATCCACAAATGTACAGATTTTTCAAATTTTTAAAAAAATATTTGGAAACATTTCTGATGCCAGACTTGTTATCTGGCATTTGCAATTTAACAAGAATTATTTATTTTTTATTATACTATCCTTATTGATACCAACATGTCTGCTGAGTGTCAATAAATCCATTTCCTGGACACTGAAATGTCATATTTGGTTTCACTTGTCAAATTACAAGTAATAGATCAATGACAACTGTTACAATTTGCCTTTTTGCTGTCTTAGAATATTAATTTCCTATTTTGGTTGTTGATTGCAAAATATCAGGATTTCTTTCGTTGAAATGGACAATGATTCAGACAAATTATAGTCAAGCGCCTGTGATAGTGGTGTTTTTTTTTTTGTTTTATTCCTTTCAAGAATGTGTGTTGCCACAACTTTAATTTCGATATTAATTTTTTTTCCTTTCTCTGTTCATAGGTCTTCTTTTCAGAATTTTTGGTTTCCCTCTGCTTCCATTAGTTTTTATCGGCTATTAATATTGGTTAAGTCCTTTTTCTCTCACTTCACTCCACAATGACCATTTGATGTGTTTTTCTTTATTCTCCCACATGTATCTACATCTGCTGTTTTCCACACCCCTTTACCCTTTCTCTCTTCTCCATCTACTCTACCCTTGTTCTTGATGTTTTCTCACCTATTCTACACTCTGCCCATTGACATCTTTTCCAACCCTTTTGCACAACCCTAGACATTTTCTGCATCCCTTTTACCTGGATGATTTCTCCATCTAGCCTTGATATTTTCTGCACTGCTTCTCTCCTTGATATTTTCCATTATCCTCTCAGCACTTGCTTTTCTCCCACCTTGCTCTACAACTACCCCTTCTGTTTTCCCCTTCCAACTGTTCTTATTGTTTACTGCTTTTTTTTTTATCATTTCACCCCAAGCAAGGCAATAAAGCCACTAGGATGCAAGAGGTTACTGAGTGCCAGAGAATGTGAAAAAAACTAATATTAAAGAGAGAGAGGATAATAAAAGAACAAGAATTAAGTCAAAGTTGACTGGGAAGCAAGAAGCTGGAAGAGAGTTCCACAAGCGAGAAGTGTGATAGAAAAAATTGTTAGCATAGGACTTATGGTTACATTTAACCATTTCAACTGTAAAAGGATGAGACCTTGCCACTAATCTAGTACTTCTTTCTTTTTATGAGCCATGTCCTTTCAGGATGTAGGCAATCATGGCTCTCCACCTCACTCAATCCCTTTCAGCTCTCAATAAGTTCCTTCCTTCTGCTCCCTCCCCGACACCACGTTCTGTCATCCACTTGCTTAAGCTCGCCAGGTATGTCATGCATTGTTTTCTCTTGTCTCTCTTTCCCCCTATTGGAGTATCAGATTCTCCAGGCCCTCCTTCCTCATTATGTGTCCAATAAACTTCAGCTGCCTCTTCCTGATGTTAAGTTTAAGCCTCCTCTTTGTTTGCAACCTCTCTAAGACCTCATTGTTGCTCACATGCTCGATCCATGGTATCCTCAGCATCCTTCTGTAGATCCACATTTCTGTTATCTAAAGTCTCTTCTTCACCTTTGAGGAAATCATCTAACATTTGCTGCTGTAAAAAAGGACAGCCAATCTAGTACTGTGATTAAATTCATAAAGTCTAGGTACCATAGAGAAAAATTTCCACCCCCACCCCATGTTGGTTTCCCTTTTCTTCCTTTCTCTAAATTCTCCTTGAAAAAATTTGAAACCGTATAAAGTAAAACCTTCAAACTTTTTCTTTCTCACATCTTGAAACATTTATTCTTATTTCAAAAATTAATTTACCAGTATTTGTTTGTGATTTTTTTTTCCACAATTTTTTCCCCAAGATTCCATTCTTGATTTAAAAAATTTACTTTTTTTACGGTTCATCTGCAGGAGAAAATGGTAACCCTGTCTACACCAGCATGGGTGAGAAATTGCTGGCTGATGCTTCTATCCAAGAATATGGCTTTAATTTAGTGGCCAGTAACAAGATAGCCATGGATAGAAAGATTCCTGACACACGGATGAATGAGTGAGTCTATGTTCTGCTGTAACCGATACAACAGATACTTACATTATAAACCTCTATTCCTTTGCCTTATATATTTCTTCTTATTCTATCAAAAATATTAAAAGTTCATAATATTTATCAGAGATCGACTCAGAGTTTTGCTATGTTTCACTCTTCAGGATCTAGATAAGATTATTGCAATATTCTTATTCTTATATTCTTATCTGGATCCTGAAGAGTGAAATATAGCAAAACCCTGATAAGTATCATGGATTTTTAATATTTTGATATAATAATTATTGCTCTAGACAACTATTGAACACTTTATCAACAAAAATTCTTTTCATCTTCCCATATCCTAAATTATATAATTTTACATGTATGGAATAGTTGTGATTATTATTACTATCATTTTATTATATTTCTTCTTATAAATCGACTTCAGTCAGATTTGAAAGGAAGCGAAATATGGCTGACAAATACAAACCCAGTCTATTGTATTTCATTAGTTTTAACATGCTTACTGCTATTCTATGCACATGTGTGTCTTGTGGCATGTTTCATATTTCTTCTGACAGATTTATGTATTCATTTCATAATTTGATTTAAAGAAATTTAGCGATGAGGCTATTCTCAGGGATTTTTTACCTTGATTTCTGTTAGTTAATGAATAAATAACCTTATTTTTCAGTTTATTATTTGTTTACTTAATAAATTTAATTTTATTTATCAAAATAATACATAAGTACTTTTAAATAGTAATTTTAAATGGTAAATCAAACAAAACCCCATATAATACAGCATAAAATACAAGGTTAATAAAGACTCTGCAATGGTAACATATCAATAACTTCCATCTCTCAGAAAGTAAACATTAGTTCTTTATATTAGAAATTATAGGAATGGTGAAATATTTTCTATGAGCATTCAATTTAAGAATATAACTGAGAAGTGACAAGACGTTTTTTAATGAAACTATAAATTTATTTTAATGACACTATAAATTTATTTTTTTATTACATTTCTTCATTTTCACATTTATTTTTAACTAGAAATTTCATGGTTTTCTTATTTGAATTTTCTGATGAATCTTAATTCTTAAGTTAATGATTGAATAAGCACATAGCAAGTTCTACGACACTAAAATATCAGTAAAAATCCCCCTATCTCATCATTGAATATTTGAGCTTAACAACTATAACAATCATTAATAAGGGGGTACAAATGAATAGATTAGAAACTGATAACATTTTCCATTTCAGTGAAACAGACATTAGATCCATGAGAGTGTATTTGCCTCTTTCATCTTCCTTTCTTTCATTTTTTCACAGGAACCAAGTAGCATCTTTGATATGCCTTTCTCATCTTTCCTCATGATCAAAATGGAATAGTCCATTATTTATGAGTTACCAGCAGGGTGTTTCTTTCTTTTTCTCACTGAAACCAAACAGTATCTCTGATATGTCTTTTCCATCTTTCACATTTTTCTAAGGTATTGGCAGAGTTGTAATATACATGCTAAGGAACTAAAAGAAGGGCTATCAAAATTGTAATAAGATAGTCCCGTGAATATTGGGTCTTAGAATGAAATTAATGAAAATCTACCAAACTGGTTAAAACTAAAGGAGTTTTTTTTTAAATTTGATACAGGTGCAAATATTGGCATTATCCTGAAGCCTCCAAACTTCCAACTGCTAGTGTGGTTATTGTTTTTCATAATGAAGGTTTCTCTACTTTGATGAGAACTGTTCACAGCGTGATCAACACTTCACCTCCATCGCTTCTCAAAGAAGTCGTCATGGTTGATGATAAAAGTAGCAAAGGTAAGTTGGCAATAATTAAGCTTCTTTTCTGATAATTCAGTTTCTGAAGTATTTGTGAAGAAAAACTTAAAAATTCTGTGTAAATTTAGATTTGGTAAAATGCACAAATTCATCGGTTATTTTCCTATTTAATACATGTACTAAATATATACAAAGTGTTTTTCAAAATGAAACATTCTGTCAGTTCTGTTTTTATATTGTTGAATTTATGAAGAAAAAATTAGACAAATCACAATTATAGTAGACAAATTTTCAGAACATATTTCATGAATCAATCAGTTTTCGACAAAATCAAAAATTATCAATTTTGATAATTTTAACAACTAAATTTTGCAAATTTTTTAAAATCTTGAATTTTTATTCTTGCAATTTTTGGCAATCAATCTTCCTATTGTTAATTCTTTGGGCCATGTTCTTTCAGGGCATAGATGAACATGGCTCTCCCCAACATCCTTTTGTGGCCATTTGCAGTTTTTCTCCTTTTCTTAAGGTTGCTGATTCCTCTACCTATTCTGACATCTATTCACATAAGCTCATTAGGTATCTGGCTTGCTGCCTTCCTCTCTCTTGCCCTCAATATACCCCATGAGGGTTAAGTTCTACAAGTCCTCCTACATCATTATGTATCCAAGGAAATTCAGCTATCTTTTCTTTTTATTGTTATTTTCTTTAAGAATTCCTTGTTGCTTACTCACTTTATCCTTCTGTAGAATTACATTTCTGTTGCTTCTAGTTTTTTCCTCATCTGTGGGGAAAGTGTCCAAGATTCACTGCCATATAAGAGGATGGATACCACATAACAATCCAGCATGCTTTACTTTGTTTCTAATGAAAATTTTCCATTTCTCAACACCTTGCTTAGCTTATGGAAAGCATCTTTCACTAGTCCAATGCATGTTTGGATCTCAGTGTCATATTTTCTATCTTCTGTTAAAACACTTCTCAGCTCCAACTGATAATGTGAGGAACGAGAAGACTTACCTCTTGTTAAGCGAATTTGCTTGGCGTGTCAGGTCCTGTGGAAAGATCGTGGGCAGATGTGCAGGGGAAAAAATTGAAAATAAAAAAAGACTAAGAATTCAAACCAGCTTGAATTTATAAAACCGGAAGTCTCAGGCATACGAGAAGCAAGTCTCGTATGCAAATTGTAGTTGCCCCTGACATGGGCATAAATAGCGAGTCTGGGAGGAAGACGGGAGAGCGCATAGTTGGCGTGATGGCGTACGTGCATACTAACGAGACTGAGAGAATAAGAGGTCACTAGTGACAGCTCAGTTGGTAGACCGGAGGACTGGATGAAAGCAAGCACTTTAATCCATTTCAGTCATCGCAAACGACGGGCGAACTGAATTACCCACAGATAACCATCATCTCAAGCCTTTTCTCTTACTGATAACCATACTTTCTGTTTTCTTGCATATAAAGGTTAGTCCTTTTTTCTTGCTTTTTTCTACCATCTTGGATAGGAGGTCCTGTTGTTACCTCTCTGAGTCAGCCATCAACACAGTTCCATCTGTGTATCTTTTATTATTAAGATTACACCCTCTGATAATAAATCCTGATAGGGTTTGCAATTCCCTTAGGATGGTGTTGGATAAATTTTAGGAGAAAATGTACCCTTGTTCTACACCAGTTTCTATTTTTGTATAGCTACTCAGTTTATTTTCTATCCATACGCAGGTGGTTTACCTCCAGCATAAGGTCTGGATTATTGTAACATCTTTTCCAAATAGATCTAGTTTTTCTCAGAAGTTCAAATAAATCCTTGTGCCATACCTTGTCAAATTAATTTTGTCATTATTCTTTGAAAATCAGAAAAAAAAAATGTGACAGTGAATTCATGTAAGCATTATTGACAGAATATGGTTATTGTAAATATGAAGTAAATGATTTAGCTATAGGTCTCACGCTGTCTGATGACATGAGGTGGAATAAATACATTGAGTCAATAGCTTCATCTCCCGCAAGGAAAGTTGGTTCTCTATGTCACGGCAGAAAGTTTTTCTCATCTGAGACCATCCTTCAATCTATAAATCAACCATCTGTCCTTGCATGGAGTCTGCTTTCGCTGGTCCCTATGAATTTAAACGTCCTACGAGGCTGGCATCCCGTTCCCACCCCTTCACCGTTGAAACTGTTAGATGTAGACGTATCTTCTACTCCAATAGCTTCATGTCTCGCACATCTCGCCTGTGGAAATCCCTTCCTTATTCCTGTTTCCCTGACAAATACAATCTCCAACTATTTAAGTGTAACGTCAATCGACATATCCAGTTGCCTTGATCTATCCACTTCCCTTCTCCACATCCTTTCACCTTTCATTCCTATCTGCTCTCGCTCCATATCTTCTGTAACCCCCTTGCCTTGATCGATCCACTGTCTTTCTCCACATCCTCTCCTTTACCACTCCTATCTGCTCTTCCTCCAAACCTTCTGTAACCCCTTGCGTGCTAGTGGCCTCCAGCCTTGCTTGGGGTGATAAGCTTAAAAAAAAAAAAAAAAAAAAAATATGGTCTGGTGCTCCCGCTGTTTGTCTTGAAGACCTCAACAAAATCCAGAGATGAATATGCAATGTGATAGGTCCTGATCTAGCATCTTGTCTACAGTCGCTTTTTTCACAGACATGCCATGGCTTCCTTCTGTTTCTTCTACAAATATTTTCACGGCAACTGTTCTGACGAGCTACTTTCGCTGGTTCCCAGACTGCATGAATTTAAGTGAGCTATTAGGCTGGCATCTCGATCCCACCCTGTCGAAATGGTTAAATGTAACCTTCTTCTTTTGCACTTCCTGTTTTTGGAACGCCCTTTTCCCTTGCCTGCTTCCCTGATAACTATAATCTTCAAATATTCAAATGTAATGTCAATTGACATCTGATATCTTGATCTTGTTCCCTGTCCTATGTATCCTTTCCTAAAACATGTCTCTTTACTCTTGTTCTCAATCCTCTGTAACCCCTTGCGTGCTAGTGACACTCCCACCTTGCTTGGGGTGAATTGCTTTAAAAAAAAAAAAGTTAAGTATTGCTGGACAATCTCCTCAAATCTGAAGAAGAGATTCAAAGAAACAGAAATGTGATTCTACAGAAGGATGTTGAGAATACCACCAACCGAAAATGTGAGCAACAATGAAGATTTAGAGAAAATGAAAACAAAATTTAACATTATGGACAGTTAAAATTTCTAGGGTACATAATGAGGAAAGAAGGCTTAGAAAATTTGATAATCACATGACATATTGAAAGCAAGAGGGACAGAGGAAACAATGCATAACCTACTTAGTGAGCATCTGTAAATGGAGAGCAGAACAAAGTTTAGGAGAGATAACATAAAGACAAAAATTATTAAGAGCTATAAAGAGAGGAAATTGTGGAGAACCATGACTGTCAACATCCTAAAGGGGCATAGCACATAGAAGAAAAAGAAGTACTGCTGATGGTTTTACTATTGTTGTGGCCTTGTTAGGACCAAAAATAAAGACACAAGAGAGGAATTGAGTTAAACAAATATATTAACAGAAACAGTAATACAAATGAGAGTGTTACAGCAAGAATGTTTCGTCCAACTGTCAGAGCTGACTGCTGGAAATTTCACCCTCCAAAAGGCAGTACCTGCTCCTATTGGGAGAGTCCATGTGTCTGTGGGTAAATTACCATAACAACTATTGATATATCATTAACTGGGGCAAAAGATGGCTTGTTAATTTTAACACTTCCAAAACAAAATTTCTCTCCATTAATATGAGAGACCCCTCTCTGCCCCCCATCAGCATAGCTGATACTAACTCCCCAAAAAGTGACTCATTGCCTCTTCTTGGGCTAACTTTCTCAGCTGACATGAAGTAGAAAGACTATATTGAATTCATTGCTAGGTCAGCTGCAAAGAAAGTTGGTTCACTGTGTTGTGCTAGACAATTTTTCTCTCTAGAATCTATCTTACATATCTGTAAGTCTACCATTCGTTCATGTTTAGAATATTGCTGGCACATATGGTCTGGTGCCCCTGTTATTTACCTTGAGCTTCTTGATAAAATCCAAAGAAGAATCAGCAATATTATCTGGCAGCTCGGTTTCAGTCACTTTCCCACCACCATAAGGTTGCTTCTCTGTGCCTTTTCTTTAAATACTTTCATGGTAATTGTTTGGATGAGCTCTTCGCTATGGTACCAAGACTTTTTGAATTTAAGTGCAGTACTAGACCAGCATCAAGATCTCATCAATTTACTAGCTAAATGTAACCGTAAATTCCTATGATAACAGTTTCTTTTCTTGCACATGGAACTCCCTTTCAGCTCTATGCTTTCCGGCCAACTTTAATCTGCAAAAATTTAAATGCAATATTTACTGTCCTCCTGATTACTCTTTCCTTCTACCAATCATTATTAATGTTTCTGTTCTTAATTTTTCCACACCCTTTAACCTCTTGTGTCTTAATGGCTTTACTGCCTTGCATGGGGTGATACCAATTAAAAACAAAGAAACAAAAAAAAAACATTGAAAATCAGGAAGAAAAACACTGAAAATAAATTTAATGTAGAAATGCCTTAGTAATGGTTTTACAGAAGAAATGCATTACAAATAAGAAATAAAAGGATTATCAGTGACCAGTAATTTTTGTCAAAATTCACGTTAATAGAGCACTTAGTAAAGAATAAGCCTATTGCTGGTGTAACATTCAAACCATGACATTATCAGCATTCTTCTGCAGGACCATATTTCTTTTGTCTAAAGTCTCCTCTCTGTGAAGAAATTGTCCAGCATTCATTGTCATATAGGAGGACTGATATTACACTCTTTTCTTTGTTTCTAATGAAATGTTTCTGTTTCTTAATACTTTGCTTAGCTTTTGGAAAGCATTTTTGGCTATTCCAATAGGCTTTCAGATTTATGTGTCACATTTTCTGTCATCTGTTAAAATACTTCCCAGAAGGTTAAATTTCTGTACTTGTTGATTTTGACATCTCCAATTTGTAGCACATCTTGTGTACTGCCCCTCTTGCTGACAACCATATATTGTCTTCTTACAATTGTTGATTGGTCCTTTATTCCTGCTTTCCTTTATTATCCTAACAGTTCAAATGCTTATTCTGACAAATGAACCAAATGTGGCTAAAGTGACATTTGCATCTATCTTGTTTACCAACTAGTAGCAATTTTTCTTTTTGATTTTTCCCCAAACATTCATGAATATTACAAATATTTAAGTGTTCCTTTTATGTACATTTTCATTAAAACTTCCTTGTTTCTCACATGTTCTCTCTATGGTATTTTCTCAAGCCTATGAACTGGATAAAGGAAAGATTCTTAACTACACAACAGTGTTGAGTTGTGTTGCTCCATAGACATAAGGTCACTTGGACCTTGTGTGAGAAAACTCATTGTTAAATTTAATAAAAATATTCACATAAGTTTTTATGGCAATGTTTAATCATTGTGTTTGCAAAAAACAGTGAGTCATAAGGACAGCTAGTCCCTTGATACCAATTGTAAGAACACAATGTGTGGTTGTCAACAAGAAGAACAGCCCAAAATATGAACTACGAATTGGAGACACCAAAATGAAGCAAGTATGAAAATTTAAATACCTATGAAGTGTTTTAAAAGAGGACAGAAAATGTGACATCAAAATCCAAAGGCACAGTGAAATACTGAAATATGCCTTCCAAAAGTTAGGCAAAGTATTAAGAAACAGGAAAATTTCAGAGTACTGAACTATTATGTTATGTCAGTCCTTCTATATCGTAGTGAATGCTGGACAATTTCCTTGCAGATGTAGAGACTTGAAACAGTTCACATCAGGAAGAGAAAGTTGAAATTTCTAGGATGCATAATGAGGAAAGAGGACTTGGAAAATTTAACACTCACAGGACACATTGAAGGCAAGAGGGACAGAGGAGTGCATAGTATATTTGTGAGCTTGTGTATAAGTTTGGCTGAAACAAGAGTGGAAGTGATGGCAGAAAGACAAACCTTACTAAGGGCAAGAAATATAGAAAATTGTGGAAAGCCATGATTGCTGATGTCGTGAAGGGAGAGTAAATAGAAGACAAAATTTAGTATGAGATATGAGGGTAATGATCATTATACCAATGTAAGTTTTGTAAACAACGAAAACCTGCCTACCAAATCATCATTCACTTGTCACTTTACCTGGCTAGAACACATTTCTGGTACCGGTTGTGGGGTATATGTAACTGTTTCCATCATAAAACAGACTACTTTTTTTCTTTTTTTTTTTAAGTATTTCACCCTAAGCAAGGCGGGAGTGCCACTAGTATGCAAGGAGTTACAGAAAGTGAAAGTAAGAGTAAAGAGAGGTGTTTGAGGAAAGGATAAAGAGAAGTAGAGGGATCAAGATCAAGCCATTAGAAGATGTCAATTGACATTACATTTGAATGTTTGATGATTATAGTTATCAGGGGAGCAAGTAAATAGAAAGGAGTTCCACTGTCGAGAAGTGTGAGAGAAGCTGTTGGAGTAGAAGAGGTGGTTACATTTAACTGTTTTGACAGTGAAAGGGTAGGACTGAGATGCCAACCTAGTAGCATGCTTAAATTCATGCAGTTGGGGCACCAGTGAAAATAGCTCATTAAAGCAGTTTCCATGAAAATATTTGTAGAAAAGACAGAAGGAAGCCACATCGCATCTGTGAGAAAGTGACTGAAATTGTATTTTTCTCTGTTGTTTCTATTTTCTTTTTGATTAGTTTTTTTTTATTTACGTGTTTTATTTTTAATTTTATTTCAGAAAATTTACAAAAGAATCTTGAGGATTACATTGTAGCTAATTTTAAGAATAAAGTCAAGTTGTACAGGAATAAAAAACGTGAAGGCTTAATTCAAACAAGGACAAGTGGGGCAAAATATGCAACAGGAGACGTCATTGTATTTTTAGATGCACACTGTGAGTGCAATCGCAATTGGTTGGTGCCACTTTTAACCAGGATTGGATATGACAGGTAAATTCAATGTCAAGAAAATAACTAAAAAAATAATTAAACAATGACAGTGAAATAAAATTGAATAATTTTTAATTCAATCATTTTATCTAATCTATTCTCTAATAAAATGCATTAATTTGTATACGGTCTTATAAAGTTAAACTATAATATTTAGACCTTTAAAACTAATGTTCACCCAATACAAGGCCCTAGAGTCACTCAAGGTAGAGGATTGCTGTGTGGTGTTATATCAGTGTAAGAAAAGGCAAAAAAATGCAGTTCATAAGCTTATGCAAGAAAGAATACATGTAATGCTAGATTTGAAGAGATCATGTTTGTAGTGCTTAGGAAAACATCCTGTCAGAAGTCTGTTCCACAAAGAAGCAGTTCTTGGGAAGAAGCTGTCAGAGTGGAGCTTCCTCCTTACTAATGGAATACAAAGGGAATGAGGATGTTTCATCCATGTGTACATGACATGGGAGGTCCCAGTTGTAAAGGTCAGGGTTGGTGGGACTAAGGAATGTAGTCAGAGCACCTACTACAAAAATAGCAATAGAGCAACAAGAGGCTTGCTACATTTAGCAGATACTTACTAGAGTGGTACAATGAACCAACCATTTTTCCAGCATCTATATTCATATATATGAGTTGTAGTTGAGGTCTGTGGTATATTCTGATTTAGTATGTTCCAAAGAAGGTTTTGATAAACAATTTATTTCTGTGCTTTTTATAAACATGAAGATATTTGTAAATTAAGGAAGGCAAGAAGAAAGGACTAAACATCAGTTGCAAGAAGAAATAATACATGGTTGTTAGCAAAAGGGACAGTCCAACATGCAAATTACAAATTGGAGATGCCAAAATCAAGCAAGTATGACAATTTAAATATCTGGGAAATGGTCAGAGGACGGAAAGTGTGACACTGAAAGAGGACAGAAAATTTGTCACCAAAATCTGAAGGCACATTGGGATAGTGAAAAATGCTTTTCAAAAGCTAAGCAAAGTATTAAGAAACAGGAAAATATTATTAGAAACAAAGAAAAGAGTACCAAACTGTTATGTAATATCAATTTTTTTATGTCATTGAATGCTGGACAATCTCCTCACAGATGAAGAAATTTAAAGCAATAGAAATGTGGTTCTACAGAAGGATGCTGAGAATACCATGGACTGAACATATGAGCAATGACAAAGTTTTAGAGAAAATTGAAACAAAAAGGATACTTATACTTAACATCAGGAAGAGATAGTTGAAATTTCTATGGCACATAATGAAAAAACAGGGCTTGGAAAATTTGATAGTCACAGGACATATTAAAGGCAAGAGAGCCAGAGAAAAACGGTGCATAACGTACTTAATGAGCTTATATAAATGGTTGGCAGAACAGGGTTCAGGAGAGATAACTAAAAGACAAAAATTATTAAGAGCTACAAAGGTCAGGAATTTGTGGAGAGCCATGATCATCCATGTCCAGAAGAATAGTTAGCATTTTCAATTTAAACCTGACTAGACTTTAAAGTGGTAGAATATTGGTTTATTTTTAATGTGGAAGAATTTTGAATGGGCTTTAAAGTGGAAGAATTTTGAATGGGCTTTAAAGTGGAAGAATTCTGAGTTGGCTTTAAACTGGTAGAATTCTGAATTAGTTGAAGCTGGTAGACTTTTGAGTTGGCTTTAAAGTGATAGAATTTCAAGTAGGTTTTAAAGAAGGGGGATATTGATTTGGCTTTAAATTGGTAAAATATTTGGCTTTAATTGGCTCAGTTTTGATTTGGCTTTAAGCTGGTAGCATTTTGTGTTGGCTTTAAACAGGTAAAATAAATACAGTGTGTAAATGGTTCTTTTTAATAAACGACCAAAGTTTAGCTTTGAAATTCAGTAAGTTCTAATGAAAATTTAATCCCCATTATTCTGAAGGCTTAACCCTTTTCAGATCCAACCAGCCAAATATAATAGGAGAATTTTTATTATTTCTGTCTTCCAATTAAATAATCATAACCAGATATTCATGAGTAAAAAGACCATCTGCCATATTGCTTGTACTTAATCCTGCCAGAATAAATCTAACATAATGGAGTTAAAATTCTGAGTGACTTATATAAGTTAATTTAAACTTAACTTTAAATCTGGTAAAATTTTGAAATAAATTCAATTTTGGAAGGGTTAATGAAGGTTTTGAATTGATTCCACTTTTGGTAATAATTAAATTCTTTACTCTGTAGAACCATCATGGCTGTGCCTATCATTGAGAGTATCAACTGGGATGA
Source organism: Acanthosepion esculentum (assembly GCA_964036315.1). Classification (NCBI taxonomy): domain Eukaryota; kingdom Metazoa; phylum Mollusca; class Cephalopoda; order Sepiida; family Sepiidae; genus Acanthosepion; species Acanthosepion esculentum. Next base: position 58,115,791 of record OZ038512.1, on the reverse strand, counting down.
CTTCAGTTACAGTTCTGTTTACTCCATCAACCATTACCGAGGAATATTTGAATGGGGATTTCTCTACAAAGAAAGTTCAGTGCCAGAAAAAGAACTCAATCGCAGAAAACATCAAAGTGAACCTTACAGGTAACATTGGAATAATCTGATTTTTTTTGTATTGTTTTGATCAGTAGCGTCTTGAACCATTACTGGGTAACTGTACATTGGTGATAAGTTCTCAAAATTCTTTGAACATAGCAACTACTTGAAATGTATTGATGGAAACAGTAAGAACAAGAATAAAGCGAAAATTTAATGTACTGATTCTGCAGTAAGCATGTAGATAATGAACACGCTTGGTGCATGTAAAAGATGCAATAGATATTAACAGGGCCGGTACAAGGGTCTCATGACCCCAATCTATTAAACATGTCCTCCCACTCTACTACATCTCAATATATAAGCTAAAATTCATATATATAAAATACAAATTTTATTATAGCCTAATTATGTACAATAATGGATCATATACAATATACAACCTTTTGCAAATTAATTGAAACAAAACAAATGATTCTGTTATTATTTACTTTTTTTCATATTTTCCCAATGAAATATGACCCAGTGCAGATGTTAGAACATTGTATGTCCATTCAACAAAGTCGTTCCATGCAGATTGATGACAGATTCTCGATTGGATTTAAATCAGAGTTTCCAGGCCAGTCTATAGTACTTTGATTTGCTCACTAGTAAGGCTTGCCAGTGTGTTCATGCAGCATTACAAATTTTCATATGCTTCCTTGGAGTAACGTCCATCACAGACAATGGATGTAGGACAACTAATTGACAGTCGAGACAGTAGTGTTTGGGTGTGATGAAAATCTGATGCAATCATGGATAATGCAATATTTTTCAAGGCCAAATAAATTTCATCACGCACCCTGAAAATAGATTCATATTACTACACACCACTGCAAATGACCTAATCTGAGGAAAAATAGAAATCGATTACACCCTGTCATTCCAGTGGGTCTGACACCGACCATATGGTGAAAGAAAGGAAACTAAAGTGGTTGTTTCATTTCATTTAATAAGGGTATTAGAAAAATGGAAAATAAATACAATGTATCTAAATACAAATTAGAGATATGTCATAATTGATCCTTCCATCTTAAATAAATCAACAATGTTTTTAACATCAACTTGAGATTTTTCTTATTAAAAAAATGAATAATTTTAACATGTTCAACATTTTGGATAAAAAATAGTGAATTACATAGTGTTTTTTTCAAGACTTAGCAAAACAATTTCACGGAGTTGAATGAAAAAAAAAGACCCTAGAATAACGTCAAAACTTGCAAAAAAATGTTTCATCCTCTAATAGTCAGTTCTACTTAGTTTAATTTGTAACATATATAAATGAAGATAGAAAAAAGCAAATGTTGATAAGATAATGAGTGTCACAAAGCACTGCCTGGGGTCCTTAATCAGGCCTGCACCCTGCCATCTGGCTATTAGGCAGTGTAGCGATCAGTTACGTTTATAGTGAATCTTTCATGGAGGCGTTGCTTTTTGACTGTGTCAGTGGTTTGATGCTACAAAGTTTGCTTTGATTGATTTTCTATAGCTTATCAACGTAGCTTCTATACATTTATATTCCAGGAACATGCCTGTGTAGCTAATCAGTATTTAATTGATTGATTCATTCATTTTCTATGGCTTATCAACCATTTGCAGGTTATTTAAAGCCAAAAATATTTTTAGATTGTAAGAATTTTTTCAGTGATAATAATGATTTACTGATACATGTCTTACTAGGTACCTCCAATAATTTTCTAAAAATCAGTATAGCATAATGATAAAAGGTCCTAAACTTAATAAAATCAAAGTTTTATTATCAAAATGTTTATGTTATTATTAAGAGGAAAGAACAAAGTATTTTTTAATTATTTTAAAAAAAATTTTTTCCTTTTTTCTAACATTCTAAATTTGGGTCAAAACCTCGTTTTTTTTTTTAACTTTGTACTACTTGCTGTAATGGCTATTTATTTTAGTGTAGCAGTTTCAGGGAGGGAACCCATTAATTTGGAGATTCTTGCAAAAATCAAATAATTGTTTGATTTCAATGAAACTTTCGGGACTTATTCAAAAATGAAAGAAATTTATTTTTGATATTTTTATTTTTTTAAAATCTTGGTAAAAATATTTTTTTTTTTTTTTTACATCTGTTTCCTCCCCCAACTTAATTTTATGAAATTTTCTAGAATTTCAAATAATTAGATATGCTTTTATTTGCTTTTTTAAATAATATACATCAGGAACATTATTATCTGAAGAAAAAAATTTTTTCAATGAATAAAGAATTTTACAAGAATTGTTTGTATTTTTCTTTTAGTTTTTTCATTTTTCTTTAATTTTAAAAAATGTTTTAAAATTCTTCCAAACAGAATAAGAGGTAGTTTATTAAGTTTTTAAGTGAAGACTATATTTACTAAATGAAAATTAAAAGCTTAATACAAATCATGCTGCCAAAACTTTTTACCATAATTAAAGATATTTTTTTTTTGTGTGTCAAAATGTTAGATTTTTTTTTAGTATGGTGTCTTGCAAGTGATATGGTTAAAAGGTCACGTGTTTCAAGGCTTGTCTTCTCCTTATGGAACTGAGATAATATAATAATTTTATTAATTATAATTTAATACTTGAGAGTGTGATGGTTATTAAAATATCTCACTCTCAGTTATTAAAGTGATAACAGATAATAATTTTATTAATTATAATAGTTATTAAATTAAAAAGTGAATTATTGAGATAATATTAATAAAATTATTATATTTCAGTTATCACAGTAAAAATGTAATAACTGAGAATGAGATAATTTAATTATTAATATAATAATTAATAATTTTATTAATTATTATATCTCAGTTATTAAATTAAAAATGTAATAACTGATAAGATAATAGTTAATAAAATTATTTATCATATTGTCTACCATTATAGACGTAACTCACTAATTTAAGAAATTTTTATAGTATTTTAAATTATTAAATTAAATTTTTAATTCAATAAGTCAATTGTTTAACAGTCATTTAACTTGATAATTGATTCCACCCATATAGCGAAAACCTGCATAAATAGTGAAAAATGGCAATTTTACTGGTTTCTTTCTTATTTTTCGTTGATCTTTCAACCAATTGACTTATTGAATTAAAAACTTGAATTTATTGATTTTTGAACAGCTTTATCAATTATTGATTTTTTTAAAAATTATCGATTTTTTATGCTAAGAAGCTATCTCTTACATTGTACAATGTATGTGCCACATACATGTGCAAGCGTATTTATTTTTAGATAAACACACAGTGACTGAGAGAACTCAATTCGATTTACCGAAGAGTCTTGCATTATTAGCTGTAATAGTCACTGTTTACAAACCCACACATCCTCCCCAGAGAGCTCAACCGAAATAAATTTTTCAGGAACATATATATTGTCATCCACAGACAGACTGTTTTGCTGTATCACAGCTCATCAGTGTGGCTAGACGTTCGGTTGCCTCTGGCTAGAATCGAAAATCGGCTGAATTCGCGTCAGTCGAAAATTTTATCCTGAAACCGTTGGCTCACGGCAGAGAAGAATGTGAATTTAAGTGTATTTATTTTTAGATAAATATATATATATATATATATATATATATATATATATATATATATATATATATATTTTCGATAAATATATATATATATATATATATATATATATTTTCGATAAATATATATATATATATATATATATATATATTTTCGATAAATATATATATATATATATATATATATATATATATATATAGATAGATAGATATATATATATATATAGATAGATAGATAGATAGATATATATATATAGATAGATAGATAGATATAAATAGATAGATATATATATATAGATAGATAGATAGATATAAATATATATATATATATATAGATAGATAGATAGATATAAATATATATATATATATATAGATAGATAGATAGATATAAATATATATATATATATATATAGATAGATAGATAGATATAAATATATATATATATATATATAGATAGATAGATAGATATAAATATATATATATATATATAGATAGATAGATAGATATAGAGTCTTTACTTTCCAGTATCAGTAGAATACAAAAGTATCTCTGTGTCCCTGTGGGTGACAAATTATTTTCCACCTTACAACCCTTTTCTTACAGACATGATATTGTAAGCCTATTGCTGCCCTATTTCTATTTCCATGGAAAGTGTTCAGATGTACTACATTCCTTAGTTCCACCAGTTCTAACCTTCCTGACTAAGACCCGCCATGCCACACACATTTTACCAAACCACCCTCATTCCCTTCGTATCCCATTGGTGACATGTAAGTTCCACTTGAGCAGCTTCTTCCAATGAACTGCTGCTTTGTGGAACCAACTCCTGAGAGGATACTTTCCTAATCACTACAATCTTGGCCTGCTCAAGTCTAAGGTTAAGTGTTATCTTCCCCACATATCCCTATAAACTGTGCCTCTTATACTGTAACATTCTACCTCGAGTGTCTCTTGGGCCTTGTACAGAGTGAACATCATTGTAAAAAAAAAAATGAATGTTTATTTTTCTGTCTTCCAGATCTCCAACTCATGCAGGTGGGCTGTTTGCCATGAATAAAAAATACTTCTTTGAACTTGGTGGCTATGACCCAGGGTTACAAATATGGGGAGGGGAAAATTTTGAACTGTCTTTCAAGGTAAGTAAATAAATGAAGCATATATTTCTTATTTGCATTTTCAACTACTCATAGTCAACCCATCCCCACCAAAAAAAAAATTTAAGCTTTACTTAATAAGGGGTTCAAAGTTCAAGTGTAACGTTATTGGCAATATAGAAATGTCAAAGAGAAGCCATAAAATACTTCCTTTAAATTGCTAGCTATATGCAACTACTTTCTCAGCTCAGTGATTAAAAATGGCTTTGAGTGAATAAATCCTGTAGGTCTTATTGAGGATCATCCTTCTTCAAACCTTTTGGACTAGTGTTATAGAATCACAAAGAAATGTCATAGAAAACAAAAACAACATCACTTGAGGACTTTCAAGACCTGAAATAACTAAAATGGATATCACATGTAACTCAAAGAGAAAAGAATGATATAGTCAATATGTTGTCTTTCCACACTACTTTGAACAAAAGTTTAGGAAAGAAGCCCCCATCAATACTGGAAAGATCAATAACAGTAACTGAAACTGAGGAACCTATTTTTCTGAAAATTATTTTAATAGAAAGATTAAATAGATTTCAATTGAAAGTAGCACTTGCTGTTCAGTTAATGAATGCCGAATGTTTCCTTATAAGGAGACAGCTATTATTACCGTTATTATTAACATTAAGTGAAAAGGTTAATGTTTTTGATTTAATAAAGAACATTTCCTTTAGTCTTTATTTTCTTTTTTCTCTTGCTTCCTTTCTTTTTCTTCTCTTCCTTCTTTTTTCTTCACTTCTTCTCCTCCACCTCTTTATTTCTTCTTGTTCCACTTTTCTTCTCTATTTTCTTTTCCTCTTCCTTGCTTTTTCTTCCCTTTCCTTGTCCCTAGCACTACTCCTATTCTAAAATTGCTTCACAATGATTCTTTTATTTACTGAATATTTTCTTTTTTGTTTAAAGATCTGGCAATGTGGTGGTAGTATTGAATGGGTACCCTGTTCCCACGTGGGACATGTTTACAGAAATCACATGCCTTATGGGTTCGGAAATTTGGACACCAAAATTCCTGTTATTTTAGTGGTAAATATACAATGGCATTTTGGCTCTTTTTTTCCTTCTGTGTAGTGTGTCTTGGGCAAGTAGACCTGACAGAAGCCATCCCTCTTCAGGTCAAACCACAGCTGATATCTTCCAACATGAAGACTTGCCTTGGTTATGGACATGTGGTCAATGATTCCATTGGAGGAATGCTCCACTCTGGCTACTGATGTCAATCTAGGAAACCTATAATATGTAAGAATATATATGTTAAGCTTTTCTTTTAATTTTAACCCAGGTCATATTTATTGGAAACTTCACTAGGATTCAATTCTCTGAAACCAAAAGTGTCTCCACGTCCTTGTGGGTGATAAATTATTTTCCACCCTGCAAACCCTTTCTCATAGACAAAACATTGCAAGTCTCTTGCTCTTCTATTGCTATTTCCATAGAAAGTGTTCAGACAAGATACATTCCTTCAGTTTTAGCTTTCACTGCTAAGACCCACCATGCAAAACACATTGTAGTAAATCACCCTCATTCCTTTTGTATTCAATTGGTGAGATGTAAGTCAAAGTTGAGCACCTTCTTCCCATGAACCATTGCTTTGTGGAACCAACGCCCAAGAGGATGCTTCCCTGATCACTACAATGTTAAAATATTCAAGTCTAGGGTCAACTGTTATCTTCACCACATATCCCCATAAAATTTGCTTGTTAATCTGTAACCCTCTGCTTCAAGTGGCTCTTGGGCCTTGTAAAGTGTGGGCATCATTCACAAAAAAACTTCTAAAGGTTTCTGAAATCTTTACATTAACTGCTTGAACAACCATGAGTGCTTTCTATTTTTGTTGGTGTTTGTTTTGAACTCAGGCAAATTCAGTACAAATTTGTATTGCTAAAAGATTCAGTAGAGACAAAGCTCACTACCCATGGGCTTTGAGATCAGGACATTAACCATGTTTGTTCAATGGGAATATCTTTGGTACAAGGCTTTGTTTCACTCAGCAAAGACTGATGTCACTTATAGAAACTTGCTCTGGTCACATCTAATATGAGTGATCTTTTCAGAGAGAAATAGAAATTTATTAGACCAGGTTAGCGTTTTTATTACTTCAAACGTTATTTCTAGTGAATACCCATATTTAAGTAGACGCTCCATTTTTATTTTAAACAGTATTTATTTAGTCTACTGGCCTGTGTACTCAAGGAAACTTAATAAAGAAAATGTGCCCTCCGGGAGGATTTGAACATATGACCTCTTTTGCAGGAAGATACCCCATCTGAGTTAATGTGCTTTGACTGTTTGATTGACCTTCACTATTGTTGGAAGGA
>OZ038512.1:57968694-58101194 GCA_964036315.1 Acanthosepion esculentum | reverse complement strand
TCCTTGCCTTTAAAGGAGTGCCCTTTGCCGTGCTGATGTTGCTACATGCCTTACTTCTTGCCTATCTCACACTGCAAATTTTTTCTAAGCTCTATACTAAACATTAAATCTGTTACGAAAAAAGAACTAAACAAAATGAACACAAAACGATCAGCTTTAAAAAAGGACTCATAACTGGAAAAACCGAATGAAAAAAGAATGTTAACAACAAGTACTTTTTCACACCCAACCCAGTTCTGCGGAATCAGAATCAATGTTGAGTTTAAGCAAGCGAATGAGCCAATTGGAGTAAAGTGCCATGCAGATTTAAATTTTTTTCACTTGTGACGAATGCAGCTATTGATTTTTTTTGCATGCTAGCATGCTAGTTAACATTCATGTCAGTCAGCTCTTGGCTCTCACGCTGGCCAATAGAATCTTCCTGCCTATTTGTGGCAGCCAGCTATAGGCTCTCACACTGGCCAGTAGAAAATGGCCACAAACTACATGAAAACTGCCGTAGAAGCATGAAAAAATCAATTATTTCCACTATCAATGGGAATTGGGAAATGCAAAGTCGGTCTTGGCCTTCCCACTAACTTCGAGCATGTGCATGTAAATTTTGGTGCAAATCCGTTGAAAATTGCGGCTGTGCATTCATTACACACACACACACACACACACATCCTGGCCTTTTATAGATAGAAATGGATAAGTTCTTGTGGTGATTGTGTATATTGTAAAGAAAGAATGGGTTGTGATTGTGATTTACTAGGACTAGGGATAGTCAGTGAAGACCAGACTTTCTCCACTTTCCTTTTGGCTTTGTACCACAATTTTTGTAGATCCAACAGCAAGGCCTTTGATCAGGAGGTTTTGAGGAGCTTGGAACCACCTCTTAATTGCTGGTGTTCCCAGGTTCACCCTGGCTCGGGGTGGTAGCACCTGTTAGGGTCCCAGCTATGGGCAAATAGTTAACCCCCAAACTGGGGTCAAAACACTATGAAAGTGTAAAAAATAGGTTTTAATACCAGAAATCTTTTTTGTAAAAAATTATTACCAGCAATAAATTTTTGAAGAAAAAGATATCAAAAATAGATTTTTGAAGGAAAAAAATATTACCAGCAACAAAAATTTTGTCCGCATTAAATAACCCATTGAGGTTGATATGCCATAAAACAAAATAAACCAAACCAATCTGCTGAAACAACTTAATCTCAAGTGTTTTTAGAGACACTTAGTTGGTCAAAGTAAAAATTAATTTATAATTTGTCCCCATTTTCCTGACTTGTCAAGTACAGCAGGTGAGTATAAGACCATACCCAGTTATCTGTAAGTTAATGTTCAACTTTGATTAATTAAGAACCTCTCAACTCATCTAATCTTTCAAAACTAACTTTCTTAATTAGTTCTTTTTTTACATTAAATTCTAGTACTCATTAAATGTAATCAAACCTTCTGTTACATTCCTCACTGCATGCTATACCATAAAACCAGCCTTTTCTACATTTAACTGTCTTATTTCCTCAGGGATGTACTTATGCTGCATGGGTGGGTGACCACCCACCTTGTCACAATAAAACATGAAATGACTAATAATGTTAGATACAGTGTGTGTGTGTGCGCATGTGTGTGAATATGTATGAATAGCATTTTTTTTATTTAGTTATCTATTTACATCCCATTTCATGCTTAGCACTTTTTCAAAGTGGATGTTTGTTTATTTAGAAGCACCCAAGATGTATCATTGTCTTTCATGTTTCACAAAAGGAACTTGAAATAATTTAATTCCTTTTGTTTATTAAACTATTCATATTTTTGAATTCTATTTTTTTTCAGTTTCTTCTTAATGCATCTTTCTTCCACCTTCACAGGAAGCCACTAGCATGCAAGGGGTTACAGAGGATTTGGAGTGAGAGCAGATAGGAGTGATAGAGGAAAGGATGAGGAGAAGGATAGTGGATAGATCAAGGCAACTGGAGATGTCGATTGACATTACATTTGAATAGTTGGAGATTATAGCTATCAGGGAAACAGGAAAAGGGAAGGAAGTTCTACAGGCGAGAGGTGCGAAATATGAAGCTATTGGAGTAGAAGAGACGGCTACATTTAACAGTTTCAACAGTGAAAGGGTGAGAGCGGGATGCCAGCATTGTAGGATACTTTAATTGCTAAATTGTAATGTCTTCTTTCTTTCGGCTATATTTACATGCATACTAGTATATTTTCAGTTAATCTATCTATATATAAAAGACAGAATGTGTGTGTATGTTCATTTATATGTTTGATCGGATCTCCTATATTTTTCAACCAATTTCAACCACATTTGACACAGTCACTGCTAATGGTCCTGCGGAGGTTTTGACGGTGCCAAAAATTGATTTAAGTCAATATTTAAATCAATATTATTGATTTTTCATTTTTGATCAGATGCTCACGTGTGTAATTATGTGCGTTCATTTACACAAGCAGATATGGGCATTTTTCAGGTCAGAATTAATAGCGGTAGCATAATTAGGAAAAAGTCAGATTTAAGTTATTGGTTCTGTTTGCGAAAGTGGTAGCACTGTCTTTTGGGCAAAAGACGCATCTACCTCTCACGCTATTGCTTTTTACTATGTTGCAACTGACACAGAACTTCATGTAATGTCTTGCACTCAGGTATAATAAAACTATCCCATCGGAATACAAAGCCATCTGCCACAACTCACCAAAAACTTCCTAAGGCCCATGTTCATATTGAACTTGACAACTTTTAATTGGAGGTGTCTTAGTAATGGCAAACGGCTGATGCTACCATGGCTGTCCATTGCTTCCTTTTAAGCCTTACAATTTTTTCTTCCGTTATACTGATGAATACCGACAACTTGTAGACATTACGTTTTTTTACATTTTTTACTAGACTTCAGCCTTACATGCATGTATAAAATGAGTATGGCAGTTATGACTTTCCATTCAGATGAAGTTTACTCCTGGGTAATGTCGGGCTTTAGTGTTAGTAGTTATATAAAAACACATGAAAATATTACCTTGTTGCAATTTATTCCATTTCCTTTCACGTTTGCAAGTAATGACAACCCATCATTTACAGGTGTTAATCTTGTTTGCCACAGCTAAAAGCACATACTGCAACAGCTTTAATATTTCCTGTGAGTGTCAAATTTTCTAAGCCCTCTTTCCTCATTATATGCTTTTCTTCTCACCTTCTTTTACTACCTTCTGTAAGAGTTTCTGTAGTTTCCTTTCTGCGTCTGCTATCAACACTGTATCATCTGCACATCTAATTTTGTTAAGATTGTGTTACAGATCTTAATTATTTTTTTGTTTTTGACAAAGTTTAACAAATTTAGCCCCTCTCCCACAATGTTTTTTCAAAAGTATGGTTTATCTCTTGGCACTAATATATCATAGTATGTATTCAGCAATTTTTTATTGTCTCAATAAAACCCAAATATTTGAAACTGGATTTATACATTTTTTTTCTTAGTTCTCAACATATTTTAGTGAATTTGCAATAGCAAAATTCCTGGAAAATGCATTTTTTAAAAAAATTTATACTTACAGTAATTCATTGAGATGTTTTCATTTAAATTTTATTCTCCTTTTGTTCGGAGACATTTTATAAATTTATGAATAAAATAATTTCTTTTCATAGTTATATTTTTATAATATGGTAAATAATAAATATTGTATTGTCATTGGTTCACATATTCTTAAAATATTTTTTAAATATAAAATTATTCTTGTAAATAAACAATGTAGTAAATAATGAATAAATAGTGCTTAATATTTTGTTATCAAATTGTGAGAAAAAAGAAATGTATAATTTCAGTTTAATATGATTGGGTTTTATTAAAATTCTAAAAAATAGCCTTTGAAAACAATAATAAATGCTGAGGGAATATAAAATAGTAGTGGTATCAAAACATCTTTTTGACACATTGTTTATTTTTTTTACAGGGGGGGGAATCTTTGTAGAAATTTGCAGGGGTTTCCTTCTTTGTTATTTTGAACAGAAAACCAATTGCAAAATTATCTTATCCATTCTATTTTTTCTCCAGATTAAGTTGACAAACGTTTCCCAATGTTTTGACACGCACGGCCAAAGTGTGGGAGGTGGTCCCATTGGTGTCAGTACCTGCCATCATCTCGGGGGTAACCAGGTTAGCAATTGATTTACTATATTTTTATTTATCTCATTGGGAGAAATCATTCATTCAACAACAATTTTTATCTCTACTAAATAATGTTTTATCAATGTTTTGTTTAATTTTTTATCCACCAGCAACATTAGATTTCTCTGATTTGTGTGAGGGAGTAACCAGGTGAGCAGATTGAAGATTTTATATTTTATCACTTTAAACGTTATATTTAGTAGATACCCATATTTGAGTAGACGCTCTGTTTATTTTTTAAACAGTATATTTATTTATTTTGTCTATCAGTTCTGAATAGTCAATAAATACTTTTAAAGAGGAATACATGTCTTCTGACAGGATTTGAACCTATGTCCCCCTTTGTAGAAGAAACCATCATTATTAGATCTGATAAGTTTTAGACTAACTCATCCATGAATGCATCATCAATCAAGCAAGGCTAAATAGTGGCCAATAAGTGAAAATACTTCCCAGAATTTCAAAGATCAATAGTGGCCAATAAGTGAAAATACTTCCCAGAATTTCAAAGATCAATAGTGGCCAATAAGTGAAAATACTTCCCAGAATTTCAAAGATCAATAGTGGCCAATAAGTGAAAATACTTCCCAGAATTTCAAAGATCAATAGTGGCCAATAAGTGAAAATACTTCCCAGAATTTCAAAGATCAATAGTAGTCAATAAGTGAAAATACTTCCCAGAATTTCAAAGATCAATAGTGGCCAATAAGTGAAAATACTTCCCAGAATTTCCAAAGTTCAGATCTGCTCAGTTTTGTATCTAAACATAAACAAATCAATTTCTAAAGAAGTAACAGATGTTTTATTTATTAATTCAATAGATTTTATCACTTTAAATGTTATTTTTAGTGCAGTATTTACATTAGTCGAACTATTGTCCTCATCTTTGTCGCCATATTTGTCACAATGTTTCAGCTGTTGTACGCTTCGGCCTTCTTCAGGTGGTTGGAATTTCGAACTGAACCCTTTATTTCGATCACTGGGGTAGACTGTTCTAGTTCCACGTGCCATGTTTGATGGATGTCAGTTATCAGTTATCTCCTGCTAATTTTCCCTCTGAAAGTTCTCCACTGCCTTAACCGGGTATTGAACTCACACTCTTTGGGTCTGTCACTGGATCTAACCACTGTGCCATGTGTCCTTGAGGACATCTGGGTATGAATTTCTGGGTATTATAACCCTAATATTTTCAGCAATCATTTTTTACCAGTGCTCATATTGCAATTTTTGCTGTTATTATTGCATGTTTTTACCAGAGCTCATATTGCAACTTTGTTATCATTGCTTTTCTCTTTTCATTTTTAGTGGTTACTCATATTTGAGTAGATGGTCAGTTTATTTTTTAAACAGTATATTTATTTATCTTTGTCTACCAGCCTGAATATTCAAGAAATCCTATTAAAGAAAAAGATGCACACTCTGTGTGTGCATGTATATATATATATATATATATATATATATATATAGATAGATAGATAGCATAATGAGAAGCCACGTATACTTTCATGATATGTATATAATATGGAGGAAACAACTGAAAAGTTGCAAATTAAAAGAAAAAATTGAATGTTTTTTTGTGAAAGTATTTATTTATATTTTCTTTTATATATATATTTGATATCTTAGATCGCCCCGATCTTTCATCAGAAATGAATTAAATAACTGTATTCAGAAGTTTGTTTTCAAGTAGCGTCCGTCGCGAGACGCGGACGTCACGTGATGTAGAATGCAATTGTATATATATAGATATATATATACATATATTGGTGCATGTTTCATTAAATAATATAGACAAGTTTTGTCTATTTATTTTAAGCAAATTCCTTTCATATCATCTGATAAGCTTAATAACATTATCATTAAAAAGACAAAAGAAAATCACCATATTGATACATGTTTTCTAAATGTTTTGGAAATTGTCCATGCAAAAAAAAACAGATTATCACTGTTGTTATGTCCATGTATTATTTAATTTATTGTAATGTAATTGTCATCTTTGATGATGGCTTATGTAAGTTGAAAGCTTAGATATGATTAAAAAAACATGTATCAATATAAATTATTCTTGGAACTTTTATTATTCTTTTATTCTATCTGATTCTTGATATTTTAATCCAAAAATAACTATTTAATCTTGAAGTTTAATCTGTTTTAATCTAGGTTTTGACTTGTTTTATCGATTTAAAATTTTTTTCCTTATATAGCTAAATTTTATTTTGGGCTTTATTTATCAAATTGTTTTAATACATCTTCCTTCATCTTATTATCAGGTCATCCCATAAGTTCTGTCCGAATTTTGAATAAAAAAAACAAGTGACCAAATGTTACATTTAATTACAGATTCAATCAACAATGTATTTTCCCAGATTATCTGACTTCCTTCCATCTATTAACAAGCTTACTAATTCCATTGCTGTAAAATTCTTTTGGCTTTGATTTGAAGAACTCACAATGTCAGTTTTAACCTCTTCCTGTGTTACAAAAGCTGTTTCTTCCAAATGATTCTGTAAGCTACGAAACAAATGGTAGTCTGAAGGAGAAAGATCAGGAGAATAAGGTGGATGAGGAATTTTCTCCCAACCAAGTTCTTCGATCTTTTGTGATGTGATTCTTGCTGTGTGTGGTCGCACATTGTCCTGATGAAACATCACCTGTTTTCGATTCACTAGAGCAGGTCTTTTTATCCTCAAAGCTTGGTTCAAACACTCTAATTGCTGACAGTATATTTGAGCATTAATTGTTGCATTAGGTGGTAAGAATTCAAAGTGGATTATTCCTTGGCAATCCCACCAGATTGAAAGAAGAACCTTTTGCCCATGAAGTTCCCTTCTCGGCTGTGGCTGGGGTCCTTCCCCTTTACCAAGCCACTGTCTTAGACGCTTAACATTTCGATAAACGATCCATTTTTTCGTCGCCAGTCACAAGTCTATTAAAAAAAGGTGAAACAAGTTGGTTAGAATGGAGAGAAGAGCAGATGTCAACTCGGGATTTGAGGTTGTTTTCAGACAATTCATGAGGCACCCATTTTCCAAGTTTAGGAACTTTTCCAAGTTGTTGAAGATGACGATGGACAGTTGTATGGTTTGAACTGAGAACCACTGCCAATTCCTCAACTGATAAAGCAGGATTTTCTTCAAGGGCTGCTTCAAGAAGCTTTTCATCAATCTCAACTGGACGTCCGGTTCGATCTTCAACTTCAAGGGTGAAATCTCCACCTCTGAATTTTGCAAACCATCTTCTGCAAGTTCTTTCATTCACACATTCCTCTCCATAAACTGAGTGAATGTTTCTAGCCGCTTCGGCTGCTGAGTTTCCTTTCTTGAACTCATAAAGCATTATGTGCCTCAAATGATTCTTGGATACTTCCATGTTAGCAGGGTTTTAATCAAACAAAATTTAATTTTATTGTTCTCTGAAATAAAATTTGATCAGTTTAAATGCATCTAATCATAAAAATAATATTCAGCTCCATTAGACATTATAAAATACTCTTTAAATTTTGTTCATTTTAACAAAAAGTTAAAATTCGGACCGAACTTATGGGATGACCTAATATTATTCTTTATATTCAGGTTTTTCTTGTTTACAAAAAATGTCAAAAATTTTGTTTATTAAATTCCTTCTTATAATATTGAATTTAAATATAATCCTTAATAGAATATTAAAATGATTAATATTAATATGATATAAATAATAAAATTATAAATTCAATATTTAAATATTATGAATATAATATAATTATATAATATATTAAGATTAATAGAATTTAAAATTTAAAAATTAATATAAATCAATAATTTACTTACCTATTTTTTACTATATAATTAAATATATAGTATTGAATGGGTTAATATTAATTTTATAAATTTACTTAATATTAAAGTGTTAAGATTATATGATTATATTAGACTAAATATATAAGTAATTAAATTAATATTTACAATTTTGTGGGAGTATAGATTTATCTTAATAATAAATTTTTCTAATAATAATTTGATATAAATATATAATAATTTATGATGAGTTATTAGTATTAAAATTTTTTAAATAATTTTTTATACAATAATTACATAATAGTATTAATTTTAAATTCATATTTTCCTTTATCTATAATTTTTTAAACTCCTCTTTTTAACTTTTATGTTTGCTTTTTTTATGTAAATTTTTTATGAGAATTTTGTTCATCTCAACCATTTTTTTTCTGTCTAGTCTTGTTCCGGTCACTCCAACCCTAACCACCTTAGTTTCTCTGTCTCTCTATTTCTCTATAAATCCCATTTCCCTTATATATTGTTTGTTCCTCTATTTTTCTTCTTTTTCCTCCTCCTTTTGCTTTTCCTTCCTTCCTTAAATTTTATTTTTCAAATTTCTTAAAAGAAAGAAACGTTAAGAATTCATTTCTTTAACAAATGTATTTGCATTGACAAGTCCCAGGGAGAATCTCCTGGGGGCGAAACGGCCATCTGAATGGGGTAATTTGGGTTTCATATATATATATATATATATATATATATATATATATATATATATATATATATATATATCCTGTCTGAAGTTATTAAGCAAATCATATAAATTTCAATAATTCATATTTGGTTTGAAAAAAAATATTCAAATTTTAAACAATCAATTTAGATGTCAAAACAAAGCCTGAGTTAAAATTTTAGGTCGTATCAATATGTTTTATTGAAGTTATTTAATGTATTCTGAAAAACTATCATTTGAAATTATTAGGTAAAACCAAATAATCACATTTTACTTCAATAAAAAGGCAATAAAATCATCAAAAATTGATCAACATGTATAATAGAACAAATAACAAACACATATAATAAGTCTTTAAATCCTTCTCAATAACAGACAGTAATCTAGCATCCATTGATTTTGTTAGTTTTTTTTTTACTTCAGCAGGTTCAATTTCTGACATGGTAGATTTAATTGCTTCCCATAGGTCTGCTTTCCTGTTATATTGCTTACCACCTTTATATAATTTCATCTTCACTAGTGACCAAAGATTTTTGATTAGATTCAAATCAGGACTTCATAGTCGCCATTTCATTATCTTCTCTATTGTAAATCTTTTATGCTCAAAGAATTCATGGGTAAGCTTAGATACATTAGAAGGAGCATTGTTGTGCATAAATACACACTTAACTTTGAGACTTGTACCATGCAAAGAAGGTCTTGTTCATAAAATCACAATAATTAACACTGTTCAGTTTAACTTCCTCATCAACTTTGAATAGTCCAATAATGGTTTGGTTGACAATTCCAGCCCATATCATAGAACTACCACCTCCTGTCTCAATAGCAAATCTGTCAAAGTTGACAAAATTAACCAAGCCACTGCTTTTGAAAAGGACCTCCAATCAGTGGATAACTGGGGCAAGAAATAGCTTGTAAATTTTAATGCCTCCAAAACTAAACTGCTCTCATTTAATCACCATAGAGAAACTTCCCTGACTGACATCAGCATGGTTGATGCTTGACTCCAGGAGAGAGTCTCACTGTGCTTCCTTAGCTTCATGTTTTCACCTGACTTGAAGTGAAACAACTATATTGAACCAATAGTTGCATCTACTGCAAGCAATGTTGGTTCATTGTGTTGTGCCAAAAGGTTTTTCTTGTCAGAGTCAATCTTACACATTTACAAATCTACCATTCATCCGTGTATTGAATACTGTTGGCACATTTGCTCTGGTACCCTTACTGTTCATCTTGTGGTTCTTGACAAGATCCAAAGAAGGATCTGCAATGTAATTAATTCTGACTTGGCATCTTGACCAGTCATTTTCTCACCAATGTGATGAGGCTTCCCTCTGTATTTTCTACAGATATTTTCATGGCTACTGCTCTGATAAGCTTTTTTTTTCACTGGTGCCTTGATGACATGAATTTAAATGTACTACTAGATTGGCATCTAGGTCCCACTGGGAGAGAGCACACAATCTGGAATGATCAACAACTGAAAAATGCTCATATGCTCAAACACTTGGTCATGATGACTTGGGATTTCCTGCTAGTACAACCATTAATGTCTACCTAATTTGGATGCAAGCTTGGATGTACAGGTAATCTAATGGATAATGACTCAGAATTGTTAATTGGAGAGCTGAGTTCCTGTTGGGTTTGTTATATTCATTTACAAACAAACACCCATGGGAAAAGTATGAATCCACCTCTTCTCCCCCAGCTATAGGTTAATTAATAAGATTTGTATCAGTAAAAGCATTATTATCATAAAAAAAAATGCGTACAAAATATTTAAATTTTGGCATTAAATAACCCATAGAGATTGATATGCCACTAAACAAAAACAACCAACCAAATCATCTACTCTGACTAATATGGAAAGCTTAACTAATATGACTGCTTTCTCAACCCCCACATATTCTGTCATATTCGTATAGTTCTTTGTAGGCACTCAAAGCAGCTTGAAAAACTGCCAAAAACCTAGGTACACTTTTCAAAATTAAAATACTTTTCTGCAGTCATTGCAAAATTGTGAAGATTATTTTTGGTGAGTCTGGGAATGCTCAGAAAATATTCCCATGTAAATCAACGGTAATTACTTTTTCACTTATTCAGCTTATTAGTTATTTCAAATAAATAAAACCTTTCTCTTTTTTTATCCAATATTTTCTTGGCAGCTGTTCCGTTTAAATGAGAAAGGTCAGCTTGCTTTAGGGGAGAGATGTATTAATGCCCAATATGATACATTACAAATACAGTTCTGTGATGTCCAACCTGTTGGTCCTTGGAAATACTCAAAGGTAAGTCAGATAAAAGAAACTTTATGTACTTTTTAACACAAGCAAAAATAACAATTTTTTTTAGTGTAATGGGATTGGTTTAGCTAATAGGTAATTAGCATGAAGAGAGCTATAACTATACTTGGATTAAGAGTAAGTAGGACATCTATGGCTACTAAGTTTGATCATCATAGCAAATAGACATTGCCTGATGAAGCTCTGTTGATCACAGAAGAACCTGAAAACAAAGATTTGGATAAAATGCTTAGAGGCATGTGCCATAACAAAGAAGTTATGAGATGACCAAACTGGAGGACAGAAAGAAATCATGGATTTATTTTTGGTCACTGCGGGAAGTGAAGCCATTAGGCAGATTTCATTAATGGCTAAAACTGAAAACTTGACATTTAAGGAAGTCAAAGAAATAATATTGAGAAATATTCAATCAAAGAAAAATTGGTCATAGCTGAATGAACCAAATTCTTAGCATTGAAACAATAATTTGGGGAGCCTATAAGGAAAATATCTAAGAATGTTAAGAGATACCAGTAGAACTAGGACAACAAGGAAAAAGCACAGAGGAAGAATTAATCCAACTCTGATTGGTAGAAGGACTGTACAATACCTCTCATAGAGTAAAAATTTTAGAGCGATTACAGACAAACCAAATAACTTTAAAAGCTCCATACAACAAGAGGAGTTAATTGAAAAATTTAATATTTAGGTTTAAAAAAACAATATAAAAAAGTTAAAAAACAAATATGTGATTAATTCTTCTTGTTGAAAAAAATTCAACACACTGTTCTAGTGACAATATTCCCAGTTGTAAATGCATTAGAGTCATTTGCAAATCGTCCTCATTTTGAAGGATGTTCACCAATTTCATTTGGAACAAATCCTCTTTGATCGACTGGTTTTCCTATCCCAGTTTCTCAAATTAACAATATTTAGTGGCCTATTTTAAATGAAGAACAAATTCAATAACTAGTTCATTCACGTTTTGAGAAATATTCATAAACTCCTGCATTCACTAGGTTTTTCTTGAGTGTTATGTTTTTTACTATTAGTTTAGGTATGAATCCACCTCTTCTTCCCCTCAGCTATGGGTTAATTAATAAAACTTATATCAATAAATCATTATTATCCCCACAAAATTCTTAGAGTTTAAAAATATTTTCTGGTTTAAATAATCTGCAAAAAGTTTATAAGCTTTAAAAAAAAAAATCAATTAATCTAGAAAATTTTGCAGTCTCTGGGAACCCCCTCACTAAATATACTCATTTAATTCTTGTAAAAAATTGTTTTCTAATTTGTTTTAATGCTTTTTTCTTTTTCCAGAAATTAAAGTCTATCTTCCACAGTAACTTAAAAAAATGTGTTGAGGCCGGAATCAATACAAAACTCTATCTTCGAACATGTAACCCACTAAATAAAATGCAACAGTGGATCTTCCAGAAAATCTGGGCCTGGAAATAAATGTCTTTTTTTTTCCTCCATACACATCAGTAATTCTCATTCTAGTCATCACTTTTCATTCCCAAGCACTCCCATGGTTAAATCCAGTCCAACAGAGAAGCAATTTTTTAAAAAATTGCTTCTCAAAACCTTTTGAAAATATTAACTCATTACAGACAGTTGAAATTTGGTTTCTGTTTGAGATATGAGCAATTGTAAATCGTAATAAGGCATAAAGAATTGAGCTAATTCCCTAAAACTTGTAGGTAATCAATTTTCAACAAATTGTTAGCAAATGCTTTTCCTTATGATGTGAATAACATCATAAGGAAAATACTAGAAGTTAGGTGAAATCGTTTTATAACAATGAAAAAGTTTGAAAACAAGCCAATCTATCTCATTTTGAAGAAAATTTGCTTACATCAAATGAAAGACTTAACCATATGTCAAAACTCTTACCTTCAAGGTTTGCATTCAAAGTATTATAGCAGATTCCTAATGGAAAAGAATTCATTTTGGCTAAAGGCTCTCATTACACCATTTAAGAAAGACTGGATGAGTTATATATGCAGCCAAAGAAACATAGGCTTTGAGCATGTGATGAATATCAGCATGCCTGACTTTTGAGAGATCTAAAGCTACAGCCTGAGCCTCTCCATTTGTTGTAGCATACCTACTGACGATAATGGGTATGTCCCCATTCACATAAATGCAGTAGTAAATACTGTATGTTGATCTGCAGTTGGAGATTCATTGTGGAATTCACTTGACTCACTTCTAGCAGTTGACTACTTCTTCTATGCGCCACTGGCGAATCTTATATGTGTTGTTCTTGTCCTAAGTATTATCGTTCATTACCAACCTTCGTTTGATTATTCTGTTCAGTAACCTTCCCTAGGTTACAACACCATTATATAAAACTTGATAGACAAATTCAGTAATAAGCATTAACACATTGGGAATTAACCTAGACTAGCAAAAGCCATATTGTTTATCTGAAAGAAGGTGGTGTGAAATGAAATGCTTAACCAATTTGGAGTCGATTAATGACTAATTATCTTCTTTTTATGTGCTGTGTCATTTCAGGATGTAGGCAATCATGGCTCTCCACTTCCCTCTATCCCTTGTAGCTCTCAATAAGTTTTGTCCACCTCCCCCAGACCACATTCTGTCATCCACTTGCTTAAGCCCACCAGGTATGTCATGTGTTGCTTTCCCTTGTCTCTCTTTCCCTCTATTTGACCTGTGAGTATTATATTCTCCAGGCCCTCCTTTCTCATTATGTGTCCCAGAAACTTCAGCAGCCTTTTCCTGATTAGGTTCATAATTTGAGGGATCAGAAGGTTCACCAGAGTTTTATAATTATTATGGCACATTTTTAACAGTTAATTTCAACATATCTCTACTTCTTCAAGCTATAGTTAAGTTTTATAGCATTAAGAAATTGTTTAAATATGAGGTCAAGTGAGAAAATATCAAGGAAAGACAACTGACATGGTGTGACATGACATGGTTAAATCCAGTTCAACAGCCAGGAGAATTTGATAAGAAGTCCCCCAAATGACTTTAGAAAACAAGCATATTAGAGACAGATAAATTATTTTCATAGAAAATGGAATCAATAATGTTCAAATTCCAGCTGAGCCTGATTATGCCATTGAACATTAATGCTTTTAGAAAAGGCATGAATCCAAATCCCTGTGCTGTTTTCCTGTCAGAGAGCCATTTAAGACAATCTCAGATGAGTGAACAAAAGCTGATCATTTGAAGAGTCTTGATATGATGATCTGTCATCTCGTCTGCAGTCGCTCTCTCACAGATGCGACGTTGCCTTGCTCTGTCTTTTTTACAAATACTTTCATGGTAATTGCTCCGATGAGCTGCTTTCGCTGGTTCCTAGGCCTCATGAATTTAAATGTCCTACGAGGCTGGCATCCCGTTCCCACCCCTTCACCGTTGAAACTGTTAGATGTAGACGTCTCTTCTACTCCAATAGCTTCATGTCTCACACATCTCGCCTGTGGGACTCCCTTCCTTATTCCTGTTTCCCTGACAAATACAATCTCCAACTATTTAAATGTAACGTCAATCGACATCTCCAGTTGCCTTGATCTATCCACTTCCCTTCTCCACATCCTTTCACCTTTCATTCCTATTTGCTCTTGCTCCAAATCTTCTGTAACCCCCTTGCCTTGATCGATCCACTATCTTTCTCCACATCCTCTCCTTTACCACTCCTATCTGCTCTTCCTCCAAACCTTCTGTAACTCCTTGCGTGCTAGTGGCTTTCAGCCTTGCTTGGGGTGATAAGCTTAAAAAATATATATATATATATATATATATATATATAATTTAGCAATCAGAAGAGACTGTGCTGCACATATATAAACAGATACACTACTGTGGGGTTACTCAGTCAGTAGTGAGATGTCATTGAGTGAGCTTGTGTACTATGTGACTGTTGCATTCATAAATATCAAGCAAGTAGATCAATGAAGATTCATTAGTTTTTTTTTTTTGGCAAAACATCCCATCACCGAGCATTGTCAAACATTCCACATTGCTCTTGTGTCTATTTCTATAAAACAGAGATTTCAAAACCATGGACAAAATTAAGGAGAATGTGATGAGGCAGCTGATGGGAATCCCAAAAGAGGGTTTTGCAAACTATTTTGAGAAGTGGAAAGAATGCTGGAATACTTTGAAGGAAACTAAAGTGGTATTGCCCTAACTAGGATATTTGTTTTGTTAATATTGGCTGGACCATTTCCAGAAGAACCTGATGATGATGTAAATTAACATTGAAATATAAAAAGAAAGGAAAAAACTATCTATGATTATTGCTTGATAATTGAATATTGATTACCTACAAATATGTATCCGTTTTCTGTTACTTTTGTTTCTTTATCTATTTGTTTGTTGTTGTATATATGTAATTTAAAGAAGCAGTCAGAGTTGTATCATTATCTTTGCAAGATCATTTTATACCAAGTCAATCTTTGCCTTAATCTAAGGTATGTTGGGGTAACTATGTGTGTAATATTTTGATTTTGTTTCATAGGAAAGAAACACAAATAATCAAATATACAGAATTATTATTATGGAGACTGATCAAGGAAAAGTCCAGTAAAAATTAATTACAATCTGCAGAAATTGAGGTGGCATAAACTCTACAGGCATCAGAAGTTAAAGTGGTAAAAACTTCCCAGGCATCAGAAGTGAGGAAGATAAATTTTAACCAGCCTATATTTGGTTCAATGGGCAAGTGCATGTTGCTGTTGCTTCTTGGAACTGGCTCTTAAGTTTACAGAGGGAAAATAACTACATTAGTTAGGGACAGACTTTTTCTTATTAAATGTTCAACCAATACAAGGTCCAAGAGCCACTTAAGGTTACTGAATGAGGTTATTGCATGGATGTAAGAGGAGAAGCAAGTCCAGAGTATATGTAAAATACATAATGGTTGATTCTAGACTTGAAGAAGTTAAGATTGTAGTGGTCAGGGAAGCATCCTCTCGGGAGTCTATTCCACAAAGTAGCAATTCTTTGGAAAAAGCTGTCCAAATAGAACTTTCTTATTAATGAAATAGAATGGGAATGTGGAGGATCTGACCCTGGGCTTGTGAAATGGCAGGTTTTGACTGTAAAGATCTGTCAAACTGATAGCCTTAAGGAATGTAACTTTGTGTGAAAGAAAATAGTCATGCAAGCAAATGCTTTTGGCAAATGGACCTTTCAAGGGTCTTTCAAAAAGGGTGGTTTTTCCAGTGGCATGGCTATTATTTTAGTACGTTCACTTGCTCGGCAAAGTATATGTACAAAATTATAAAAAATTATTTACCTTTTATCTATATAATAAATGTCAATTAAAGGGACACAACTCTCAGTAGCTCATCTCCTTCTTCTATATAATAAATGCCAATGTCAGTATGTCACACTTTTTCAATTAAAGGGAAACAACTCTCTAACTTTCAATAGCTCAGATTTACAGAAATTTTTGATTCCCAAGTTTTAATTACTGTGATTGTTTTCTGTGATTTTTTGTGACAAATGTTTTTGTGCGATAACAATTTTTATAACTTGGAAATAAATTTTAGAATAATTGAAATTAATTGTAAAATTCAGTGAAAGTCACTCATGAAATAAAAATAATTGTATGTATAGAAAGTAAGGACCTATGTATATCAAACTGTCTTTAAATTAAGTGGCAGCAGAAGAATTATTGTTGATCTTTTAAAAAGTAAGCTTAAATATTAATGCAGTACTTAAATGCAGCAATCAATTTTGAGTTCTTCTGTAGTTTATTGTTGCCTATCACATACGGCAGCAGTATGCCTCGCAAAAAGAAATGTCTGCCAACAGATGACCAGATTGCAATTAAAAAGAGCCAAGGCTGCAGTGAAGAAAAGAAAGTCTTGTGCAAATGAGAACCCAGATCAAACTCTTTTCTAACAAAAATCAAACTTGATTTGCAGAGCTTCCATTGTTGAGAATATATGAAAACTCAAGGACTCTCAAACTCCTGAAAATGCCAGAGGGCTAATCAAGATCCATCTGCAGAGGCTAGCTTAAATGTCACTCAATAAAGTGGCTTTTAAGCTAGTAAATAAATAAATGTGAAAAGAAATCTTTTTACTGAAAAATTTAAAAAAATAAATCAATGTACAATCTAAATATAAACCATCTACAATCTATTTATTACTTACTATTTTATAAATAACTATGAAAACAAGGACAATAGTCCAAATAATGTAAATAATGTACATAATACCTCAGAAATATAGACAAATATGAAAACAAGGTTTTTATTTATAATTTATATCAATTATAAAACAAAATTTAAATAAACATAATTTTACAGACATAATACTTTTTTTTTCTCAGATTACTTCTTGGTTTAATTTTTCAATTTTTTTTTTAATCACGATCTTGAAATCCAAGACATGAAACTACAGCAATTATAGGTTAACCCTCTTCCTACTCATTTTTGTAAACATAATTTTGAAAAAGATTTAAATCCTTGATAATTTAAAAAAAAATGTGTTTTCACATTTATTTCTTTAGGAAATAGTAAATAATAAATCTTTATAAAAGGTAAATCATTTTTTATAATCTTGCAAATAAACATTGCCTAGGGAGTGAATGTAGTTAAAATAATAGCGATGTCAATGGAAAAACTGTCCTTTTGGAAAACAATTTTTTTTGTCGGTACAAAGGTCCATGTTTGCCATACTTTTAATATCAAAATGAATTTGTAAGAAAAGCTGCTGTAGACTTTTGGATTTACCAAGAATAGATTAAAAGAATATTTCTGATATTTGGTCAGATTTTGGAAAGTGGGTCAGGCTGAGAACTTTTCAGCACACTCTTTTCTAACAAAAATGATATTAAATCAATAACTTCAAAGAATATAATAAAAGTTCTCAATAGAGAAAATATTATTATTATTATTAATATTATTATTATTAGTAGTAGTAGTATTAATGATCTTTGTGGTAATGAAATGACTTTTTGTAAGCTGTTTTTGTTTTGTGACTAAAGAATTTGCAATTATTTTCTCATCTTTGCCTGAGGTGGTCATTCAAATGCATTTAAAAAGCAAAAGTTTTTAAATTACTTTACTTTAATCTTTAACAGACTCTCCCCACTTGGAAGATTTGTACAACATAATCTTCCTACCTCTATTTCTCCTTGTGCTGTAATAAACTAAGCAGATTAAATATCAAGTGAGGCTCTTTCATTAATAAAACAGTTCTGTATTTCCAAGTATTTGATTGTTCTTAATAAAGGAATTCCATTGATAAAACATTTTTGTGTGGTTATTGCTCGAGGTTAAATTGTTTCAATATTTTAGATATTCAGTAAATTTCCTATGGCCATAATAACTTTCAAATAGTATGGCACTGTTCACAAATCTAATAATCAAACAAAAACAGGGATGAAGCATCAGAGCTTGATTCGACTGCAAGTGCAAATACATGAACGTCCCCCTCCTCCTTCACACGTTTACTGTAAAGCTGAGGTTAATAAGAGCTTCTTCAGGAATTTTTCCCTTGTAAGGCTTCAATAATCCTTCTCAAAAAATCTTTACATCAAAAGTTGTTCGAATGCCAATTTAGGATGGAATCATATGAAGAAACTATTGGCTAAATGGCAAAAGCCGATTTTGGAACTAGTCTGTCGCAGATTTCATCCAAACATTCATGCAAGACAATTTGAGTATCATATGTAATTTACATGACAAATTTGGAAAGCATCAGATGAAAAGCCAGGGAGTTATGGCTGAAAAAAAATGGCTTTTTGAACAGCTTTTCATGGTTTTTCATTCTACATGGGGAAGTGAGCATGTTGGCATGTTGGCAAATTTTTTGTGACATGTTTGAAGAAAATCAGATAAAAAATGAAGTTATTCTTTTTATTTTAAGTAGTATGAAAACCCCAATTTTTTCATAGTTTTTTGCAATTTTTCATGTGAAGCCAATGCCGCAGGGAAACTATGAAGCATTCTACATAAACCTCATGGCATCAGCTATGTTTTGCATTAAGTGCAAAGAACATCCTTTCATTCAGTAAAAATTTTGTTTGCATGTAACTTTGCCTTGGTTTTTGGAAAAAGTCATACCCACTTTCAGTTTTATAAATTTTTTTGCCAAACCCAGGGGACCTGGACCTGGAGATTGAAATGTTGGTCTTGACCTAATATGGAAAATTTTCAAGAGGTGTGTACAATTTAATCAAAGTCCCTCAAGAAATGCAGACGTGCATAAATAGCATGAACATATACAGATATCTTCTGTTTTACAGATGGAGATTCAGATAAGTTTATTAATAAATATTGAAATATCTAACCGAGTAGATTAGAGCTATGGATAAAATTCAGGCTGCTATGCATATAGATGTGAAGCAGGTCTAAGTATGCATTGAGAATTCTTTTATTTGATTGCAATAACTGTAAAGCAAACCTAATGATGAAACTAAAGCCCATCTAATGTTGAAGGTAAATCCCATCTAATGACAAAACTAAAGCCGATGTACTGTTGACAGTAAAACCCATCTAACAATGAAGCTAAAGGACATATAATGATGAAGCTAAAACACATCAAATGATGAAGGTAAAGCCCATCTAATAATGAAACTAAAGTCCACCTAAAGATGAAACTATAAAAAACTAATGAAGCTAAAGCTCATCTAATGATGAAGCCAAAGCCAATCTAATGATGAACCCAAAACCCATCTAATGATGAACCCAAAACCCATCTAATGATGAATCTAAAGACCATATAATGATGAAGCTAAAACCCATATAATGGTGAAACTAAAGCCCATATAATGATGAAGGTGAATCCCATCTAATGACGAGACTAAAGCCGATGTAATGATGAAGCTAAAGCCAACCTGATGACAAAGATAAAGCCCATTTAATGATGAAAGTAAAGCCCATCTAATGATGAAGCTAAAACCCATGTAATGATGAAACTAAAGCCCATCTAATGATGAAGCTAAAGCCAATCTGATGACAAAGATAAAGCCCATTTAATGATGAAAGTAAAGCCCATCTAATGATAAAGCTAAAACCCATGTAATGATGAAACTAAAGCCCATCTAATGATGAAACTAAAACACATCTAATGATCAAACTAAAGCCCATGAATGATGAAGCTGAAACCCATCTAATGATGAAACTAAAGCCCATCTAATGATGTAGCTAAAGCCCATCTAATGATGAAACTAAAACGCATCTAATGATGAAACTAAAACCCATCTAATGATGAATCTAAAGGCCATCTAATGATGAAGCTAAACCCCATCTAATGATCAAACTAAAGTCCACTTAATGATGAAGCTAAAACCCATATAATGATGAAGCCAAAACCCATCTAATGATGAAAGTAAAAACATGTAATGATGAAGCTAAAACCCATCTAATGACGAAGCTAAAACCCATCTAATGATGAACGTAAACCCCATATAATGATGAATCCAAAGCCCATATAATGATGAAACTAAAGTCCACCTAATGATGAAGCTAAAGCCCATCTAATGATGAAACTAAACCCCATCTACTGATGAAGCTAAAACCCATCTAATGATGAATCTAAAGACCATATAATGATGAAGCTAAAGCCCACATAATGAAACTAAAGTCCATATAATGATGAAGGTGAATCCCATCTAATGACGAGACTAAAGCCGATGTAATGATGAAACTAAAGATAATCTAATGATGAAGCCAAAACCTGAACCTGATATGACGAATCTAAAACACATATAATGATGAAGCTAAAGCCCATATAATGATGAAGGTAAAGCCCATCTAATAATGAAACTACAGGCCATCTAATGATGAAGCTAAAACCCATCTAATGATGGAACTAAAGCCTATATAATGATGAAGCTAAAGCCCATCTAATGATGAAGCTAAAAACCATCTAATGATGAAACTAATGTCCATCTAAAGATGAAACTAAAAAAACATCTATTGAAGCTAAAGCCCATCTAATGATGAAACAAAAGCCCATCTAATGATGAAACTAAAACACATCTAATGATCGAACTAAAGCCCATCTAATGATGAAACTAAAGTCCACCTAATGATGAAGCTAAAGCCAATCTAATGATAAAGCTAAAGCCCATCTAATGAAACTAAAACCAATGTAATGATGAAGGTAAATCCCATCTAATGATGAAACTAAAGAATATCTAATGATGAAACTAAAGTCCATTTAATGATGAAAGTAAAGCCAATCTAATGATGAAGCTAACGCCCATTTAATGATGAAGCTAAAACTCATCTAATGATGGAGCTAGAGCCTATTGAATGATGAAACTAAAGTCCGCCTAATGATGAAGCTAAAACCCATATAATGATGAAGCTAAAACCAATCTAATGATGAGCCAAAATGCATCTAATGATGAATCTAAAACCCATCTAATGATGGACGTAAACCCCATATAATGATGAAACTAAAGTTCCCCTAATGATGAAGCTAAAACCAATCTAATGATGAAACTAAAGTCCGCTTAATGATGAATCTAAAGTGAATCTAATCTGAAACTAAAGCTGATGTAATGTTGAAACTAAAGCCAATCTAATGATGAAACGAATACCCATCTAATGAGGACGCTAAAACCCATCTAATGATGAACCTAAAGCCAATCTAATGATGAAGCTAAAGCCCATATAATGATGAAAGTAAAACCCATCTAATGATGAAGCTGAAACCAATCTAATGGTGAAACTAAAGCCAATCTAATGATGATGCTAAATCCCATCTAATGACAAAGCTAAAGCCCATCGAATGATGAAACAAAATTCCACCTAAAAATGAAACTAAAAAACATCTAATGAAGCTAAAGCCCATCTAATGATGAAGGTAAATCCCATACAATGATGAAACTAAAGTCCACCTAATGATGAAGCTGAAGTCCATATAACGATGAAGCTAAAACCCATCTAATGATGTAGCTAAAGCCCATGTAATGATGAAGCTAAAGCCCATCTAATGATGAAACTGAAGCCCATCTAATGATGAAGCTAAAACATGTTATGATGAAACTAAAGCCCACCTAATGATTAAGCTAAATCCCATCTAATGATGAAACTAAAACCCATCTAACAATTAAGCTAAAACCATCTAATGATGAAGCTAAAGCCCCTTTAATGATAAAAGTAAAGCCCATCTAATAATGAAGTTAAATCCCATCTAATGACGAAACTAAAGCCCATCTAATGATGAAGCTAAACTCCCTTTAATGATAAAAGTAAAGCCCATCTAATAATGAAGTTAAATCCCATCTAATGACAAAACTAAAGCCCATCTAATGACGAAGCTAGAGCCCATCTAATGATGAAGCTAAAGCCCATCTAATGATGAAGCTAAAGCCCATCTAATGACGAAGCTAAAGCCCATCTAATGAGGAAATTAAAGAACATCTAATAATGAAGCTAAAGAATGGGGATGAGATTGATAAGCCATAAGAAATCAATCAATCAAATAAAATCAATATCAAAATCATTGATATCACCAACTTTCAGCAGGTGTCTGTTGAGGACATTAGGGCTCAGAATCAAACCTATCACCAACTGATACCCCAGGTTGTGAGAAAAATATCTAATTCTATTGAAGACGCAGAGTAGTAACATTAAATTTAAGACTCCAAGATTTTATCACCGAATTGTCCTAGTGGAAAAAAAAGTATTGGTTAAGCAAATCATGTTACCTGGCAGTTGGTAGTTCAATCCCAGTGTCTTGTAATGCAAAAGAAAGTCATATACTCTAGCAATAGGATTCAGCTATTTAGTTAAATTGAAAAACAGTAAGTACCTGTCACAAACATTGATACGGAACATTTTCTTTTGACTGATGGTTATCAGTGAGTGGAGTCAACTTCAAAGTATAGAGCAAGAGGCCCAAACTGAGAGGAATGACAGAAGGAATATAAATTATTTTCTGTTGGAGATGTGTTCATAAAGGGCAATTGCAGAGACACAGCAGGGTTCAGGGGAATTATATATGATTTGTCTATAAGAAGGTCACAGAATGCACAGGAGGATTGTCAATGCTAAAAATAAGTGCTATGGGAAATCTTAGTACCGTTGCTGTGAACATTGTTGGTGAAAGCTATAGAGTGCTGTTAGATACAGGAATAGAGATTTCATTTATACACAAGAGGGTGTTTGACTCTATAAGGAATAAGCCTATTCTTAAAGATAGAAAATTAAATTTGCAAACAGCTAGTTTAAAGTTTTTGTAACATGATGGGTCCATGATGGAAGTCGAGGAGGGCTTTAATGAAATTGAATGGACAGTGGGAAATGGATCTGAAGTATTGGTGTTGCATAGAGAAAAAAAAATGAATGTTGTGGATAACAACAGTTAGTCATGTGCCATGCGTGATACACACTTAAGCGATCATGTATCTTTCAATACATGACTGATGAGGCAGATTTTTTCTCGCAGTAGGTTGACATTTCTTTCTGTGATAGACCAGTTGCCATCCAAGGCTATAGAACTCAGTCTGTCTTGCTATTTACCCATAGCTGGAAGGAGAAGAAGAGGATTCATACTTTTCCCAAGGGTATTAGCATGTAAGTGAATGTTATGGATTCAACTGGAATTTGAACTCGACTCTCCGATTTCTCAATCTGAGCCACTATCCATTACTCCACCGTGGATAACAACACAGAGTCAAATTGCTCCATATTTCCTTGATTTACTGCTAACAAAAAAAAAAAAAAATCCTTATCATATCACCAAATGATCACAGGGTTATTTTAACTTCTGTTTTCTTCTCAAGGGACACTTATTTGAACTGATATTCCTTTTTTAATTATTGTTGAAATTTTATTTGTTGATTATTTTGTGTAGGTTGTCAACTCTAAATATTGCTGTAATGAACAAAGGCCAAGAGGAGAACAGGAAAAATATTTAACAATATTTTTTCTTTAATAAGGGGGCAGATTTAGCAAATATGACTCAGCTATTTTGTTAAATTGAAAAAAAGCAGGACCTGTCGCAAAAGTTGATACAAAACATTTACTTTCAACCAATGGTTATCAGTAAGTGGCGTCAACTTCAAAGTTGAACAATAGCAAGTGACGGAAGGAATATTAATTACATTTTAGACAACGGTGATGAGACAAAGAAAACTGACCATACTGTGAAAAGCAAAACAGAATGAATGAAGTGGGCCTTGCAGAACAGACATAGATGACAGCTGCTAAACTGTGCACCTCCCACCCACCTCACCTCACACCTCATGTCCACTTCACTTGCTTACAGCAGTAAGTTACTATCCAAGAATAAAATCTTGTTTACTCCTAGAAATTGTTTTGTTTTTCACTCGTGGGTAACAATCTGGCTGAACAATAACTTTTAAACCACAAGTGTTTGACTAAAATAAACTGCACCTTATCAAGGAACCTGGTATCTGGACTGAGCTGCAAGACAACAATATTACTCTGTTTCAATCAAAGAGATCTATGTTATCAAATGGATGAAATATCCTGCTATAATTAACAGATATGAGATATCCTCTTGCATGGACAACAGATAGAATCCTTCTTTCATGCACATTTCATTAAAAACGACTGACAAGGTGCTTTTATTTAGTTTTTTATACAATTTCTCGTGCGATCTAATAAAGTTTTTCTTTTCAGAGGATAAATTATATAAAAACTGTCCGAATGTTCTTTTTATCCAAGCGCTTTCGGCTATACATTTAGCCATTTTCAAGGATTATATTTCAACTGTTAGAATTAGAAATAGAAATAGTTTGTTATATGTATGTTTTATAAAGTGATTCATTTTTTTTTTGTTTCAAAACACAGTCAAGATATTATGTCCATGTTCAAAGTTAATATTATTCAGTTTTTATATAATTTATCCTCTGAAAAGAAAAACTTTATTAGATCGCACGAGAAATTATATAAAAAACTAAATAAAAGCACCTTGTCAGTCGTTTTTAATATATATATATATATTTATTTTTTCCGTTTTTGATTTTTAAGTTACATAGTAAAAATTTGTTTTCATGTCTGCATTTTGGAGGTAGGAACAACACTTTCCCATCATTATTCCCTGTGAAGAAAATGGAGACATACCTCATTAGTTTGCTTGCTTGTTTTTTCTGCTTAGTGGCATATCTCATTATGGGTCATTTAATGGCAAAATTTAATTTTCTTGGAAGCATTAGTAATTCTTTTACAAAAATGCATTGCTGGTAATTTTTTACTATGAAAATGTATTGCTGGTATTTTTACTACCTCATTAGTAAAATACCTCATGTTGTGTGCTATTATTGTAGAAGTCTACCCCATTCAGAGGAGGCTGGTATTATAAGTGTAAGCACACATATGGGTTTCATTTTCAGCTAATCATAAATACGGATGTCTTGTAGAATGTGTCATGTTTCTAAATAAAAAAAAAACATTAAAAAATCTGTATTAATTAATAAATATGCTTCTTAATCTTTTGTCTTGTAGAAAATTCTTTTGGAAATAACATAAATATTTATTTGTTTTTTTGATTGGTTCATTTCAGCTAAGGATGTAGCTGGTGTGAGTATGATGACAACTCATCATCATTACCACTGTTGTGGGCCGGTGTGTACACATGAGATAAACACGTGTGTCTCCTGAAATGCCCACAACAAACATGCTGTACTTGGAGATTGAGTCCACCATAAAGAAACGTAATGAAACAACAAGAAGCGATATATATGTACAAACAAATGAATATGTATTAACAAAAAGGTTACAATTGACAAAGACAATAATGTGTGTGTGTAACAAATGGGTGTGGAAAGTTTGTGTTCTAAAGTATGTGTGAGTGAATGTGCATGCATGCATACGTATGCGCGTATATATTGTTCATGGTGTTTCCCCCAAAGGGAAAAATGCAAATCTTCATGAGATGTTTACATTGTTGTAGTGTCAACTGAAAGTGAGAAGTAAAAGAGGGTGAGAAAAGACATTGTCAAGTATATATAGAACAGGAGAGTGTCCCCTAGTAAC
The DNA here is from genome assembly GCA_964036315.1 of Acanthosepion esculentum. Lineage (NCBI taxonomy): Eukaryota > Metazoa > Mollusca > Cephalopoda > Sepiida > Sepiidae > Acanthosepion > Acanthosepion esculentum. Next base: position 58,075,317 of record OZ038512.1, on the reverse strand, counting down.
AGTTTGGATAATTAGGAGGAGTTAACTGCAACACCACCATCATTATCCATCCACAACCGGGTGTGATCATAGGGTCACTACACAGCTGAGCACCTGATCAATTCCTCCCACATATCAGGGTTTTTCATTCATGCATAGCATGTCTTGGGCAAGTAAATCTGGAGGAGTCCATCTCTCTGTAATTCAATCCACATCTGGTGTCTTCTAACTTGAAGGCTGACCTTGGTCATGGACACATGGCTGTTGATTCCATTTCTCTTTATTTATTAATGCTTCTCATATGGCATTTATTTTTATGCTTGGTCTACTGAGCAGGCCCTTATATGATTCCTCAGTAGGCTGAGCATATGTACCAATTCCTCCAGATGTCTCATTCTCCAGTCTTCTCTGTGATTCATTTATGTGATATTATATATTAAGAAGTCTTTTGATCACGCCATCCATGACCCTCTTTGATCAAGCCACAATGGTGAACATATTACATTAGATTTAAACAATTGGACAATAGAACAGAAGTTGGACTTATTTTCTTTGACACCTCTGTAGTGGACAGTGAGTGTGAATGTGTAAAGAGATGTGGAGAGAGGAGATATCTCTGGGTTAAGATTTCCTGCTGGCCGGTCCAGCTACATAGGAATGTTGGACTTTAATGGAGTCCAAAGAAGATAAAGAAACAAACAAGACCAATATACATGGATGCAAACAAATATATATTAATAACAAATTACAATGACATGAAGACATGAAAGTTACAGAGTGTTTGTATGGAGAAGTTATGTTGTGTTGAGTGTCCGTACGAACGCGTATATTGTTTTTAGCGTGTTCCCAGAATTTGGGAAACGCTGTCTCTGTGCAAGGTCACATATTGGTGTAAGTGAAAAAGAGAAAGTTTTTTTTACCTCGCCTCACGCATGAGGTTGCGGCCCGAAGGCCTGAGTCGAGACAGATGGCCGCACGTGTGCGTAAGCCGTAAAAAGCGGAAGAGAGAAGGGTCAGCCAGTATTTATAGTCAGGGGATAGAGACCCCTGTTGAAGGATTAAGGAAATGAGGAGGAGCTAACTGCGACACCTCCTTGATAATAATCCTCATCAGTCCCATCATTGGATGTGGTCATAGAGTCACTGTGAAACTGAGCACCTCCCTCCACATATCTGGATTGAAAGCCAGAGAGGTATTCATTCATGCAGAGTGTCTTGGGCAAGTAGACCTGGTGGAGCCCATCCCTCTCCAGGTCAGACCACAGCCGATGTCCTCCAACTTAAAAGCTTCCCTCGGTCACAGATACAAGGCTGTTTGTTCCATCAGAGTGAACTCTCTATCCTGGCCATTCTCAGCTTTAAAAAATATTAAATTTGTGCTTCAATGATTTCTGATGATCCTTAAGCGTTCAATTCTAAATTTGTGCTTTTTGTGCTTCAATGATTTCTGATGATCCTTAAGCATTGCTCCTCAGAGGTCAATCTATGGTGTATTGACAAAAACTGCAAAATAATTTATTGCCATCATGCTAAAAATCATCACAGAAAGCTGGCTCTTCAGCTCTGTATTTTGGTGAAAGTGTGCACCCACCAAGTTTACTACTTTTTGTTTAGTGAAAGATAAATAAACTGGCACTTAAAAATCTAATTTAATTACTAAACAAACAACTTTTCTTTTTACTACCCTTTTGCATTGAACATTGTCATATGAAACCCATTTTTATTGAGTTTTGTATGTTACAATTCAGAGTTGATTTCCAAGTGGGGTGAGGGTCCAATTAAAACAAAAAAAAAACATGATTTGCATTCCTCAAAGCCTTGTGCTTTTAACTATTGTAATCACTAAACTGGATTCAATCGAATTTCTAGAGTTTTCCTAAAATTAGTTTGGGGGGGGGGTTAATAAATATTAATAGAAAATATTTCTGCCATGACTTTAATAAAAAAAACAACATATTTATAATAATTTCCATCATCTATGAATAGTTTCTGAAAGTTTCATTAACATCCGACAATTATTTTATTTTTGCAAGATTTTCCAAATTAATGTGTGTCATAAAAAAAAATGTGCTAAAAATTGTATATGTTGTTATACAAAGAGAAACAAGTTTTTTTTAATCAAAATTTAGAATGTTCTAAAAAGAAGGAAAAATTTTAAAGAATAATTAAAAAAAAAAACTTTTGTGTTTCCTTTTCATAATAACATAAACATTTAGACGATAAAATTTTGTTTTTGTCAAGTTTGGCGTCATTTTCATAATGATGGCATGCTTATTTTTTAGCGTCTCATGGAGTTACTTCAATAATTTTTTTTTATCTCTCTAAAATGTTGATGAGAAACTGCTTTAAAATATTAATTTTCTTTTATATAAAATAAAGAAAAAGTTTTTTTCAAAATCGAATAATTAGATTAATTTTGGAAATCGATGTGTCTTTACGACCTCACAAAAGGCAATATTTAAATGACGACCGTATTTATCTCCCATGCCGTTCAAAATATAGAAATTATATTTTAGACTTTTCCACTCTTTTTCCTTTCGATTAACAAACCAAAAAAAAAAAAAAGAAAAGTTTATATATGTGTTATATTTTTTCTTTTACTGATATGCTAAATTTTCATGAATAAGTTTTTTTTGGAAATATCTGACTGACTCATTCTATGCAATTTGATGTGGTTTTTCTGTTAATTTGAGACTTGCAGGTTTTATTGGAAATGAGTACTTCTTGAGCCTTCTCAGGCCTTTCAACACTGGTCTTAGTGCAGTCACTATCTTGCTTTTTTATTTTACCATTTACAACACAAAATGATAAGGAGAAAACCCGCAATCGGTTAATGCTGCAAAAATAACTAAAAACACGTAAAGAAGTTAAAGAACGCATCAATATAAGGGAGAAAACTCAGGAAAAATGAGCGAAAGGGGTTAGAGTTTTCTCCCTTACATCATATATACTACCCTGACATAATCATAAAAAAAGCTGACAAGACCAACATTTTCGTCCTTCTAAACAAATTAGATTATAACAAAAAACTTGACCACATACTCCATGATCACATAAAATTTAAAAAACTCAACAAGAATCCGACCAACCAACTAAAATCAACGCTTAATAAACTCATTAATGCTAATAATGCCGAACAGAACTCTTTAAAACTCCCTAAGATTGTTGGTGATTATAGGCCTGGTTACATATACGGCAATATAAAAACACATAAACCTAACTATCCTCTCCGTCCTATCATATCACAAATTCCAACTCCTGTATCATTAAATAATGAAAGAAAATCACAATATTGATACATATTTTTAATCCGATCTAAGCTTTCGGCTTACATAAGCCATTATCAAAGATGACAATTACACAATATTTTAAGCAATACACGAACAAGAAATTGATGATAGTCTGTTTTTGTTTACATGAATGATTTCCAAGCAACGATAAACACTTGCATATAAGACGCTGAAAGCGAAAATCGCACAACAGCTCATGACGTCACACATGACCACGCGAGAGTGAATCCGATGAGTATTGAGTATGGAAAGCCGTTGGTATGAACCAATGGCTTCTGTTACTAATTATAGGCATTTAAGGATATTTGTGAGATTTCATAGTTTATTTTGTTCAGGTTAGGTTTCAACTGTTTTATGTATGTAGCTTCAAGAATTTTTAGTTTTTGTTTATTGTTTTCATGTTTAAGTATAGTTGTGTTTTCGACGAAGATTTTCCGGAATTGTGTATGCGGCCAGGCATGTTGTTTTAAATGCCTAAAAATGTTAGAGTTATCATTCAAATGTAGTATCAAGCGCCGTGAAAGCGAGTTTGTGGTGTGACCAACATAGATATTATTTAGTTCGTTGGAGATACAATCTCCCAAAGGGCACCTGAATTTGTAAACTATGTTGGTTTTTTTCAAATCGCTAACCGGGGGAGAAGAATCATTGCGAATAATTGAGTTAGATATACTAGATTTAGTGTAGTATATAATTAACTTAATTTTTTTGCTAGGATCTGTTGTAGATATGTTAGTATTTACTAATTTTTTTAGTATATTTTCATCTTGTTTATAATTAGTATGCATTTGATTACGATATAGGAGATTAATATGTTTGAGATTAGTAGAAGCAGTATTATGTACTATTTGCTTAGTATTGAGATTTCTAAGAAAGCATCTTATTTGTTCATCAATTATATAGTTTGGAAAACTATTATTAACAAGTGTTTGTTTTATATTCTTTAGTTCACTGTAAAAAATCTGTTTTGTGGATGAATTAGTCTCTGCATGATGTATTAGATTTTTCATAATTGCTATTTTGTAGTAATATGGGCATTCGCTCTTGTAGTTAAGTGTACATGAATTTATGCTAGTAGGTTTTTTATATGGCGAAATAGTAAATTTGTTATTATTTGTGTTTATCAATATGTCAAGGAAAGGAATTTTATTATTAGTATTGAGTTCATACATGAATTTGAGGACAGAATTATTTTGGAAACATTTTTGTAGTTGAAGTATTTCATCTGTATTTTCAACTAACATAAGAACATCATCAAACGTGCCCATGTTTTAAAATTGGCTAGAAGCTTTATTTGTATACGGAAATTATTTTTTCTTTTAATTTGAATTACCTTTATAAATATATTTGAAAGACCTTTACTTAATAGGCTTACAAGATGGATTTGTCCCCAAGTCATCCCTGAAACATAATTTGGGTTCACGCAGGGAAGAAGCACAATGGATATAATCTTCTCAGCCAGTCAACTGCAGGAGAAATGCTTAGAATACCGTATTACATTGCATGAAGTCTTTGTAAAGGCATCACATATACATTTAATAACTTAAAACAAGTGTATAAAGTCTATAATTAATTATAAAGTGAAGCAAATCAGTCTTCTGACTTCTTAAATCAGTTATGTACACATTTAGACAGTGTTCTGAATTTTAACCTTCATTTCACCACACTCTGCTTGGTATAAACCTTAGCTGTTATTTAAAAGTCCAAGTTTGTTTCTAGTTTCAAGGCAGAAATGACTTTATTTGAAGAACTAAGCAAATTTTCTTATAAAGGCTCTCAACAAAACAATTGCTTATTTATAAACATCACAAAAATACTACATCAGGACAGTATTCAAAAGTATTTAAAATATTAAGAGATATCTATCCCAAACCAACCCTCCCTAAAATAAAATAAAATGACCAAGAACTGTGTGTATTCCATCCCATGCAGTTGTGTCAAGGAATACAAGAGAGAGAGAGAGAGAGAGAGAGAGAGAGACAGACACACACACACACACACACACACACACCATCCCTAAAAGTAAGGGTGAAGATTCATTGAATGGTTATTGTTAGAGAGAGAGACACTGAAATCTGACATGGAGCTAAAAAGGTGGCCATCACCCTTGTGGAAAGATAATAGAAACCAACAATGGAAGATAACTGAAGAGTGCACAACCCTCTAAGTAGACCTAGCATAGAAATGAATACAATCTGCAAACCACTGATAAAGAAAGAACACTAAAAACCTTTCATCATCTGAGTCAGTATAGCCATTGTCTGAGCTAGGGTACCTGAGTACAAACATTATTCTTAAAATTCTACCACTGGACATATAGTGTAGTGGATCAGAGTATTGATTAAAAATCTGGTAGATATGAATTCAATCTCTTGTATCATGGAAGAAATAGACAAGAGATATGAAGGTGAATAAGACTGGTAATGATTAACTCTTCCATAAAGTAAAGCATGAAAAGTGGAATGAGAACACTCTGCTTTATGTTCCCACTGGATTGAATAAAGTGTTCAGTTCAAAATTCCAAGGAGGTTACCAAATATGACAACAAATACCTGAAGATGGCTGGAGAGTACAACAGCCAAAACATTGTGAGTATAACAAAAAAATTGATATGGTGGTCTGAATAGGAAGGTCTATAATTTCATGTATTGGATATACACATACATTAAAATATATTTTCATTGTTTTACCTGTAAACATTTTTTTTCCATTTTCTAAAAGAGAGTCAATTCATTGTTTTTAAATGTAATGCAGTAATAAAATAAGCACATCCCATCTCCCCTCTAGCTTGTAACTATCCACTATGATAAAATAAGTGTCTTCAGTGCTAAAGCTGAATTAGTCAAATAAAGCTTCTACTTAGAGTTGTTGCTATATTATATATAATAATTCTTTAATTCTTTTTTAATCATTTCACCTCAAGCAAGGCAATAAAGCCACTAAGATGCAAGGAGTTACAGTGAGTAAAATAAAAGAACAGGATTCAAGAAGACAGAATTGACATTGCATTTAAATGTTTGAAGATTGTATTCGACAAAGAACCTAGAAAAGAGTTCCACAAGTGAGAAGAGCAAGAGAAGAAACTATTAGCATAGAATTTATTGTTACATCTAGCAATTTTGACAGTGACATTATGAGACCTAGCTGCCAATCTAGTACTGCACTTAAATTTGTGAAGTTGAAGTACCAAAAAGGAAAGTTAATCAAAACAATTACAATGAAAATATAAAAAAATATGATTATGAAAAAGTAGGGAAACTATGTTATGGCAGTGGAAAACAGTGAAGTTGAGAAAGTTGCCAAATTTAGTGATTCTTGACAAAATTTTAAGAATACATTGGATTTTGTCAAGAATCTCTAGATATCAAACAGTTGTGGCAGCAATATTCGATGCACAGATAAACGGGAGTCTTGGGTATGATGATAAACAACATCTAGCAGCAAGGCCTCTGATCAGGAAATTGGATGTTTTGAGGATCCTGGAACCACCTCTGACCCAGTGTGGTAGAACCTGTTTGGGCTCCATCTTTGGACAAATAGTGAAATCCCACCCAAACAAAAACATTATGGAAGTATAAAAATACATTTTAATAGCAAGTATATCAGCAATACATTTTATATAAAGAAAGGCCAGGAATCCATGAACAACAGTGCATTTTATCTGTAATTGAAGGCATACAATTGTGTTCAAATTATTTACATTTTGGTATTAAATAACCCATAGAGGTGTTGAGATGCTGCTAAACAAAATCAACCAACATTAACTCTTTCATGACATTAGTCCATATATCCTACAATTTTAAAAATCAAAGTTTGCAAAATATAACTAAAAAAAACTACAACATGAAATAAATATTGCTACCTCTAGTCCACACAAACATGTACATACATAAAAGCTGTGTATCATCTACCAATTCAGATGCTAAAAGAAACTACAACATAAAATAAATATTGCTACCTCTAGTCCACACAAAGATGTACATACATAAAAGCTGTGTATCATCTACCAATTCAATTGCTAAAAGAAACTACAACATAAAACAAATATTGCTACCTCCAGTCCACACAAAGATATACATACATAAAAGCTGTGTATCATCTACAAATTCAGATGCTAAAAGAAAAACCACAACATGAAATAAATATTGCTACCTCTAGTCCACACAAACATGTACATACATAAAGCTGTGTATCATCTACCAATTCAGATGATAAAAAACCACAACAAAAATAAATATTGCTACCTCTAGTCCACACAAACATGTACATACATAAAACTGTGTATAACCTACCAATTCAGATGATAAAAAAACCACAACAAAAATAAATATTGCTACCTCTAGTCCACACAAACATGTACATACATAAAGCTGTGTGTCATCTACCAATTCAGATGATAAAAAAACCACAACAAAAATAAATATTGCTACCTCTAGTCCACACAAACATGTACATACATAAAACTGTGTATCACCTACCAATTCAGATGCTATAAAAACTACAACATAAAATAAATATTGCTACCTCTAGTCTACACAAAGATGTATATACATAAAAGCTGTGTATCATCTACCAATTCAGATGATAAAAAAACTACAACATGAAATAAATATTGCTACCTCTAGTCTACACAAAGATGTACATACATAAAAGCTGTGTATCATCTACCAATTCAGATGCTAAAAGAAACTACAACATAAAACAAATATTGCTACCTCTAGTCCACACAAACATGTACATCCATAAAGCTGTGTATAATCTACCAATTCAGATGATAAAAAAACCACAACAAAAATAAATATTGCTACCTCTAGTCCACACAAACATGTACATACATAAAAGCTGTGTATCACCTACCAATTCAGATGCTAAAAAAACTACAACATAAAACAAATATTGCTACCTCTAGTCCACAAAAACATGTACATACATAAAAGCTGTGTATCATCTACCAATTCAGATGCTAAAAGAAACTACAACATGAAATAAATATTGCTACCTCTAGTCTACACAAAGATGTATATACATAAAAGCTGTGTATCATCTACCAATTCAGATGCTAAAAGAAACTACAACATAAAATAAATATTGCTACCTCTAGTCCACACAAACATGTACATACATAAAAGCTGTGTATCACCTACCAATTCAGATGCTAAAAAAACTACAACATAAAACAAATATTGCTACCTCTAGTCTACACAAAGATGTACATACATAAAAGTTGTGTATCATCTACCAATTCAGATGCTAAAAGAAACTACAACATGAAATAAATATTGCTACCTCTAGTCCACACAAAGATGTACATACATAAAAGCTGTGTATCATCTACCAATTCAGATGATAAAACACTACAACATAAAATAAATATTGCTACCTCTAGTCCACACAAAGATGTACATACATAAAGCTGTGTATCATCTACCAATTCAGATGCTAAAAGAAACTACAACATAAAATAAATATTGCTACCTCTAGTCTACACAAAGATGTACATACATAAAAGCTGTGTATCATCTACCAATTCAGATGCTAAAAAACTACAACATGAAATAAATATTGCTACCTCTAGTCCACACAAACATGTACATACATAAAGCTGTGTATCATCTACCAATTCAGATGATAAAAAAAACACAACAAAAATAAATATTGCTACCTCTAGTCCACACAAACATGTACATACATAAAAGCTGTGTATCATCTACCAATTCAGATGCTAAAAAAACTACAACATAAAATAAATATTGCTACCTCTAGTCTACACAAACATGTACATACATAAAACTGTGTATACCTACCAATTCAGATGCTAAAAAAACTACAACATAAAACAAATATTGCTACCTCTAGTCTACACAAAGATGTACATACATAAAAGCTGTGTATCATCTACCAATTCAATTGCTAAAAGAAACTACAACATGAAATAAATATTGCTACCTCTAGTCCACACAAAGATGTACATACATAAAAGCTGTGTATCATCTACCAATTCAGATGCTAAAAGAAACTACAACATGAAATAAATATTGCTACCTCTAGTCCACACAAACATGTACATACATAAAGCTGTGTATCATCTACCAATTCAGATGATAAAAAACCACAACAAAAATAAATATTGCTACCTCTAGTCCACACAAACATGTACATACATAAAACTGTGTATCACCTACCAATTCAGATGATAAAAAAACCACAACAAAAATAAATATTGCTACCTCTAGTCCACACAAACATGTACATACATAAAGCTGTGTGTCATCTACCAATTCAGATGATAAAAAAACCACAACAAAAATAAATATTGCTACCTCTAGTCCACACAAATATGTACATACATAAAACTGTGTATCACCTACCAATTCAGATGCTATAAAAACTACAACATAAAATAAATATTGCTACCTCTAGTCTACACAAAGATGTATATACATAAAACTGTGTATCATCTACCAATTCAGATGATAAAAAAACTACAACATAAAATAAATATTGCTACCTCTAGTCTACACAAAGATGTATATACATAAAACTGTGTATCACCTACCAATTCAGATGCTAAAAAAACTACAACATAAAACAAATATTGCTACCTCTAGTCCACACAAACATGTACATACATAAAATCTGTGTATCATCTACCAATTCAGATGCTAAAAGAAACTACAACATGAAATAAATATTGCTACCTCTAGTCTACACAAAGATGTACATACATAAAAGCTGTGTATCATCTACCAATTCAGATGCTAAAAGAAACTACAACATAAAACAAATATTGCTACCTCTAGTCCACACAAACATGTACATACATAAAGCTGTGTATCATCTACCAATTCAGATGATAAAAAAACCACAACAAAAATAAATATTGCTACCTCTAGTCCACACAAACATGTACATACATAAAAGCTGTGTATCACCTACCAATTCAGATGCTAAAAAAACTACAACATAAAACAAATATTGCTACCTCTAGTCCACACAAACATGTACATACATAAAAGCTGTGTATCATCTACCAATTCAGATGCTAAAAGAAACTACAACATGAAATAAATATTGCTACCTCTAGTCTACACAAAGATGTACATACATAAAAGCTGTGTATCATCTACCAATTCAGATGCTAAAAGAAACTACAACATAAAATAAATATTGCTACCTCTAGTCCACACAAAGATGTACATACATAAAAGCTGTGTATCATCTACCAATTCAGATGCTAAAAAAACTACAACATAAAATAAATATTGCTACCTCCAGTCTACACAAACATGTACATACATAAAACTGTGTATCACCTACCAATTCAGATGCTAAAAAAACTACAACATAAAACAAATATTGCTACCTCTAGTCTACACAAAGATGTATATACATAAAAGCTGTGTATCATCTACCAATTCAGATGCTAAAAGAAACTACAACATAAAACAAATATTGCTACCTCTAGTCCACACAAACATGTACATCCATAAAGCTGTGTATAATCTACCAATTCAGATGATAAAAAAACCACAACAAAAATAAATATTGCTACCTCTAGTCCACACAAACATGTACATACATAAAAGCTGTGTATCACCTACCAATTCAGATGCTAAAAAAACTACAACATAAAACAAATATTGCTACCTCTAGTCCACAAAAACATGTACATACATAAAAGCTGTGTATCATCTACCAATTCAGATGCTAAAAGAAACTACAACATGAAATAAATATTGCTACCTCTAGTCTACACAAAGATGTATATACATAAAAGCTGTGTATCATCTACCAATTCAGATGCTAAAAGAAACTACAACATAAAATAAATATTGCTACCTCTAGTCCACACAAACATGTACATACATAAAAGCTGTGTATCACCTACCAATTCAGATGCTAAAAAAACTACAACATAAAACAAATATTGCTACCTCTAGTCTACACAAAGATGTACATACATAAAAGTTGTGTATCATCTACCAATTCAGATGCTAAAAGAAACTACAACATGAAATAAATATTGCTACCTCTAGTCCACACAAAGATGTACATACATAAAAGCTGTGTATCATCTACCAATTCAGATGATAAAACACTACAACATAAAATAAATATTGCTACCTCTAGTCCACACAAAGATGTACATACATAAAGCTGTGTATCATCTACCAATTCAGATGCTAAAAGAAACTACAACATAAAATAAATATTGCTACCTCTAGTCTACACAAAGATGTACATACATAAAAGCTGTGTATCATCTACCAATTCAGATGCTAAAAAACTACAACATGAAATAAATATTGCTACCTCTAGTCCACACAAACATGTACATACATAAAGCTGTGTATCATCTACCAATTCAGATGATAAAAAAAACACAACAAAAATAAATATTGCTACCTCTAGTCCACACAAACATGTACATACATAAAAGCTGTGTATCATCTACCAATTCAGATGCTAAAAAAACTACAACATAAAATAAATATTGCTACCTCTAGTCTACACAAACATGTACATACATAAAACTGTGTATACCTACCAATTCAGATGCTAAAAAAACTACAACATAAAACAAATATTGCTACCTCTAGTCTACACAAAGATGTACATACATAAAAGCTGTGTATCATCTACCAATTCAATTGCTAAAAGAAACTACAACATGAAATAAATATTGCTACCTCTAGTCCACACAAAGATGTACATACATAAAAGCTGTGTATCATCTACCAATTCAGATGCTAAAAGAAACTACAACATGAAATAAATATTGCTACCTCTAGTCCACACAAACATGTACATACATAAAGCTGTGTATCATCTACCAATTCAGATGATAAAAAACCACAACAAAAATAAATATTGCTACCTCTAGTCCACACAAACATGTACATACATAAAACTGTGTATCACCTACCAATTCAGATGATAAAAAAACCACAACAAAAATAAATATTGCTACCTCTAGTCCACACAAACATGTACATACATAAAGCTGTGTGTCATCTACCAATTCAGATGATAAAAAAACCACAACAAAAATAAATATTGCTACCTCTAGTCCACACAAATATGTACATACATAAAACTGTGTATCACCTACCAATTCAGATGCTATAAAAACTACAACATAAAATAAATATTGCTACCTCTAGTCTACACAAAGATGTATATACATAAAACTGTGTATCATCTACCAATTCAGATGATAAAAAAACTACAACATAAAATAAATATTGCTACCTCTAGTCTACACAAAGATGTATATACATAAAACTGTGTATCACCTACCAATTCAGATGCTAAAAAAACTACAACATAAAACAAATATTGCTACCTCTAGTCCACACAAACATGTACATACATAAAATCTGTGTATCATCTACCAATTCAGATGCTAAAAGAAACTACAACATGAAATAAATATTGCTACCTCTAGTCTACACAAAGATGTACATACATAAAAGCTGTGTATCATCTACCAATTCAGATGCTAAAAGAAACTACAACATAAAACAAATATTGCTACCTCTAGTCCACACAAACATGTACATACATAAAGCTGTGTATCATCTACCAATTCAGATGATAAAAAAACCACAACAAAAATAAATATTGCTACCTCTAGTCCACACAAACATGTACATACATAAAAGCTGTGTATCACCTACCAATTCAGATGCTAAAAAAACTACAACATAAAACAAATATTGCTACCTCTAGTCCACACAAACATGTACATACATAAAAGCTGTGTATCATCTACCAATTCAGATGCTAAAAGAAACTACAACATGAAATAAATATTGCTACCTCTAGTCTACACAAAGATGTACATACATAAAAGCTGTGTATCATCTACCAATTCAGATGCTAAAAGAAACTACAACATAAAATAAATATTGCTACCTCTAGTCCACACAAAGATGTACATACATAAAAGCTGTGTATCATCTACCAATTCAGATGCTAAAAAAACTACAACATAAAATAAATATTGCTACCTCCAGTCTACACAAACATGTACATACATAAAACTGTGTATCACCTACCAATTCAGATGCTAAAAAAACTACAACATAAAACAAATATTGCTACCTCTAGTCTACACAAAGATGTATATACATAAAAGCTGTGTATCATCTACCAATTCAGATGCTAAAAGAAACTACAACATGAAATAAATATTGCTACCTCTAGTCCACACAAAGATGTACATACATAAAAGCTGTGTATCATCTACCAATTCAGATGATAAAAAACTACAACATAAAATAAATATTGCTACCTCTAGTCCACACAAAGATGTACATACATAAAGCTGTGTATCATCTACCAATTCAGATGCTAAAAGAAACTACAACATGAAATAAATATTGCTACCTCTAGTCTACACAAAGATGTACATACATAAAAGCTGTGTATCATCTACCAATTCAGATGCTAAAAAACTACAACATGAAATAAATATTGCTACCTCTAGTCTACACAAACATGTACATACATAAAACTGTGTATAACCTACCAATTCAGATACTAAAAAAACTACAACATAAAACAAATATTGCTACCTCTAGTCCACACAAAGATGTACATACATAAAAGCTGTGTATCATCTACCAATTCAGATGCTAAAAGAAACTACAACATGAAATAAATATTGCTACCTCTAGTCTACACAAAGATGTACATACATAAAAGCTGTGTATCATCTACCAATTCAGATGCTAAAAGAAACTACAACATAAAACAAATATTGCTACCTCTAGTCCACACAAACATGTACATACATAAAGCTGTGTATCATCTACCAATTCAGATGATAAAAAAACCACAACAAAAATAAATATTGCTACCTCTAGTCTACACAAAGATGTATATACATAAAACTGTGTATCACCTACCAATTCAGATGCTAAAAAAACTACAACATAAAACAAATATTGCTACCTCTAGTCCACACAAACATGTACATACATAAAGCTGTGTATCATCTACCAATTCAGATGATAAAAAAACCACAACAAAAATAAATATTGCTACCTCTAGTCTACACAAAGATGTATATACATAAAAGCTGTGTATCATCTACCAATTCAGATGCTAAAAAAACTACAACATACAACAAATATTGCTACCTCTAGTCCACACAAACATGTACATACATAAAAGCTGTGTATCATCTACCAATTCAGATGCTAAAAGAAACTACAACATGAATAAATATTGCTACCTCTTGTCTACACAAAGATGTATATACATAAAAGCTGTGTATCATCTACAAATTCAGATGATAAAAAAACCACAACAAAAATAAATATTGCTACCTCTAGTCTACACAAAGATGTATATACATAAAACTGTGTATCACCTACCAATTCAGATGCTAAAAAAACTACAACATAAAACAAATATTGCTACATCTAGTCCACACAAACATGTACATACATAAAGCTGTGTATCATCTACCAATTCAGATGATAAAAAAACCACAACAAAAATAAATATTGCTACCTCTAGTCTACACAAAGATGTATATACATAAAACTGTGTATCACCTACCAATTCAGATGCTAAAAAAACTACAACATAAAACAAATATTGCTACCTCTAGTCCACACAAACATGTACATACATAAAGCTGTGTATCATCTACCAATTCAGATGATAAAAAAACCACAACAAAAATAAATATTGCTACCTCTAGTCTACACAAAGATGTATATACATAAAACTGTGTATCACCTACCAATTCAGATGCTAAAAAAACTACAACATAAAACAAATATTGCTACCTCTAGTCCACACAATCATGTACATACATAAAGCTGTGTATCATCTACCAATTCAGATGATAAAAAAAACACAACAAAAATAAATATTGCTACCTCTAGTCTACACAAAGATGTATATACATAAAACTGTGTATCACCTACCAATTCAGATGCTAAAAAAACTACAACATAAAACAAATATTGCTACCTCTAGTCCACACAAACATGTACATACATAAAGCTGTGTATCATCTACCAATTCAGATGATAAAAAAACCACAACAAAAATAAATATTGCTACCTCTAGTCTACACAAAGATGTATATACATAAAACTGTGTATCACCTACCAATTCAGATGCTAAAAAAACTACAACATGAAATAAATATTGCTACCTCTAGTCTACACAAAGATTTACATACATAAAAGCTGTGTATCATCTACCAATTCAGATGCTAAAAGAAACTACAACATGAAATAAATATTGCTACCTCTAGTCTACACAAAGATGTACATACATAAAAGCTGTGTATCATCTACCAATTCAGATGCTAAAAAAACTACAACATAAATAAATATTGCTACCTCTAGTCTACACAAAGATGTATATACATAAAACTGTGTATCACCTACCAATTCAGATGCTAAAAAAACTACAACATAAATAAATATTGCTACCTCTAGTCTACACAAAGATGTACATACATAAAAGCTGTGTATCGTCTACCAATTCAGATCCTAAAAAAACTACAACATAAAACAAATATTGCTACCTCTAGTCCACACAAAGATGTACATACATAAAAGCTGTGTATCATCTACCAATTCAGATGCTAAAAGAAACTACAACATGAAATAAATATTGCTACCTCTAGTCCACACAAACATGTACATACATAAAAGCTGTGTATCATCTACCAATTCAGATGCTAAAAGAAACTACAACATGAAATAAATATTGCTACCTCTAGTCTACACAAAGATATATATACATAAAAGCTGTGTATCATCTACCAATTCAGATGCTAAAAAAACTACAACATGAAATAAATATTGCTACCTCTAGTCTACACAAAGATGTATATACATAAAACTGTGTATCACCTACCAATTCAGATGCTAAAAAAACTACAACATAAAACAAATATTGCTACCTCTAGTCTACACAAAGATGTACATACATAAAAGCTGTGTATCATCTACCAATTCAGATGCTAAAAGAAACTACAACATAAAACAAATATTGCTACCTCTAGTCTACACAAAGATGTACATACATAAAAGCTGTGTATCATCTACCAATTCAGATGCTAAAAGAAACTACAACATAAAATAAATATTGCTACCTCTAGTCTACACAAAGATGTACATACATAAAAGCTGTGTATCATCTACCAATTCAGATGCTAAAAGAAACTACAACATAAGAAAAATACTGCTACCTCTAGTCTACACAAAGATGTACATACATAAAAGCTGTGTATCATCTACCAATTCAGATGCTAAAAGAAACTACAACATGAAATAAATATTGCTACCTCTAGTCTACACAAAGATGTACATACATAAAAGCTGTGTATCATCTACCAATTCAGATGCTAAAAGAAACTACAACATGAAATAAATATTGCTACCTCTAGTCTACACAAAGATGTACATACATAAAAGCTGTGTATCATCTACCAATTCAGATGCTAAAAGAAACTACAACATGAAATAAATATTGCTACCTCTAGTCTACACAAAGATGTACATACATAAAAGCTGTGTATCATCTACCAATTCAGATGCTAAAAAAACTACAACATAAATAAATATTGCTACCTCTAGTCTACACAAAGATGTATATACATAAAACTGTGTATCACCTACCAATTCAGATGCTAAAAAAACTACAACATAAATAAATATTGCTACCTCTAGTCTACACAAAGATGTACATACATAAAAGCTGTGTATCGTCTACCAATTCAGATGCTAAAAAAACTACAACATAAAACAAATATTGCTACCTCTAGTCCACACAAAGATGTACATACATAAAAGCTGTGTATCATCTACCAATTCAGATGCTAAAAGAAACTACAACATGAAATAAATATTGCTACCTCTAGTCCACACAAAGATGTACATACATAAAAGCTGTGTATCATCTACCAATTCAGATGCTAAAAGAAACTACAACATAAAACAAATATTGCTACCTCTAGTCCACACAAAGATGTACATACATAAAAGCTGTGTATCATCTACCAATTCAGATGCTAAAAGAAACTACAACATGAAATAAATATTGCTACCTCTAGTCCACACAAACATGTACATACATAAAAGCTGTGTATCATCTACCAATTCAGATGCTAAAAGAAACTACAACATGAAATAAATATTGCTACCTCTAGTCTACACAAAGATATATATACATAAAAGCTGTGTATCATCTACCAATTCAGATGCTAAAAAAACTACAACATGAAATAAATATTGCTACCTCTAGTCTACACAAAGATGTATATACATAAAACTGTGTATCACCTACCAATTCAGATGCTAAAAAAACTACAACATAAAACAAATATTGCTACCTCTAGTCTACACAAAGATGTACATACATAAAAGCTGTGTATCATCTACCAATTCAGATGCTAAAAGAAACTACAACATAAAACAAATATTGCTACCTCTAGTCTACACAAAGATGTACATACATAAAAGCTGTGTATCATCTACCAATTCAGATGCTAAAAGAAACTACAACATAAAATAAATATTGCTACCTCTAGTCTACACAAAGATGTACATACATAAAAGCTGTGTATCATCTACCAATTCAGATGCTAAAAGAAACTACAACATAAGAAAAATACTGCTACCTCTAGTCTACACAAAGATGTACATACATAAAAGCTGTGTATCATCTACCAATTCAGATGCTAAAAGAAACTACAACATGAAATAAATATTGCTACCTCTAGTCTACACAAAGATGTACATACATAAAAGCTGTGTATCATCTACCAATTCAGATGCTAAAAGAAACTACAACATGAAATAAATATTGCTACCTCTAGTCTACACAAAGATGTACATACATAAAAGCTGTGTATCATCTACCAATTCAGATGCTAAAAGAAACTACAACATGAAATAAATATTGCTACCTCTAGTCTACACAAAGATGTACATACATAAAAGCTGTGTATCATCTACCAATTCAGATGCTAAAAAAACTACAACATAAATAAATATTGCTACCTCTAGTCTACACAAAGATGTATATACATAAAACTGTGTATCACCTACCAATTCAGATGCTAAAAAAACTACAACATAAATAAATATTGCTACCTCTAGTCTACACAAAGATGTACACACATAAAAGCTGTGTATCGTCTACCAATTCAGATGCTAAAAAAACTACAACATAAAACAAATATTGCTACCTCTAGTCCACACAAAGATGTACATACATAAAAGCTGTGTATCATCTACCAATTCAGATGCTAAAAGAAACTACAACATGAAATAAATATTGCTACCTCTAGTCCACACAAAGATGTACATACATAAAAGCTGTGTATCATCTACCAATTCAGATGCTAAAAGAAACTACAACATGAAATAAATATTGCTACCTCTAGTCTACACAAAGATGTACATACATAAAAGCTGTGTATCATCTACCAATTCAGATGCTAAAAAAACTACAACATAAAATAAATATTGCTACCTCTAGTCCACACAAACATGTACATATATAAAACCTGTGTATCATCTACCAATTCAGATGCTAAAAAAACTACAACATAAATAAATATTGCTACCTCTAGTCTACACAAAGATGTACATACATAAAAGCTGTGTATCGTCTACCAATTCAGATGCTAAAAAAACTACAACATAAAACAAATATTGCTACCTCTAGTCCACACAAAGATGTACATACATAAAAGCTGTGTATCATCTACCAATTCAGATGCTAAAAGAAACTACAACATGAAATAAATATTGCTACCTCTAGTCCACACAAACATGTACATACATAAAAGCTGTGTATCATCTACCAATTCAGATGCTAAAAGAAACTACAACATGAAATAAATATTGCTACCTCTAGTCTACACAAAGATATATATACATAAAAGCTGTGTATCATCTACCAATTCAGATGCTAAAAAAACTACAACATGAAATAAATATTGCTACCTCTAGTCTACACAAAGATGTATATACATAAAACTGTGTATCACCTACCAATTCAGATGCTAAAAAAACTACAACATAGAACAAATATTGCTACCTCTAGTCTACACAAAGATGTACATACATAAAAGCTGTGTATCATCTACCAATTCAGATGCTAAAAGAAACTACAACATAAAACAAATATTGCTACCTCTAGTCTACACAAAGATGTACATACATAAAAGCTGTGTATCATCTACCAATTCAGATGCTAAAAGAAACTACAACATAAAATAAATATTGCTACCTCTAGTCTACACAAAGATGTACATACATAAAAGCTGTGTATCATCTACCAATTCAGTTGCTAAAAGAAACTACAACATAAGAAAAATACTGCTACCTCTAGTCTACACAAAGATGTACATACATAAAAGCTGTGTATCATCTACCAATTCAGATGCTAAAAGAAACTACAACATGAAATAAATATTGCTACCTCTAGTCTACACAAAGATGTACATACATAAAAGCTGTGTATCATCTACCAATTCAGATGCTAAAAGAAACTACAACATGAAATAAATATTGCTACCTCTAGTCTACACAAAGATGTACATACATAAAAGCTGTGTATCATCTACCAATTCAGATGCTAAAAGAAACTACAACATGAAATAAATATTGCTACCTCTAGTCTACACAAAGATGTACATACATAAAAGCTGTGTATCATCTACCAATTCAGATGCTAAAAAAACTACAACATAAATAAATATTGCTACCTCTAGTCTACACAAAGATGTATATACATAAAACTGTGTATCACCTACCAATTCAGATGCTAAAAAAATACAACATAAATAAATATTGCTACCTCTAGTCTACACAAAGATGTACATACATAAAAGCTGTGTATCGTCTACCAATTCAGATGCTAAAAAAACTACAACATAAAACAAATATTGCTACCTCTAGTCCACACAAAGATGTACATACATAAAAGCTGTGTATCATCTACCAATTCAGATGCTAAAAGAAACTACAACATGAAATAAATATTGCTACCTCTAGTCCACACAAAGATGTACATACATAAAAGCTGTGTATCATCTACCAATTCAGATGCTAAAAGAAACTACAACATGAAATAAATATTGCTACCTCTAGTCTACACAAAGATGTACATACATAAAAGCTGTGTATCATCTACCAATTCAGATGCTAAAAAAACTACAACATAAAATAAATATTGCTACCTCTAGTCCACACAAACATGTACATATATAAAACCTGTGTATCATCTACCAATTCAGATTCTAAAAAAACTACAACATAAACAAATATTGCTACCTCTAGTCTACACAAAGATGTACATACATAAAAGCTGTGTATCACCTACCAATTCAGATGCTAAAAAAACTACAACATAAAATAAATATTGCTACCTCTAGTCCACACAAAGATGTACATATATAAAAGCTGTGTATCATCTACCAAAAAGCAGAATAACATATCACATTTTTATTACTCCGAAGCTCCCAAGAAAATTAAATTTCAGCATTAAATAACCCATAAAGAGTTGATATGCCATTAAACAAATCAACTAGCTGACGGTAGACTTATAAACATGCAAGATAGATTCTGACAAGAAAAACTGCCTAACACGACAGAGTGAACAAACTTTCCTAGCAGCAGATTTACCAACTGATTTAATATAATTGTTCCTTTTGAACTACAGTCGTTATTGTTTTTAATATCCACAATACAATTGATGTGGTTCTGGCCTTTTTTTTTTTAAATCTAATTAATTTTGCTGGATTTCTTGCTCTTGCAGATTAAATGAATGATATACCTGAGAAGGGTTCATGGATTTAGACACATAGCTATGAAAGTGAGAAAGAAAAACAAACAAAGATCAGAATGATTTGAAGATACAAGGTGAGTATTGTAGTCTTTGCTAGAATAGTTCAGGTTGAGTTATAAATAATTTTTGTTTTTTCATCAATTTTATTCTTCAAAAAATAAGGTATAATTACATTTTATTTAATTATATATTCACCATTATTTGCAAGGACTCATTGAAACTTACCAGGCAACGCTTCGATAAAATTCTGCAGATTTTGATGAGAAAAAGTTTACAACAAAGATTTAAATTCAGTTTTTATTAGGGAAAATCTTTCTTGAACAAAGTATTTTGCAGTGGTCAAGAAAGGTAATAGTTGGTTGGTGCAAAGCCAGGTGAATATGAGGGATTGGTCTGAACAGACCAACAAAATTTCTAAGTTTCCTGTGTGTTATTTTTATTGTATATGGCCTTGCATTGTTGTGGAAGAGAACAACATTTTCCCCCATTGACAAGTGCAGTGTGCTTTTTGACAGGTTGCAGCTGCTGGATGTATAAATGTGCATTTAGCATTTCACTGCATTTTAAGAACTCTAAATGAATGATAACCTACTGATCTCAATGTGCATACAATATTATCTCTCTTCCATGAAGTTCAGCTTTTGCATTGAACATTGTCATATGAAACCCATTTTTCATCTGTTATGATATATTTAAGGAACTGTTAGTTAGGATGACACATTCATTGTCATGATTGGTTCTTCTAAACTGAAATTACCATATTTGATGGCATATAAGATTACAGCAGGGCAAATCAAGAAAAAATTAGTAATTAATAAAATTAGTAAATCTACATATGGCATATAAGATGCAGGAGAATCTTGAAAGATATTTTTAGTAAAAAAATGTGTGCCTTATATGCTGTCAAATATGGTACTTATGACTCAACCAAATATGTCTGTCTATCCAGTAGTCATAGTTGGCATTCGCTCTGTTGCAGGAATGCTTGTTGTGTTTATGTGGAAAACATGTCTCCTGGCATTATTTCTCCCATAAAAATTATTGCAGACTCAAATGTGAGTCCAAGTAATAAAACAGAAAACAATATGAAACAAATGACAATGCATATATTAACAAAAGAAAGTATCACAATGACAATAAAAGAAGTCATTCTGGGTATGACAATAAACTGTGTTTGACAGCAAAGCCTCTGATCAGGAAGTTTTGAGGAGTGTGGAACCACCTCTTAATTGCTGGTATTCACAGGTCCACTCTGACATGGGGTGGTAGCATCTGTTAGGGTGCCAGCTATGGGCAAATAGTTAACTCCCAAACTGGGGTCAAAATACTATGAAAGTGTAAAAATAGGTTTTAATTATTACCAGCATTAGATTTTTTACCAGTAATACAACTTTGAAAAAAAAAATATTACCAGTAATACAACTTTGAAAAAAAAAATATTACCAGTAATACAACTTTGAAAAAATTTTTTTTACCAGTAATACAACTTTGAAAAAAAAAAATATTACCAGCAATAAAAATTGTCAGCATTAAATAACCCATTGAGGTTGATATGCTGAAAAACAAACCAAACCAAAGCAATAAAAGAAGAAAACATTTAAAGACTAGTTTCATAGAAAACATTTAAACTAGAGAATGTGTATTTGAAATTTGTGCAGGTCTACATAATTGACATATGTGTGAAAGAGTACAAAAATTCACAAGGGATAAGCACAACACTGAAAATGAATTTTCCCCCAGTGGAGGACACTTTTTTCCACATGCAACGTATACATGTTATTGTGGCCTTGTTGCTGCGTACTTCTCTGAATGACACTCTTACTTTGGTTTGTCTCTGGCGAGCCCACTCAGCCCCAATCCTGCGTCTCCCCTGTTGTGTTTTTGTGTTTCAGCATCCACAGTGAAGAATTGTCAAAGGTCAGTCTTGACTCCTCTCTGCCCTAGCTATGTTTGTGAAGGACTAAAGTCATCAGTGTTGCCAGTAAACTTAACTTCAACAACACTCATTAACAAGTACAAAAATAACAACTTTTATTTATGGCACTATGATTAATGTCATGAATGTATAAACAAAAGGAATTTGAAGAAGTTTAATAAGGAATTCTTGTATAAGGAATTCTTGAGCTGGGAGGAAGAGGTTGACGGGTGGTTGCAGTTATGGCTAAACAGCCCAGAGTCATGAAGGCAGTTGATTGAGAGACTTCAAAAAACAGCACAGAGAACAGGACTTTAGCTGATTGAGGCATCGCAATCATCTGACAGGGAGAGTTTTGGCCTACTAGTGGTGAGACCAGTTTGATCTTTCTTCTGCTCTTTTGGCAACTACTTTTATAGGGGTGAAAACCTGAATTGCACTGCTGATTGCCTAGCCAATAATAATGCTTGACCAATGTTCTTGTGTCATATGCCTTAAAAGGGAGAAAAGAAATCTTTCTGAAACCCAATATGATTGGTGGGACAATCCAAATAATGGTTTTGTGTTGTAAGTATCAGAGGGGGAGATGAAAAGCTCCATCTCAGCTCTTCTCTTATTAGGGGACCAATCAAAATTGTAACCTTGCATCGCTCCTATCAATGAAACATTTTCCGTGTTCTGGAATCTCACCCATATTTGATCTGATTATCATAGATGTCATTGTCAATTCTATCTGAAAGTGTTTTATATCCCATAATCAAATCAAGCCTGACCTGTAAAGATTTGCTTGTGTCACTCATTTCAACAAACAATCCTTTTATCAAATGAAAAAAAAAGACACTCAAGTTAGACAGACCGAAAACTGTACTTAACGACCAAAATCCCACCCAAGCTTACAATTTCACCTCTCACACTATACTTCATAAGTCACACAAACCAGACAATTCATGGTATTGCATTGTTTTAACATAAAATTATTTTTCTTTAGAAATAAAAATTGTTAGTCAACCTTTGACACCAGTCATGGTGTTATATTATAGCCAGAATTGTAAAAGAGGAAAGAGAGTGAGTGAGACTATAATCGCCTATTTATATGCTTAAGGAGCATCCCCTAGCAACATGTTTTTAGGAATGTCAAGTGGGATAATGCACAGCTCATATCAGGATTGTCCTCCTCTCTCTTGGTGGCTATGAAGGCCCAGCTTACTGTGACACCTGACTTTTTGGTCACAACACCAAATGTGACGGGCTAACCCTGGGGCATCGGTTGAAGTCTGGTTGGGTTCTAGTACCAACTTGTCGTACCCGGCTCGCTTCCAACGCCTGGTCACCGAAGCAACTGCTTTGATCTCGATTCAACCTACCCACGTTATGATTTGATCTTAGGCTGACGAGATCAATCAGATGTCGGGCCGTAGTGCCAGCCGAATCCAGGTCAAGGTGATACTGCACAATAAATGTAGACAAAAAAACAAAAGCACAAACAACAACTTCAAGGCGAGCGACTGGTTAGGAATAGTGATTAATTTTATGTCGGTTTGTTGAGTTACAGGAGTGCGTCTCTCTCTTTCTCTCCCAGCCCGAAGAAAAAAAATGTGGATTGTAACACTTTTGCGTTCTTAGCTACTTCTGGATATCTGGGTTGTTTTTCAATAAAGTCGTCTCTGGTGGAGAATATAAGTCAGACTTCTATAATTTGTTCTTGGTTAGAAGTCTAAGTTGGAAACTTGCTTTGGTGGGAAATCTAAAGTCGGACTTCAACAAATTTGTTCTTGGTTAGAAGTCTAAGTCGGAAGGCATGGAATCGTGCGGTCACCTGTGTGAGGCGTTATCTTCCGAGTCCCCTTGTCTCTTGGGCTCGACTGGATCTCTCTGCGAACTGCACTGCTCTTGGATTGCACTGCCAAAAACTTCACTCTCAACTGACTAAAACACCCGAAGACGTTTGCTTATATGGACGCCGATCAAAACCTGGGGTCGGACGTGGTGTGGCCACCACGTTGATTTCAAATCCCCAATAAGGATTTTCTTTGTTTTCGGTCAGAAATATTTATCATTTTCCATTTTTGGAAATCTTCTTCCACTCCTACCCTCTTCTGCTCTCATATGGGTTTCTCACCATACTTTAGAGGGCGTCAACGGTTTTCCCCACTTCCTCGCAGTAACATCTCATACCTATCCTCTCAATGGGCGGTGGCAGGCCTCCTCCCTGCGTCACATGATCACCTCCGCCTGGCTATTTGGCCAATAGGCGTCAAAATAGTGTGAATCTGATAATCTCAATTTCTACCAACTTCACGGCATATGGAATTCCTCAATCAAGTTTTTCACCAACATTAAGTGAACGGAATTTTTGGCGAAATTGGGTTAATTAAAAAAAAAATCCAATAACATGGTTTTTGTTATCACAAACGAATCTCAACAGAACACAGATGTCTTGTCCAACCGACATCTCCCCAACCCAGGGCCGGGCCCTGTGTGCGGTCGAAAGATGACCTATTAAATCCTTTCCCGATAATAAATGTTCGTCATCTTGACACAGTTAATGTTTTATCTGCCCAAAAACTCTGGGATTCATCAACTAATTTTTACGACAATAACCATCAGAATTTTCGCCGTCATCGCTTTGTGGGTGGCCTTTTTCCTTATCATCTAAGTTGTTAAGTCTTGTCCCTCTCTTTCTTTCTTTTCTTTCTCTTTTTCCTTCCTTTGTCCTCGCAGAGAATTCTCATCATTCTCTGATAACACTGTTGTCACTATAACACAGTCAATGGGTATCCATTCAAAACTCTGGGAACATTTGGCATATCTCAGCGTCAAACTTCCGCGAGAAAGTAAAAATGACCATCCTGATTCGCACCCGAAAACAACAAAATAAAAAATCCCTCTACCCATCCCCCCGCTTGGGGAAAATAACAAAACAAAAAGAATATCGCTCAGTATGTCTTTCGTTCTATCTATTGGTTTAAGTAATCCCCGTAATTAACTTCTGTGGTTAATTAATTGGTTAATTAACCTGCCGTTTCTAAATAGTGTTACAATCCTCCCTAACCCAATTGTGTCATTTACTTGTAAATGGCATTCAAATCCAACTACACTATTTAGCATGCATCATGCACCTGTCCCATGCAGTCGTATTCTTTGCATTTCTTTTTCACGCTTTTACATGTAATGTATTGTTCTACTTCATTCTGTTCTGTTTTACATGCAATTTAAAATTCTTTTATCTTCTTGTTTTATATGCAATATAAAGTTCTTTTATCTTCTTCTGTTTTTCATGCAATATAAAGTTCTTTTATCTTCTTCTGTTTTTCATGCAATATAAAGTTCTTTTCATGCAATTTTTTCTTAATTTTTTCATTTTTAAAGTGTGCGTGTGCCGGTGGGTGTATGTGTGTGGTTATTATGGCTTGTTTTTTTTTTTCTTGGTCAAGGTCCTTCTCTCTTCTGTAGGAGGTTTTTCTGCCGTGCGTGTCGGTTCTGCGTTGGCTTCTTCCATCGGTTTTTCTGCAATTCTCTCGTTGATTCTGTATGGGTAAAGAACACTGCTCGGCATCTCCCTCTCGAGCTGCTGCACGCTCATTTGATTACTGCGAATTAATTTCGTGCTACTTCTAACCTTCCATACTGCTCCACCGCCTATGGCGATAATTATGAATGTACCCATCATTGCTAACCAACTTATCGCGATCTGTTTATCATCTTTTCAAGCCATATCCTCCCTACCCAGCTCACTTAGCTTATTCCTCAACTGATCCATATCGATCGTTTCTATCGACTTCATCAGTGCCGGTATTTTATTCAAAGTAACATTGGGGAATCCCTTCAATATCGGTTCCCATAACTCTGTACAATTGACTAAGCTTCTGCCAATCATTTCTATGATGGAATCTCTCTCTTCATATTTTTCTTCTATGGTTCTATCTTGCTTAATTCTTTACTCAGCTGTTCCATAACTTTTCCTAAACTCGTGACTCTTCAGCTGTCTCCTCCCCTAACTAACCCCTAGCAGATCGAATGGCCCGGACAGGTTCGTGTGGTCCCCTCCAAGGATCGTACTCAATGGCACTATAGCTGGCCAGCTAACAATGCCACTAACTTTCTTCCGTCCTTCGTGAGGTGCAATTTGCGCCTCCATCCCCTCTATCCACATCCACCACAGTCAGACAGTAGGTTTTGGATGAGCCAGGGTCGTTATCTGACGACACCTAATTATTCAACTGAGATTTGGACTTCTCCATTCCTCTCAATCTCATCTTCCGAGGTAGTTCCTCTAACCTTCTCTTAATGTTTTAATTTCTCTTCAGGGTGTGTTTCGCCTATTCTCTTTTCACCTGATTCTTCCTTTCCCTTCGAGTCCTTGCTCTGGTCTTCAATACCTCTTGACTCTAGGTCTAAATCTCTCCTGTTCCTTAGTCTTTCTTTGAGCTGGGAAAGGGGTATTTGATCCTCTTCCTCCCACTCGTTGAACTCTTCATCTTGTTTAGGGTGCCTCTTTTTAGAGCCTTTGACTGCTTGATCGGATCTCTTCGTTTTTCTCTCCCTTTTCTTTGGACATTGGGGTGCGACGGTGACATCACAGGGTCTTCTCTGCACCGATTCAGGCGACGACTGAACGCCACTGATCCCCGCCAAGGGTTCCAACTCCGTCACTCGGATCGCTTCGTCTATCTGGCCAAGTCGATCTATCTCTTCATTTTCCTCGGAATCTTCCTCCGTCTCCATTTCTTCAGGCTCAACCAGAGTTACCTTCCTTGTTCTTGTCTTCTTAGGCCTCGGCTCGCTCATTTCCAGGTTAGCTATTTCAGCCTTCTTTAGATCATTGGCATGGACCCTCCTTGCTCGTCCTGCCACTTGATCCCATATTACATATGATACTGGACCCGTCTGCTCCACTATCCGGTAGTACGGTTCCCACCTTTGGTCCAGCTTTCCTTCTCTCTGGTGGATTTTATAGTAGACAGGGTCACCAACCTTCAATTCTAATACCTTTCTTTCAGCATTCACTCTCTCATTTCTTCACTTCTGTGCCCTCTTTATTCTTCTTCCGGCCTGTACAAATATCTTATGTTGTTGTTCTAGCAACAGCTGATGATGATCTTCTCCCATATACTTTCTTCGGGGCTTCAATAGGTTATCCACAGGCAGGACCACATCTCTGCCAAACAACATAAAGTAAGGAGAAAATCTGGAGGTTTCGTTTATCGTAAACCTCACGGCCGCCAGAGCCTGTGTCAAATACAAATCCCAATTTCCAGTGTTCTCTCTTGGCCAATACATCTCCCAAGGTTCTATGAAACCTTTCCACTTTAGCATTTCCTTGGGGGTGATATGGAGATGTTTTTACGTGCTCTATATTCAAACCTTTCAGCACCTCTCTCATTATGCTGTTTATATTCTCTGTGCCATTATCAGTGACAAGTTGTACAGGGGCGCCATACCTAGGGAAGATTTCACTTATTATCAAATCGGCCACAGTTCTAGCCTTCTTGTCTGGTACTGCAAATGCCTCCGGCCAATTTGTTAGCCAATCAACAAAACTCACTATATAGTTGTTTCCTTGTGTAGTTTCCCCATATGGTCCTGATACATCCATACTCACTTTCTCGAAGGGGAAATTCGGCACGTCCATCTCCTCCAATGGTACCATTTCCTGCCTTCTGCTCTGTGACTGACACACTACACAGCTCCGAACATAAATAGTGACCTCTCCGTACAGTTTGGGCCAATAGTACTTTCTCCCTATTAGATCATATGTCCTATCAATTCCCATGTGGCCTAACCTCTCGTGGCACTGTTCCAATATCTCTGGTCTTAAACCTTTGGGCACATACAACTTGGGCTTGACTTCTTCATCCCTACCCGAGAGATAATACAGCTTTTCCTCTATTATGGCATACTTGGGGGTCTCTCCTGCATCCCCCTTTTCTCTCAGGGCGGCCATTTCACTGTCTGCCCACTCCTTCTCAATTCCTTCTGTCCAGTAGGGATCTGTTATTATCTGTGTGTCCCCTTCCTCGTCCGATTCTAACATAGGGCGATCTTTTAACTTATTAGAGTTAACTACTCCGATTCTATAGGCTTTATCATCTACTCCCTGCTCTACTTTTACAGATCTTTCTTCCAGTTGTTTCGGTATTCTTGAGAGCAAATCTGCGCACGTGTTTTCCTTCCCTGCTAAATACTCTATCTTACAGTGGTAGCCACTTAACTTTAGCGCCCACTGTTGAATCTTCTTATTATTTGTCCATTCTGCCTGCAATAGGTATTGCAGAGGCTTGTGGTCTGTCTTTATAGTAAAGACCGCACCATTCAAGTAGTAGTCCAGTTTTTGGAGAGCATACATGATAGCATATGCTTCTCTTTCTATTACTGGCCATCTCCGTTGTGTCTCTGAGAGCTTATGAGAGAGAAAGTATATCGGTATCTCCTCTGGTATGCCTGGCACTGGTCCTTCTTTATCGGGACATGGCTGGGTAAGAACTGCTCCTACACACTGCTCACTGGCATCAGTGTATAGTACCATGGGCTTGCTGAGGTCTGGGTACGTCAGCAGTGGGACGGCTGTCAACTGTTCTTTTAACGTATCAAATGCCCATTGACAGTCCTCTGTCCACTTGAACCTAGCGTATTTCTTCGTCAGGGCTACTAGAGGTATGGCAATTCTCGAGAATGCCGGGACGAATCGTCGGTAGTAACCTATAGCTCCTATAAAGCCTCTTACTTGTCTCACTGTCTTAGGTTCTGGTATTTCCCTTATGACTTTCACCTTATCCATGTCGGGTTTAATACCGTCTCCGTTTATAACAAAGCCCAAATATCTAGTCTCCTCCTTCAGAAACTGACACTTCGACAATTTCAATTTTAAGCCGTGTTTTCTTAACCTTGCCAACACTTGTTTCAGATGGAAAAAGTGTTGTTCTACTGTTTATGAAAATATCAAAATATCATCCAAATATGCCATGGCAAAGCTCTCGTATCCTCCTAACACTATTGACATCAGCTGTTGGAAGATTCCCGGGGCATTAGCTAAACCGAATGGCATCACCCTGAACTAAAACAGTCCTAGGTGACACGCAAATGCGGCCTTCTCCTTGTCAGCCTCATCAAGGGCTACCTGCCAATACCCGGACCTCAAGTCCAACATAGAGAAGTACTTCGCTTTCCCTAATAATGCTAATATATCATCTATTAGTGGCAATGGCACCGCCAACGGCTTCGATATAGAATTCAGTTTCCTAAAATCTACACAAAAATGGTGCCCGCCATCTTTCTTACCTACTATTACGATTGGAAAGCTCCAAGGGGAGATCGATCTTTCGATCATCCCAGCTTCCAACATCTCTTCTACTGCCTCTTCTACAAGGGGTCTCTTGTGAATAGGCGTTCTATAGGGCTTCAATTTCACAGGGGGGTGATCGCTGGTGTCGATTTTCATTTTTACGGTGTGGGTCTGGCCCAATTCCTTATCTGATTGGGCCATCACATCTCGATTATCCTTCAGCAGACCTCCCACCCTGGCTCTAAATTGATCAGGTGCCAATATATCTTCGTCTACTATTTCTTCTAGTTGTTCTTCATGTTTTCCTAGCTTCTTCTCGAATCTCACTTGATTCAGAGTTCGTAGGGGTAGCGCCTTTCCTATCTCTTCCCCTCTCTTAACCTTTATGGTCTTTTGGGCCTGGTTCACCATCATGATGGGCACTAATTCGGCTGCCTCCACTACCGCCTCACATAGAGTTACCTCATTTTCTTCTAGGCCCTTCCCTTCTACAGGGACCAATTGCAGGGTTCCTTTTCTTATTTTCTTCCCTGACATTAACCTACCCTTTCCCGACACCGCCGTTCTGGGGGTAGCTCTACATCTTCCTCCACCACTATTGTCATATCTTCTTCCGGTGGGCATCCCAATGGCGTTCTCTCGCCATTCACTATCAGCACAGTGGGGTTGAACTCTATTCGAGCCTTCTGGCTCTGAAGCCAATCTTCTCCCAAGATTGCTTCCGTACACAGGTTGGGGGTTACGTAAAAATTTTGGGTGCTTCTTAATTTCCCAATCCTCACAGGGAGCCTCGTCATCCCTTTTATCTCCAGGGGGGCTCCATCTGCTTGCGTGACCTCTATGTCCGCTTCCCGTAATCTTCCGTTTCACCCGCCTGTATGCTTCCTCTTTCAGCAATGAAACAGATGCTCCTGTGTCTATCAGGGCTTTCACTGCCCTACCCCCTATCTCTGCCCCACACGACAGTTCCCTCTCTTGCGTCAGCGAAGAGAACACTTGGGCTTTCCTCTTCCTGGGTTCCCACCTTTGGGTCATCCCAGTCATAGGCGCCGGTAGCAACAAACTACCTTTGCTATTCTCACGTGGGGGAGTTCTGCGTTTTCTGCACCTAGGCGGTCCCGACTGGACCTCTCCCAGTCTCTTGTGGCTGTTTCTAAAGGCACAATTCCTCTTCAGGTGCCCTGATCTTCTGCAAAACCAGCACCTTCTCGTTGGGCAGTCAACTGCAAAGTGGCCCACCTGACCACACAACCAACATTTCACGCTTCTTCTCTTTAACTGGGCCACCCACCCTCTGGGTTCTGGGGGGGCCTGCCCTCTACCTGGGTGGCTCTCCTGGCCACATGTGCAGCGTTTTATATTTACTCTTTTCAACTGGGCCACCCTCCCTCTTATTTCTGGGGTGGCCCGCTGTCTTTTCCCTGGTTCTGTCTTACGGGCTCAGCCTCCTTCTTAATCCTGGGGTGATCTTTTCTTAATCTGCACCACTTGGCTAGGTGTCCCTTCTTCCCACACCTAGTACATCTATCTTGTTCGAAGTCGGGAGGCAATCCCCACTTCGTCGGGCAGTCCGCCGCTCTGTGGTTTTCATATCCACATGTCCAACAGACTAGCCCGTATCGACCCGGCGTGGGCTTATAAAACCAATGCCTTGTCGACCAAGCCTTTCTTGTCGGATCCTCTTCCCACACCTCAGGCTCTTCCACCTCTAGGCTGACCCCACGACTCCACGCGGGGGCTTTACATCTTTCACCCTTTCTTCCGACCCCTCGACTTATTTCCTGTATTTTCCCACCTTTCTTAACCTTCTCCCAGACTCCTTGGCTCTCTTTGGCCAGCGCTACTGCTGCCGACAATCTCAACGGTCCTTCCTTCAAGACATTGTGGCGAATACGCTCGTCACCGAGTACTTCAACATACAGATCAGCCAGCTGTGCCTGCATGACCGCGTTATTCCTCACAACCTCTGGGAAGGCTAATGACGACAGCTTTTCCGCTCGGATCCCCAATTCTCCAGGGGTCTCATCCTGCAGCTGCGTCAACTTCAAGAGGGCCCTCATGGCCTCTATCGCTGACCCTTCGTCAGCGAATTCCCTACTTAATTGTTCTTTCAACCTTTCCCATGGTAAGTGGGGCTCACTGGTCAAGAGTCCCCCTATGAGCTCAGACGCCCTCCCTGTCGTGGCACTATATGCCAGATAAAGGGTTTCTACGTCCGAGAGTCCGTAAATTACTCGGCTCTTCTCTAGTTTTTAAAATCCCTTTTACTACCATCAAATGCCGGGACCCTTGGTCCACCCAATAATCCTCTCAAGTCTGCTGGCAATTCCTGTCTAGCCCCATCCTTCTCTACATCTACTCTATCCGACTCATAGTCAGACATATTTAAAACGACAAGTAAAAGGAATCAAAGTTAGAGCAGCAACAATCGAAAATGGGAGATAAACCGAAAGAAGTGTCCTACCTGACAGACGATTTCCAATTCGTTCTTCTCAGCTTCTGGGCTGTCGTACTAGAGGGTCTGGAACCGTATGGCTACAGTTAACCAAAGTCCTTTGGCTCCCACTCTAGTTTTCCTCAGTTTGTGTACTTGAGACGCCGAGCGTTGTTCACTTCGAAACTTTCTGCAACTCCTGTGGCGGTGGTTGCTCTAGGGTCTGATCCTGGTCATCACGGCACCATTTGTGACACCTGACGTTTTGGTCACGACGCCAAATGTGACGGGCTAACCCTGGGACATCGGTTGAAGTCTTGTTGGGTTCTAGTACCAACTTGTCGTACCCGGCTCGCTTCCAACGCCTGGTCACTGAAGCAACTGCTTTGATCTCGATTCAACCTACCCACGTTATGATTTGATCTTAGGCTGACGAGATCAATCAGATGTCGGGCCGTAGTGCCAGCCGAATCCAGGTCAAGGTGATACTGCACAATAAATGTAGACAAAAAAACAAAAGCACAAACAACAACTTCAAGGCGAGTGACTGGTTAGGAATAGTGATTAATTTTATGTCGGTTTGTTGAGTTACAGGAGTGCGTCTCTCTCTTTTTCTCCCAGCCCGAAGAAAAAAAATGTGGATTGTAACACTTTTGCGTTCTTAGCTACTTCTGGATATCTGGGTTGTTTTTCAATAAAGTCGTCTCTGGTGGAGAATATAAGTCAGACTTCTATAATTTGTTCTTGGTTAGAAGTCTAAGTTGGAAACTTGCTTTGGTGGGAAATCTAAAGTCAGACTTCAACAAATTTGTTCTTGGTTAGAAGTCTAAGTCGGAATTTTTTTTGGAGTTAATAATATTTTACTGATACAAGTTCTAATATTTAACCCATAACTGGAGGAGGAGAAGTTGATTCATACCTTTGCCATTAGTATTTGAACATAAATGAATATAATGAACCTGATTGAAATTAGAACTCAGCACTTTGATTTCCTTTTCTGAGCAATTATCCATTACACCACCCACACATCCAAGCTTACAGCACCCGATATTCCTAAGCAATGTTGCCAAACTTTGGTGTTTCAGATGAGACCAGATGTGAATCAGTGTTTCAGGATGACATGGCTGTAAGACTTGCAAAGTGCAGGTGATATCATGGAAAGTGGAATGGGTAAACAAAGTTCAAATTCCTGTTAAGTCACACTAATATCTTTGGGAAAGGCATGAATCCACTTTTCTCTACACTGCTACTTAATACTATGGGTAGACTGTACTCTCTAGCCTTGAGTAGCAGTTGGTCTAGGAGAAGGATAATTTTGAATTCACACTAATATCTTTGGGAAAGGCATGAATCCACTTTTCTCTACACTGTACTCTCTAGCCTTGAGTAGCTGTTGGTCTAGAAGGATAATTTTGAATTTAAAACCATGGAGAAGTCAACAGGAAACCACTCTACTATCTTTCCCAAGAAGTCAGGGCAATTCACAGATAATAAAGAAAGGGAAATCGAGGAGAGCCATGATCATCTGTCTTGAAAGACATGGCATGAAAATAAGAATAAAAAAGTAAATAAATATACCTAAATAAACCCACAGCTTGTGGCAGCATTGCACTAAGGTGGGAAAATCAGAGCACACTGACACCTTCAGGGTACAAACAATTTTAGTTTTTAGCCAATCTCTATGCATGTAGGCACTCCATGTTAAGCCAACCATGAATCACATCCTACCTCTGCATGCGGAGAAGAAAGAGAAGGAGTAGGGGAAATACAGGATCGGTTTAGTATCTGTGCACTCTCAGTGAAAAGTATTACACACAAAAATATTGAGTTTTAATAATGTGTATATTATAAATAGGTTTAATAATGGTTATTGGTGTATAAAGTGGAATTAGCAAGCCGAGTTAAGATACAGTGTAACCCGGATATAAGAGAGTTGTCGGGACCGGAGAAGAAGTATCTTATATCCGGGTTTGGTCTCATTTGGGACCAGAGGACTTATCTTATATCCGGGTTTCGCTTATATCCGGGTTACACTGTATATATATATATATATATATATATATATATATATATATATATATATATATATCAGGGTGTCCATAAAGTTCGTGTGCACTTTAAAAAATTTATAACTTAAAAGTGCACACGAACTTTATGGACACTCTGTGTGTGTGTGTGTGTGTGTGTGTGTGTGTGTGTGTGTGTTTGTACACACACTAGCAATGTCATAATGGTTTTAAAATAAATGAACAGAACTACGAATAAAAATTTTCACAAAAAGACAACGCGACACATTTTAGTTAATCTTTTTTAGCTAATCTATCCTAAGACACATCAAAGGCACATATTTTCTAACATTCTTCCACGTCTACATTTTCTTTGAATCAAATTTTTGATTCTGAAAGTTGTTACTTTTTTGGCAAATGTTGTTTATAAACATTGATACGGGACGCGTAAAAAATATCTATTTTTTCAGCATGAACTCACCCACTGCTGACGTTTTTACTTTTGAAATTGACACGTGAATGAAATTTCTTCAATTGTTCAAATTTTAAAAACACTGATAATGTTCTTTAAAATTAATGTATTTTACTGTGTAAAATAATTTATTATTTTCCTACAAATTCAATGAGTGTGAATTAATTTATCTTTGACGGAGATATTTTTTTACTTGTCTCTGACTCTTTTAGCTTTGCTTTTCCTCTTTTCTTTTGAGTGAGGGTAGCAGCTAGCAGACACGCCTTCACATTCTTACTAATCACCGAGACGAGAAAATAAACTACTAAGTCATGAACTCGTTCTAATCAAGGAAAGAAATCAGCATTCGCAAAATTTTGCCAAATATTACTGACGACTAAAACATTTTTTCTTAAAGGACAATTTAATTTTAGTTTGTAAAAATGCCAGATTTATGGGATTTAGCATTTTGATTTTCATGAACTGAGAAAAGGGATGTGTGGGTGGTCCAATTTAGAAAATTCCAGAGTCCTGGGTATGACCATAAACTACATCCGGCAGCAAAACCTCTGATTGAGAGGTTTTGAGGAGTGTGGAACCACCTCCTAATTGCTGTAGTTTCCAGGTCCACTCTGACCCGGGATGGTAGCACTTGCTAGGGTCCCAGCTATGGGAAAATAGTTAACCCCCAAACTGAGGTCAAAGCACTATGAAAGTATAAGAATACATTTTTATAGTAAAAATACTAGCAATACATTTGACAAAAACCCTCTTTACAAAAATACATCAATGAAACCTGATCTACAAACTGATTTCTTACAAAGAATACATATTCAAGTCACATGAATCCTAAAAATCTTGTCGGCATTAAATAACCCATTGAGATAGATATACCGTAAATAAACCAAACCAAACCAAACCAAAAAT
The DNA here is from genome assembly GCA_964036315.1 of Acanthosepion esculentum. Taxonomy (NCBI): domain Eukaryota; kingdom Metazoa; phylum Mollusca; class Cephalopoda; order Sepiida; family Sepiidae; genus Acanthosepion; species Acanthosepion esculentum. The sequence continues at coordinate 58,039,198 of OZ038512.1, read as the reverse complement.
TCCAGGAATTTTCAAGCCTTGGAAAAGGCCCTTCCAATTTTCTAGGACTTTTCAAGGTTTCCAGGACCTGTACGAACCCTGCACTCAGTATAGTTGCTGTGGGATTTGTGGGTGTTCAACAAACACAAATGTGCCTATGTATGTAAGTGTTTGCCTAGCTGCCATAGCAGACAAGTGTGCTCGGCAACGAGTAACGGGACATACGTAAAATGTTTCAGATAGAATATATCTGTAAAAGGACAATATGAATAATGCAAAAAATAAAATCTTTGAATTTGCTTTGAAAAGTCCCTGGGAGGACGAGATGCTGCGTTGGCTACTATAAGTTTTCCTTTTTGCCTTTCTCATTGAGTTTCTTCTTATCTAGATTTTGTACGAGTACAAAATTGTGGCACAAGGCCGAAAAGGGGAATTGGGTTTAGGCTGGTCGTCACTATCTTATACCTAGCTAATCCGATTCGCGACCCATTCACTCGTTACAATTGGTTTATTCACCACAAAAACTCATCAATTACCAATCAATCCTCCATAAGAACTGAGAAGTGTGCACTTGTGTGAGGAGGAGGCCTACCGTTTACCCCGAGCCGAATGCTCCTTCTACCATGAATGTTGTCGTGCTCTGAAACGCTTCTTCTGTTTGTAGCAATGTGGCTCTGCCGTTGACGAAGGCCGGACTATATGTGTTCTTATGCTTACTAGGTGTTATGAGAGTCGTGATTTGGACGACACGTCAGAAGGGATTCTATGGAGGCAAGAAGTTCACTTCTTTCCAACTGATCTTGTACTTTAAGCATCAGCTTAAAAGTCAATATTAGGACAGAAAAGCGGCGGCTCACTTCCTCAGAATTTGGCAAAAGGTGGGTGAATCTTGCGCGTTTGTGTGGTGTGAAAGGGGCTGATCTTATTACTAACATTATTTTGTTTAGTTTCTTGTAAAATGTAAATAGTTTTATTTTATATTGTACATCCTCATTGGGGGTAGTTTTTTTAAATTGTTGTTTTTATTACCCCCCCCCCCACAGACGTTGAATTGTACCTGTGGGGACTAGTTAGTATTTTCATGGAGACATTGAGGTATTACGGTGGATGTGGTGAGAAAGGTACGTAAGAATATGTTGTTTTGGTGCAAGGAATTTTGTTAGTATGATTGGGTCAGCGTTTGTGGCTAGCTAAGTTTAAAGTTAAGACAAAAGACCGTCCTTACCCCCCCTTCCCCATTTCGGCCGTGTGCCACATTTTCTGTTAATATTCAGAAATAAATATCCTCACTCGTTACGATTGGCTTATTCACCACAAAAAAAAAACTCACCATTACCAATCAATCCTCCATAGTGACGCATACTCCCAGGGAACCTAAAAAAACGCACCCCAAGAATTTCTTCTTATCAATAGCCGAAGTTAAACTAGCTTGTATTTTTAATAATTCGAAAAAGACCTACGTAATTAGACGTAATTTAAAATTTCGTCGCGCTCATAATTCTGCAACCTGCCGACCAAAAGTTTTTTTGTAGGTGGCGCGCACCAGATTGTGACGTGTGAAGACGTTTTCGTTGCTTTCTTCAAAGTTATATAAAAAGCCTAATTCCTTATTCATGTGGTTTCAGTTCGAATGTAAAGTCTACATTAACATTCTAGCCTATTTTGGAGGTGTTAAAAGAAAATAAATATTTGAATACGAGCATTTAATCAATTCTTTCTTTATATCAAAGTATCGTCGATAATGTCTTGCGATTCCAGTATTTGCAGTGAAAGTGACTGTAGTTGCCGAGAGCTTGCATATGAAATCCTAATACAGAAATATCTCCAAGAGGAGAGAGAGCCTATTCCTATTAGACCGATTCCAAGTAAGTAAAAAAACTTCATTTTTATAACTTAAAAAAAAAAAAATCTTTGAGGAGATGTTTAAACATAGCATCTGAAATAGGGATCTCTTTATTAAAATAAGTTTGATTCGAAGCTTAAAAAAACGAGGGATATTTTAGACTTAAACGTACGTTTTCTTTTCATTTTTGTTTGAGTAACCTAACGCAGGTGTTCTCCACTTGTTACGTGCTTCAATGATATTTTTTTTTCATCTTGAATGTGCGCCGATTTGCTTAATACCCCCACACCCAAAATAAGTGACATCGATTCATTGACAACAATAATTAATTGCAAGCAGAATTTCAAGTTAAAAACCAAGACTACAAAAGCAAATTTTTTTTTTTTTTTTTTTTTCAGTTACGGGTTTTTTTTAATTTTTATTGTTTTTACTCTTTTCTTTTCTAAGGCCAAGGGGTACTGGATTAATTGCTAACGCTATTTTACTGAAATAAAATGGAAGTAATTTGCTTTATGATGGTTGAATTTATCTCCATTATTGCAAGACAAGTACTTAGAAAAAAAAAACTTCAAACAATTTTTTTCTTCTTTAAATCATTCACAGGTTATAATGTATCAGTTTATTGCTTCATTAAAGTTAAAAAGATGTTTCATGAAATTAGACATTCAAACCATGATGCTTTCTCGCTTTTTAAAATTTGATATTTGTAAATTTATTTTGCCTGTCCTGTAAAGTCAGGCACCAATTTTTACACTGTCGATATTATGAACAGGACCCCCCCCCCCCGTTTCTAAAATGACAAAATATAAATTTTCGATTCTAAGTGTCGCAGCCTAAGTTAAAAATATTCTGTGTACATTTTTTATTTTATTTTTATTTATTTTGCTACTTCAGTAGCTACAAAAAAAATAGTAACCACTTCAATTTCAGTAAAAAAAAAAAAAAAATTTAGTCTCCCCAATCCATTGCGATTTGCTTGATTGGGATAAAAAAAAAAAATTACCAATAGCTTTTTTGGCTTGGAGTTTTTTTTTTTTTTTTTTTTTTTTTTGCATCTTTAAAAAAAACGTGAACAAAAACTTGTTTGCTGGCAATTTAACGTAATGCCGCACTGGCTCCAATTCCATTCAGTGAATCAACAAACGTACAAAAATGATTTTAAAAACAACCTTCAGATATTTTTGAAAGCAGGTAGAAATTCGCCACCTGAAGGTTTTGTGCCCCCCCTTTTTTTTCTAGTAGTTAAAAAAAAACTATTAGAATGGATTAAATGAGTCTGCAGCCCGACGCGAACTTAACTGGAATTTTAGTCTAAAAACATTTTCACGTTATTTGATATTCACCTCCTAAATTGTATACTGACAAAAAATTTTTGAAAAGTATTCGGAAAAAAAACCCAACCCAAAACAAATGATTTTTTTTAACACTTAATTAACATTGCTCACAAATGAAACAAGCAATATTTAGGGACGTAGGTAATTAAATTCTCAACTCAATCGTTGGTTGAGGTTTTCTTTTCGAAAACTTGCAACTGAAAAAGCGATATTTTGTCGCTTTTTCAGAAACTTTCAATACATTTTAAAAATGCAATTAAAATATTGATTCGTTACTCCTTTTCTTTTGGCCAATAATTCGATTAAAAAGCGGATATAATTTTTTATTTTTTTGACTGATTTGAGGAAAATTATTTTATGATTACTCTAAAAAACCGGACCTCTTGTTTTTATGAAAATAGTGGCTCCTTTATTTTATTTTCCAGAATGTCCATAATCACAGAACACTGTCTTTTATAATAACAATTTTGTAAAAAAAAAAAAATGCTTATTGAGCCTTCGATGTCAAACGTGAAACTGGTTTATTTTGGGTTGCATTTTTTTTTTATTAAAACACAACCAAAAATAATTACATTATTTGCTTCCACTTTAAAGCTTTATCGGCAATGCAAAAAAAGACAAAAGAAAAAAAACTCATTCACATAAAAAAAAATATTTCCATAATTGGAAAGTGCCTATTTGAGACTAATGAAGTTTTTAACTGAAATTTCAACACGAACCGTGTGTACTGAGGATAAAACTGAATGATAGGTGAGACACTAAGTTTGTCATGGATGGATGGACACCTAAAAACGTGCCGTTTCTACATCGGTTCTTAAAAATGCAGTTTTTTTTCTAAATTCATGCTGCATTTTAAGTTGCAGGAATATTTGAACGGTTTTTGCATTGGGTTTCCCTTTTTTGGGTGGGTGGGGGGTGATATGCAAGAAGCCATTTAAAATAGTTTCTTGGATAACTCTTCATCTTAACTTAATGCGAAAATTTATTTCTTTTAAAATTTTTATTTCAAAAGATAATTTTAATCTGAAAAAAATGTAATTCATTTTGTAAAAGAAAATTTTTTTAAAATTGATATTTTTTTTTTTTTAATCAGTTAAAAAAAAAGTAACACGTATGTATACAAATTTAAATGCTACTTTTAAAACCTGTTTGCGGCGATAAAACTCCAGTATATTCTGTAAAATCTCCCACTCTAAATACATGAATTGAATTAAAAATGTGATCAAAAGTCATTACCTTGATTTTTCAAATAAGGTATGATTTCAGTAAGTAAAAATACAAACATCATCCAATTCCATGATCTCTTCGAAATTGCTAAGGATTTTTGGGTAATTTGCTTTTTAAGCCTCGTGCTAAGTATCTAATAAAAATTCCTCGAATATTTATATTTAAGTCTAAATTTACATGCTCAATTCGAAAATAAAAAAAAGTGATAAAATTTACTGTTTTGGACTTATCGACAATAAAATTTCGGACTCATTCGCGTTCATCCGTCCGCCATTACTGGCGTTGTTTATACACTTCAGAACACTTTTGTACGGAACCTTAATTAACGGCCTTTTTAGCTCCTACTCGTCTCAATTACTGAAAAGTGAAGTTTGTATTGAGTTTTTATTTGGTTAATTCGTTTAAGTTGCGTAGAAAAGCAATGACAAGTGTTTTTTTTTATTTTTATTTTTTTTAAGACAAACTTTGCGCAGAGCATGATTATTTACAAAATAAAAATGCTAGTGAAAGGAAATAACAAATTTAAGTTTCAAATATTTTTTATTAAAATTTGGAGTCTTAAAATGTGATTATAAGCATGCTTATTTACAAATAGCAATTTTATTTGGGTTCTGGGTACATCTTGCTCAGTCAGGAATCTGGAGGCGCTGAAGAAGGTTGAGGGTTTGCTTTTAAAAACAAGAAACTAGCAATATTGCTTTAACAGTTTTGTTTTCCAGGTCGGATGAAAATATCCTTCAGTCTTCCACAGACTTTCCACTGTTTGGGTGTGGATATTCCGGTCTCCCGGGTTAACAAAATGTTCGCTATGGTTGATCTGTCCTGGTATTCCCACATACGCCGACCAGCAGTCACTGTGTAAATAATAGATACTGGTCAGATATGGCGCATTATTAGTGGTATAAGTGTTTGCATCCCTGGATTCTCGTTCCTCGCGATCTGCTGTTAATGGAACCAAAAACGTCTTTGAAACTCTTTCAATTCCACCAAAAAACCAGACCGTTTTCACAATCTACAAACCCGGTTATAATTTACGTTTGAGGTAACGGTCTCATCAATTTCTATCTCGACATCTGGTCCACCCAACTTTTCCTGCACATGTTCTAGCCAAAATTGACATACTTCACTGCAGAAGGAGCGCCAATTGAATGTGAAAAGTGTATTTTGCAATGTCCAAGTTTTCAAACGTAATTCTGTGACTCCAGCTTCGATTATGGATTACAAAAAGTAGCACTTTCCACCTAGGCAAGCGGGACTTCTCCAAAAGTGTGCTTTTTTTCTATCCCTCAGGCTGAAGCCACATTCTGAAGCCATTTTTACCTTGCTTGTTGCGTGCCGAACGGAAAATATGGCGTTGCAGAAATTTGTCTACCGTCCTAAGCTCCAGAAAACGGAACGTGGCTTTCAGCGTGAGTGATAGAAGGGGGTGATTGTCCTGTTCAAAATATTGATAGAGTAATAATACCTAAGGTTTAAAATAAAATTTTATAAATGAAAAAGCTTTCATCTTGATTAAAAGTTAAAGGATTATTGAATTTACTATTTCCAGTAAGCAAAATACTCTATTTCAAACAAATTATATTGATTGGAATCGATTTTTAAAAAATAACTGATAAGCGCTCTTTTAGGTCATCTTTTATCGCTATGATAGTCGAAGTAAAATCGACCACTAACTTTTAAATTTAATCGGTTATTCAGTTGTTGAATATGAATAAAATATATTTCGAATGAATGACTATTTGTGCAGTAAAAGTGAATCATTTTTTTGTACTTCTCTTGACCAGGCAAAAACAACTTTTTTTTTTTTTTTTACACCACACTTTAAAGTTTAAACTTATCAAAAAAAAAAAAAAAAAATTACCCAAAACACTCTTACAACCATCTTGCTGTACAAATAACACAGTTGCCTGCCATTGAAAGTTGCTTAGGCGAGATAATGAACATCAATATGCCAAAAGTGTAAAATGTCCTGAAATATTTCTTTCCACAGAAATTTTAAAACCACCCCATTACGATCAATTTTTGACAAAAAATCAACGCATTTTAAGGAATTTTGTTGTCAACATCAGAAACCTGTACTTGGCTTATTGCTTGCTGAACAGAAAAGGATTGGAGTACATGGTAGCAATTCATCGGTGTAAGGAAAATGCCGTGTAAGTATTGAATATTTGCAAGAAATTTAACTTTTTTGCTTTCAATCTGACTTTTGCAAAGTATTTATCTTTGAGACATTCAATAAGCTTCACACTGTCTTTAGAATGTGCAATAAGTTATTTCAGCCACTACTTCCGGAGATGCTGAAAAATGATCGAACGAAATAAAGAATTCTGACATAACTTTTTTTTTTATGAAGCTATGACATAAATGTCCCAAAAGTATTACCGTATACTCGCGATATGTCGCCCCCCCTACTTTATGGCTTAATTGATTTATTGTTGACTCGTAGATAGGTCGCACTATTTGGGGAGTTACACAGCCCTTTTTAAACGTAAGAATTATCTAACTTTTCATTTCAAAACTTACAATTATTAATACACTTTTTTGCAGATCGATTTCCATGTTCTGCATAATTTAGTACTTTTAATTTAAAACCTGCTTCATAACTATCTTTTACTCGTGCTTAGGGTTTGCGACAATTAATTTGGGTCTTGGCTACCAACTAGGTATCTACTTGACCTCCCACAGGGCCAGGTTGTGTGACACAAGGTCGGTTTTTAATGTGGGAAGGGAGGGGGAGTGGACCCGAGTTTTCACCCGGGCCGCAGTACTTTGGCTTTAGCTGGTCTTCTTAGCTTGTCCAAGCTGGTCTTTAGCTGGTCATAGCTAGTCTTAGCTGCGATACTACCAGCACAGGGACGAATCCCTGCGACCGGCCTGTATCAGAGATTGAATCTCGGTCCATAGGCGATCGCCCAGAGAGTAATCTGAGAACAGATACTACACCGTGATCTTAGCCTTGAAGCCGAGAAACGAACGATCGGCACCGACCGCGAGCGGGCCAACTATATCGCTGCGCAATGCAAAATAGTGCAAAAAAACGTTTTTGATGTGCTTTATTTGTAAATACCACTTAATGCCTTTTAATGTTATATGAAACAACCATTAAAGAAAATTCTCATAATATATTTAATTTCTTTAAGTCGTATTTTCCAACGTATTTTTGACAAAATATTTTTTGCAGCATGAATCATGGAACTATTTTTTCTTTGTCAGTAAACTTAAACATCTACACGTGGTTCCTTAACTTATGCATGTATGTTAGGGTTTCAGTCTAGTGCGAGGGCACTGACCGAACGGTGACAGAATCAATGAATAATATTTTATAATTTTGTGATATGTGAACCTAGCAGCATGAGGTAAGTTTAAAGCAGCGAGTCAGTCGCACCCCTGATATTTTTTAAATTTTTAGTTAAAAAAAAAAAAAAAAAAGTACGTCCTATCCGCGAGTATATATGGTATGCCAGCCACCCCATTCCAACTTGCAGTCTGGAATTTAACTTCCCCCATTAAGGTCCACCAGTGCATGTTGTATTCAGTAGTTGTCTATTACTCAACAAGACAATATTTTATGTGTAATGCAATACATGGTAAGTCCTATGATTTTATTTTTAGTTACTTTAGTGGGTTATCAGTTAGTGAAGTGTATGAATGTTGAAACAGATTAGTTTGATTTGGCCTTGTTAGTTAGATAGCCCACCATAAGAGGGGTATAAAACAAGAATTTCAAATTGTAAAGTGAAACAACAAATTTATATACATGTAAATCAATTAATGTCTCTACAAATAAAATTAATGTATTTTGGTTGATACAAGGTCGTCAAAATGTTTGTAGTAGTCCTTGCAAGAATGAGTTTGTGTATGTAGGCAGGAACATGTGTATGAGCGTTATTGTAGGGTAGGAATGTCTTTGAAGTAATCGCTCAGTCTTAAAATGTTCCGTTCGTTTATCAAGTATAAAAGGTGAGGGAGAAAGGTAGAGATAATAATAACAATCACTTGACATTTGTCAAGGGACGTGTTAATATGCTCGTTTCCTTCTCTCTGGTGACAGGTGAACTTGCCCATCTTTTATTGTTTGTGGGGCTTGAAAAGGTCATTTGGAAAATCACTCTGGATATGATTTGGGCCTTTCCATTGGACGCCGAACAAACTTTGTGTCGGCTTGTGAAAAGCTCTGTAAAAGAATTTTTTCTAAGAATTGAAGATTATTTGAATTTTGTTTTTTTTTAAATGTTTCCTAGTTTTCTATTGTCCGAAAAACATTTTGCATCAAGGTGTTTTCTTTTGGATTCACTCTTGCGTGTGTGTGTGTGTGTGTGTTAAGCAAAGTTTGTAAATTAGTCTTTTTAATTTTTAACAAAATCGATGAGTCATTGCTTAGCATTTGAATTTTAAATCTAGATCTTGTTTTGTTCACTACAACTTTATTTTTATTTCAGCATCAAAGCTGGTGGTTATCCCTATTGTGAGGGCGACTATATTGCATCTGAATACTTTAATGATTTTTGTATACTTTATCCTTCTGAAATGAAGCCAAATCAGTTGAAGTTGCTGGAAATTATATCTAAAGTTGTAAGTACTTTTACATGTTAATTTCAGGTCATCTCAGCTTTGACACAGGTGTTAATTACTGGCTCAATCTGAACTAATCCCTAAAGTGATGGTTTGCTTATTAAATTCAGTTTAGTATCTGTCTATATGAGCACTGGTAAAAAATGGTTGCTGGGACATTAGGTTTATAATACCCAGAAATATCCTCAATGACACAGTGGATAAAGACGTTGGTTAGATCCAGTGACAGGACCCAAAGAGTGAGTTCAATACCCGGTTAAGGCAGTGGAGAACTTGCAGAGGGGAATTAACAGGAGATAACAGACATCCATCAAATATGGCACATGGAACTATGGTCTACCCCAGTGAGTGAAATAAAGGGTTCAGTTCGACATTCCAACCACCTGAAGAGTGTACAATAGCCGAAACATAATAAATATGGTGACAAATATGGACAATAGTTCAAATAATGTAAATTCAGTTTAGCACAATGTCTTGAATTTGGTAGTCATCTACTGTAACTCTAGCACAACAACATATGAAAAAAGTGCTCATCTTGGCATTTTCCCAGGGAGGGTTGAACTGGCTGTAGGTCATTGTGAAATTTAACAATTTAATAATTAAGTTTATCATGTTGGACTTTCTTGTTACTGTTCTTGAGAAAAGACGGTGTTAGGGGTTTTTTTTCTGCTTTATCCAGTTTTGAATACTACTGGTTGACACCCAAGGCTAGACAGTTCAGTGTTCTATTTTACTGCTTGCACAGGAGAAAGATGTGTTCATGTTTTTCCAGTGGTATTAAATGAAAAAAAAAAGATCCTATCTCAGCTTGAATTTGAACCCTAATCACTAATTTCATCTTCTACACTGGTCATTATGCTAGTGAAACATCCAGTACAGATATTCCTTACACTGTTAAGTGGATGAGGGGCTGAAAAGTCTCTCTCTCTCTCTCTCTCTCTCTCTGTCGTCTCTCTGTCTCGTCTCTCTCTCTCTCGCAAAGAAGTCTGTGGGGGCTTTGCGCAAGTCTGCTTCATTGTTGAAGGATTTCACACGAAGATGATTATTCAGGGAGTGGAAGAGGTGGTAATCGGATGGCGCAAGGTCAGGTGAATAAGGTGGATGGCACAGTCTCCCACCCAAGTTGTTGTATGGTATCCCTGACCACTCGTCCGACATGCGGCTTGGCATTGTCATGGAGGAAAAGCACACCTTTGCGATTCACCAGTGCTGGCTTCTTCTGGCGCAATGCCTGTTGCACACATTTCAATTGCTGCGAGTATAGGTCTCCAGTGACCGTTTGGCCCATTGGTATCAGTTCATAATGAACCACTTGACGACCTGTCCACCAGACACTAAGCATAATCTTGCATGGGTGCATAGGCGGTCTTGCGGTGTGAGGGACAGCATCCTGAGGAGACAACCAATGTCTGGAATGCTTAGGAGTTTCATACAGAACCCACTTTTCATCACTGGTAAGCAATCGATTGAATAAGGATGTGGTACGGTGGTGAGAAAGCAGCGATATGCAGGCTGCCACTCGTTATCCCTTGTGGACCTCCAACAGTGTTTGCGGAACCCACTTGCCCAGTTTGTACGTCTTACCTAGGTGGTGCAGGTGAAGTCTGTTTCATCGGAAACGTTGAACTGTCTTGCAAGTTCACCACACGTTAGACTACTGTCCTCTTCAATGGCCGCCTTCCGGACTCTGTCATTGAAGACCTGTGGTCGTCCACTGCGAGGCTCATGGAGAGACAAATCTCCCGACTTGAATTTTCAAAACCAACGCCTTGCAGTACGTTCATCCATAGCACTATCCCCAAACGCTTGACATATGCGGCAACTTGATGTAGCTGCTGATAAACCCACTTTGAAGTCGTAAAGCAAACGGCCCCAAACGAGATCTCTATACACTTCCATCCTTCTCTTAAAATTTCCTGGAAAGCCTGGAGTCAGAAGAGAATTCTATAAGCAAGAAATCTGAGAAAAACTGTTAACATGTAACTTGTGGTTACATCTAGCCAACTCAACTGTATATCAATGGGACTTTGTTGCCAGTCTAGTACTGTGCTTAAATTCATAAAGTCCAGGTACCATAGTGAAAAGCTCATCTGAAAAATTACCACGAAAGTATTTTTTAAAAAAGGGCATGGGGAGGCAATATTATAGCAGTTGGAAAGACTGAAGCTGATATTCTAATCCTGAATGAATGGTAGACTTGTAGATATGTAAGAGATTCTGGAGAGAAAAAAATATCTGGAATGGCACAATGAACACTTTCTTAGCAGCCTACCTAGCAATGGATTCAATATAGATTTTCCACTTCATGTCAGCTGAGAACATTAGCCTGATAAGATGCAAGTAGTCACTCTCCTGGAAGTTAGCATCACTCATGCTGATGACACAGACAAAGGGGTCTCACAGATGACTAATAGAGTGCGGCTTAGTTTTGGAGGCGTTAAAATTAACCAACTTTTCTTTGCCCCAAGGTATTTTTTGACATCCGCCACCAACTTGATTTTATTGAGCTGATCTTTCTATTGAGACAGGTGTAAATGGTTGTCATTAGCATAGATACCAAGTTGAGAGCTGATGCCATCAGGAAGGTCATTAATTAAAATATAGGACCAAAGATAGCTTTGGAGGATACCTGCATTAGTACAAAAGGATCTAGAAGAGTGGCCATTGAGGATAACTTTCATTTCATAATTTGACAAGACTGGAACGGTTCAAAAATTTGTCCAGAGATACCATAACTTTTCAATTTGTGAAGACCTGTATGCCAAACTTTGTCAAAACGCTTTCAAGATGTTTAAAGCTACAGCTCTTATCTAGAGATAGATACTTTGACCTGAAGAAACAAAAGCCATATTGCTTTTTCAAAAAATATAGGAGACCTGATAGATAATTTTCTTTCTTTTATATAGAAATATGCAACTTGTTTACATGCTTATATATGTAATCCAATATTTTTTAAAATAAAAATATATATTTTTATACCCAGAATGAAATTGCCGGGTTATTAAAGTCAATGTGGGTAAAATTATCACTGCTTGACGAAATGAATCGTGAAGATGTGACTTTCAAGCAATGGACATGGGAAGCCATTGGTAAGTAGGTTATATTTAATTTAAAAAAATAAAAAATAAAAAAAAATTTTGAACTGTGGAGAATCTGGATCAAATTCTCCAGGAGAAGCTTTATTTGTAAACCTGGAGTGAACAGGAAAAAAACTTAATTTGCTGCAGAGTATAATAAATATGGTACTGAAATTTTACTGGTGTACTACCTTTGGGCAGTTAAAAAAAAGCAGCACCACATTTATGTCCACATGAATTTTTTTTGCAGACAACAGTAAAATTTAAGAACTGTTATTTATATATATATATATATATATATATATATATATAGGACTATGTTGTCTTTAACATTCAACACATGTTTAAAAGTATATATATATATATATATATATATATATAAACTCTGCACAAAAAAAAAATTGTATACACTTGTTTGCTCTGTAATAATACATTGAGCTCTTTTGGGGATTAGTTTTAATATTTTATATTACTAGGACCCACTTGGATTATATACCAACAGATTACCTTTTATTTATTTATTTATTGTATATAGCAACAGCCTAATATTCACTTTCCTTATCTTAAGCTTGGACTCTTTTAGCAGTTGACTTAGAGAAGCAAAAACCATATTTGTCTGATAGGAGACTGCGAGATGAGATGCTTAACCAATTACAAATTGATTAGAGCCTCTAGTACTTTTGCCAAAAAGTGGTAGAAGCCTAATAAGTTGATAATTTAAAGGATCTGATTGTTTGCTACAGTTCTTAAAAACCAGAACTACAAGAAAGGATTTCCAATAATTTGGACAGCAAGGCATTTATTGTAGAGCTTAGAACAGGAACCAGTTCAGAAACACATTCTTCACTCCTATAGTCCACATGGTTTGTTGAGATCAAGTTTAGAGATAATAGCAGGAACTGGTGTTGTGCATATCACAGACTTTGTGATAGGCACAGAGCTGTCCATGGTTTTAATCTGACTTAAAATCTTTATTTATTAAACTGACTTGGTTTTCAATGACAATAGTTCTTCTGCAACCCTTGCACTTATTCATGCTGTGATATTTGTGTATAAATAAATTTTTTTTCAATCATTTCAGCACATGCCTTGCAATAAAGCCACTAGGACAGAAGGGGTTAGTGAATATGAGAACTAAAAAGCACTATTAAGCAGAGAGAATAATAAAAGAACAAGAATTAAGGCAGAAGATAACGATTAACATTGAATTTAAATTTTTAGAGATCAAATTTGACTAGGAAGAAAGAAGCTGGAAGAAAGTTCTACAAGTGTAAATGAGGTAGAACACAGAACTTAGGTTACATCTAGCCACTTCCATTGTAAAATGAGACCTTGCTGCCAATCTAGCATGGTGCTTAAATTTTATAGTCTAAGTATCGAGGAGGCATGGTGGAATAATGGGTAGCAGCTTGGATTGGAAAATTGGAGAGTCTAGTTCGAATTCACTCTAATCCATTGCATTCACTTACATGCTAATACCCTTAGAAAAGGTATGAATCCTCCTCTTCTCCCACCAGCTATGGGGTAAATAGCAGGATAGACTGGGTTCTATAGCCTTGGATGGCAACTGGTCTATCACAGAAAGCAACTGCAACCTACTCCGGGCGAGGGGTTAGGTTGGAATCTGCCTTGTCAGTCATGTATCGAAAGATACATGATCACCTAAGTGTGTATCACGCATGGCGCATAACTGACTGAAGTATCATAGAAAGTCCAGCAGAATGATTAAAGGAAGCTGTTACGGTAGTGGGAAAGTGACTGAAGGCAAGATGTCAGGTCTGGACCAATAACATTGCAGATTTTTCTTTGGATTTCATCAAGAATCTCTATATAGCAGTGAACCAGATCAGATGTGGCAGCAATATTCAAAGCAAGGAGAAATGGTAGACTTGTAAATATTTAAGATTCTGATGAGAAAAATTGTCTAGCATGATACAGAACCAACTTTCCTAGCTGCAGATTTAGCAATTGATTCAATGAAGTCTTTCCACTTCATGTCGGCTAAAAATTCTCTGAAAAGCCTGTATAAATATTATCCTCTCGTGTCTACTTATAGTTAGTCTAAACATTATGAAATGCTAGGGATTCTGACAACATTCCTTTATATAGTGGTAAATATCAGGCACTTGTTAGACTGAATTTACATTTTATATCAGCTGTAAATTCAGTTTTAGACCCGTTTTGCTGGAAGGCATGACAATTGTCTTACATTGTTTGTTATTGGAAGATAACTTCTTTGTGGTAGATTAAAAGAATTTTTTAAAAATCATTTCATCTGAAGCAAGACAAAGATGCAAGAGGTTACTGAGTGTGAGAAAATGAGAAAAATAACACTAACATTTAAGTAGAGACTAATAAAAGAATAGGAATTAAAACAAGATGACTATTTAGATTGCATTTAAATTTTTTGAAGATCAAAGTTGACTGGGAAACAAGATGCCAGAAGAGAATTCTGTATGCAAAGTGATACAAACTATTAGCACGTAACTTATGGTTACATCTCACCATTTCAACTGTGAAATGATGACTTTGCTGCTAAGTTAGTACTGCACTTAAATTCATAGTCATGTACTATAGAAGAAAGTTCTTTGTCTTATTGAACAGTATATGAAAATTAACAAAAATAATAAACAGTTAGTGTTTATTGAAATGGTTACCAATTGATTTTAATTTTATAAAAGGGTAAATAAGGATTTCCTTATAGTTTGTACACATTTTTATAATTTAGTAAATGTTTATAAATTTATGAATAAAATTTTCAGATTTCTTTTACAAATTGGGTACATAACTATTTCAGTAGTTTTAATACAATTGTATTAATTTTTTAGAATGTTATAAATATGAAATTATTCTTGCAAATAATCTAATAGTGTTTAATATTTTTGTAAATTCTCAAGAACCCCCAAAATATATTCACTTATTTTGAAAATTCTAATTATTGCTTTTTAAAACAAACTTTGCCTATATCAACAGGTGTTATTTTATTATTATAGTTTGGCTATGTACTGGTACTCTACATTTGACTCCCAGATGTTTGTTTTTTGGTTTTTGATTTTTTTTTTTTTTTTGTTCCTTTCATATTGGAGAGAAAAAAATCCAATGTAGTATCAAATGCTGGAAAATCCAATGCTTAACAAAATGAGTAACTTTCCACTTTTTTTTTTTTTTTTTTTTTTTTTTTTCAATCCAAGTGTCTGCTACAACAAACAAAATTAAAAATGGATATTTTTATTTTGTTTACACTTTGATGTTTGACATTTCTTTAAAAAAAAAAGTCATTGTAATTTGATCACTAAATAAATCCTATGATAGGTAAATTTTTTTACTTAATGAAATTTGCTAGTAAATACTTAAATTTCTGTCTGAATTTCTTAGATGTGTTATCATTATTTGCTATTCTCTTTTAATCCACTGGGCTTTTGTAGGTGAAAATCTTGGTGCATTAAAGCATTGGTTCAAGAACTTTGTTTCATACTAATTCTTTGTTCAATTCATGGGCTGGGTAGTAGACTCTGAAAACAGGGTGAGCAATAACTGAGCAGTACCAAAAAAAAAATGTTGGAACAAGAACAATCTCCATCCATAGATTAAATAAATGGTTTAGTTCCAAATCCTCTTAAGGTTACTCTGATTTTTCAGACATCTGAAAAGACCAGAAAGCACAATAGCCAAAACATTCATCTAATACATTGAATGAAGATTATTTACACCATTTATATTCAGACTATTGTCCTCATCTTTGTTTTATCACAATGTTTTGCTTGTTGTGCCCTCTGGCCTTGCTCAGGTGTATATCAATCTGGATAACCTCCAGGGAATTCCAAACTGAACCCATTATTTAATCTACTGCAATGCTGAAGGGATTTAAACTGTTCTCGTTCCACTGCTCATGTCTAGGGATATTGTCTAGTTCTTATTCTATTTAGCAACTAGATGATATATCCCTAGATATGAGCATTGGAATGAAGTCCCCCCCCACCGATAAATAAAGGGCTAAGTTTGGAATTCCCTGGAGGTTATCTAAATCGGTATACACCTGAAGAAGGGCAGAACGGCTGAAACTTTGATAAAAACACAAAAATGAGGACAATAGTGTAAATAATAACTCCTCACCAAAATTCATACAAAAATTACAGACCATCATCTGATTCTTAATAAGTTTGAAACTTTAAAAGGCAGGATTTAAAGTTTAAAGCAGTGATACTTCTTGGTATTTTTTTTTTTTTTGTCTTTACTTGTTTGCCTCAACAGAAGCAAAATGACAGATGATCTTGTTTAGGGATAATTTTCATACTGAACAGAAGTTTCATTTTTCTGAGGACCTTCCTCTATAAACTGCAAACTTTTATGAACAGTCACAGCATATAGTTGAATTATAACAGTTTTATCTCCTCCTCGGTAACTAATGCCAGGTTTTATTCATTTCTAAAAGATTATAAAAAGTGAAATTTACAATTTTTCTTCTACAAAACAAAACTCACATCTAATGCTAATCCTGCCTTTTATAAAGATTTAATATTTGCTTTCATGCAATTCCTTGTTTTTATAAAATGCTACAATAAATGCATAATACAGTGTTAAATATATACTTATTTAAATATTGGAAATTTTTTTTTTTTTCTTTCCAGAATTTGCATTTGAGATTTTGTACAGAGCTTTCTGGAGAGAAAGCCAAATTTTAGAATCTCTGGCTTCAACTATGGTGCACACATCTAACTTTTCAAAACTGAAACGTTGCCTACAGATGTGGTGTGAACAACGGGGCATAAAAGATGAAGATTTGGATCTCCTTAAGACTCTTCTGAAAGAGGTTGGAGTTAAAGAACCCCAGCCATGATTTTTCTTGGAGTTGTATGGATAACCTTTTAGTCATGTTTCCATTTCTAGTCTCTTGTTTTTATTTAGATTTACATTATATATACACATTCTTTATTTGTTTTTTGTTTTTTTAAGTGTGATATTTTTTTTTTTTTTTTTTTTTTTTTGTCAGAAATATATATTAAAATCAATTTAATTTAAATCTAGAAAACTATTGATCTAAAATAGAAAAGATAATTTATAGCATAATTTAAAGAGGTTAATTTTAGTTACCAAGTCTGTTGTTTTATCTGCTAAAAGCACAAAATTTAAAATGTTAGTAACAATTCCATACCAAAAAATGAATCTGTTAGTTCCTGCTCTTAAAGACACAATATTGGTAATTTTCAAGTATAAATTACTTGATAGTTCATTCTCTAGCCATCTTCAGATGTGTATTACATTCAGTAATCTCTTCATCTTTGTTAATACTCCAATCAGAAGTGGTCGTTGAACGATATCAATGATTATGATGAAAGATTTTAAGATTAAAAAAAAAACTAAAAAAACAAACATAAATGGTGATATTAAAAGAATCTTTCTACATTGATTGCTGGAAAATAATGTCATAATGGCATTTAAACCTGATAATTTTACTAATCTATGAAATAATGGAGGTCCGGTTCATCACATTAAATATAATTTATGAAAATTGGCTTTCTGAAACCGTTAAATCGAATATCCAATCATTGATTGGTTCATTTCACCGAAAAAAACAAGAAAATTAAAGGGAGATAACTGTCATATCTGAACAGTGCTTAAATTATGCATCGTTTAAAAATTACTCTATAATTTGATTATTTAAGATAGTGAATGATTGACACGTTAGTTTTGTTTCTGATTTCAGCATTAAATACTTAAATACTACTGAAGCCAGGATTTTTTATTTTTTATTTTTATTTTTTTGTAACAAAAATAAAATACAAAATACAAGATACAGTATTAAAAAAAAAAAAACAATATTAAAAACAATATAAGTAGATAAATTATTAATATGAATTAATGCAAAAGATTGTTTTAAAATATTATTGCACCTATTTTGGATAGGACAAATAATTTTTTTTTCTTTTTAAACTTGTTTTTAAATATTCTGGGAATAAAAAAAAAAATAATCATAAATAAAAACAATTCTTTAAATGATACATAATTTTAAAAAACACTTTTCAGATAGTTATTTTTTAAAAATTTTCTAACTTTTGTGTAAAACTAACCAAATCTAAGTGAAGATTTGATTTTTAAGGTTTCGGTGAAGCCAGTTTTTGAGCAAATGACATTCAATGATATTGTCTCCAAAGTAATGGCAATATTTCCTCAAGGTTTCTGTTGCTAAAAGATAAAGGCATCAAAAGTTCTAGAATTTAAGGCTATTATGTAGTAAGCAAATACACCCTAAATTGAACCGAAATTCAAAACTCCCCCGCCTAGTGACAGAATTATATATTTTTTTTTTTTTTTTTTTTTTTTTTTTTTTTAATCCTCATTTAAGCTAATATCATGTGGCCATTCTAAAATCTTAAGTCTCAAAGCAACTATTCCATGAAATACCTAACGCTCCAGCATTTTTCTATTTGTATTAAATCGCCAAGTTGACAAAAGCTTTTCATACTTGTTTAAATGCATCGGATTTAACATTTATGTGGTTATCTCCCTTTCATACTTAATACATATATGTAGTTATCTCCCTTCGTTTTGATCTTTTGGGGAACTGCCATCAGTTTTTTATAATTTCATTTGAAGGTTGACAAGAATCCAATATTATATGGATGTAAATCAGTATAATTTTTTTTTTTTTTTTTTTTTTTTTTTAATAGGTGAATAAAGATATTTTAAACAACGTTATAAGTATGGGGTCTGTCCGGAATGTATTGAGCCATTTTGATGTTTGATAAGAGAGGAAAAAAAAAAAAGCCTACTTAAGGCAGTAGTGTCTTCATATCCTATGCATTTATTTTAGCGTAACTTTTTTTTTTTTTTCTTTTTTCTCAAAAATTAAGATTTCCTTTTCTGGAACTCTCCTTAATCTTGTCTATGGCATTTCATTTATGATTTTCAGTTTTGGGATAAAGTCTAGATGTCTGAGATTGAAAAAATACAATGTGATGCTTTGTCAAAAACCATGAATGTTAGTTTATTGTAACTGTGATTAGCTGATTGAGTTTGCACACAGGTGTTTATTTATGAGCAGTGGTTCATTCAGACTGGTTGTCTAATTCTAAGTGATTCTTGAAATATTCAAAATGGCTGTATAAATCCTGGACAAACCGTATATGCCAAGTTAGGGTGAAAACTTACTCTTAATCTCTATAAATATATTTAACTTAAAAAGGAATTTTAAACTGTCGATTAGAAACCTGAAATGTTAATAAAGATGGTTTACTGATTTATTTATTTTTTTTAAATATATAACAAAAATATTAAGGCATGACATGTGGAATTAGAACAATCTACCCTGTGGACAAAAAGTGTTGAGTTCAAAATTCCAATGTATATCAGTGGAAGCCAAAAGTGATGCCAATAAAAATGAAGACAATAGTCCAAATAAAGTAAAAGTTTTAATTGAAAACTGCCTGTATTTTATTTCAATTACTGCAGGGAATTTATGCTTTTAGGAATAAAAGCAACTAGTTAAAAGATTATTAGAAAATAGTGGATGTATATCGGTTGAAGTAGCAAATGTATTTAAAGTAGATATGGTTTGATAGTAACTTAGTTAATGATTGTGCTACATGAACATTACTGTATTTGATAGTATGGAAGCCCCTATGCCTTTTGTTGGTTTTCGGGGGGGGGGCGTTATCTCTAGCGTTTATAAGTAAAGTTGAAGTATTGAGTAGGACAATATTTATGCAGTTGCTATGGATCACTTGTATTTAAATTTAGTTTGAGAGTTTATATGCTATCACATATACCGGATGCGATGGGTAAATTGTCGCCATTTCATATTTTTAATTTTATGCATGTGCGTTGTTTGTTTTTTGATTTTGTTGACTGCAGTATTATAGGGTCAGTTGGACACTCTGTGAGAAAAAGAGCACCGTGATGCAATTCACTCTGCCATAAGTTTGGAAACGACATGGTCTACATCTTGGCATTTATGCCAGAAGTCCTAATATCAACATTTCAGAGTATTGACAGTGCAGAGAAATAAATAAATTTACTGTTTAGTATTTAAAGATATTTTTGTGTAACATTGGTAAATATCTCTGTTAAAATGATGTCGGTGTTATTTTCATTTAGAAATTTTTTTTTTTTTAGATGACAATTTATCCATGGCGCCTTTTGTGTGTGTGTGTGTGTGTAATATATATATATATATATATAAATATATATATATATATATATATATATATATATATATATATATATAAAAAAATGTGACATGCATTCCAGTTTCATTATCATGTCAAGGTTGCAATATAATGTATTTTTGCTTCAATACAACTGATTGACAGAAATTTCACTTTTTTTTTTTTTTTTTTGTGGGGAGGCATTGGAAGTAGCATGGAGTGGCCTGTCTGAAATAGTAGAAATAAAGAATGGAGTTAATTTTTTCCTTTCTCTGTTCCTTTTCTAACCATTGATCTGAGAATACAGCTGAGTTTAAACATCTGATGAGGCTAGTTAAGAACATAATTCAAGTTTTTAAGTTAATACTTTTTTTTTTTTTTTTTTTTTTTTTTTTTTAGCATCTTGTTGTATTGGCTAATGACCAACAATACTTTATCTAATTTAGAATAAAATGGAAGATAAGTAGTGAAATTCAGCAGTTTTGTTAAAGTTGATTCCATATTGGAATATTTGGGTTCTGAAAATGACTATTCTCATCACCGTTTTCAGAAGCTCTGGTAGTATAATAATGGGAAGTGTACTTCAACTGCTATCAAAACTTTTCCTTCACAGTTAAAGTACAGCTTTAAAATTTAAATGAAAAAAAATGTCATGAAACCTGAAATACAGTAATTTCAATAAACTTTTTAAACTTCTGTTTGCAAGAACATCTTAGCTATCATTTAGAGATTCAGGAATACAGTTTTACACTGCAAAATATGCACAAGTTCTTACTGTTATTTCAGTGATGTGAAGCTAGGGAAATTAAAGAGAGCCAAAGCAGTACCCAAATTGCAATATGACAAATGCCTGAATGACAGGAATATGAAGGAAAATATATGGACATTATTAAAAACAGAAAATGAACAAAATGAGAATGGAAACTCTAAGTGGGACACCTTTAAGAGAAGCTTTAGTAACACCAGCAATATGAGATTATCCCAAAGAAGAATATATGATGTATAAAAACGGAGACAAAAAACAATGCCAACGTATGGCACAGAATATAGGTCTCTGCACATAGGAATTAGACAAATGCAGGCAGACTAAACACTAATGGTTCAACAAAAAATGTGCAGTAATAGACAATGTGTATCTCAGATAAAGCAGATATGCCTAAAAGGAGAACTAACATGACAAAAAGCATTAACAGGATGCATAAAATCCAAGGGCGAGACACTGATATAAAAGAAAGGAAAAAAATACTTCACACAGGGAACGAATACATCGAAAAATGCTTCCATGGTGAAAAAATAATCGGCAACACCGAATATAAAAAAACTCATAAATGAAGCAGTTAAAGGGCAATAACTCCACATAGTTCTTTCCCTGGAAATATTTTCTTGACAGAAAAAAAGCGCTTCAAGATTCATTTATTCTGAAGAATAAGGGCACCCCGAGGCGGTGTAATGGTTAGCAAGCTTGTCTCGCTAGAACAATTACGACTGAGTAGTGAGTTCGATCCTCACTGGATGCCTCATACTTTCGGCCTTGTACCACATCTAAGCTACACTTGGAAAATCACTATTCTGAAGAATAAAACTAAAAAATGGTTCAGTGACATTAGGAATTCTGGTTTTTGGAAGCAAGACGAACAGTATTTTTAAACATTGGTAGAAGTGTGCTGGAGTTGTTGATTAATTTGTATAAATCATGTTTTCCATAATTAGCCTTTACTTTTTCTATCATTGTGTTTTGAGCTTGGGAGAATTTGCTCCCTGCATCTCTCTTCATTTTAATACTGATTTTTGATTCATTTATTCACAATACTGGATCTTTTTTTTTTTAAACAAGGTCAGAATTCGTTTAATCCAGAATCCTAGATTCTTTCAATGTGACACTATGATTGGGACTGTCCCGATCTGTATCGCACACACATACGTACATACACAAATACAAATCACATACAATGACAAGCATTCATTGATTAATAAATCACCACTACGTTATTATAGACAATTTACAAATCGCAGCAATGCGACAATTTTGTAATCGCTCTATTTTTAAATATTGAATTTTGTGCACTTTTGGGAGAAACGGATCCCAGAAGCTTTCTTAAGTCTCCCCAAAACTCGCTCGATGATTGGTCAATGCCAACCAATAGGATCGTCTGCACGTGAAGAATAACTCTTCCCACGCAGCGGTTTGGAGCATATGGTCACCTATATAAGCAAGAAATTTTCTTAGCTAATTAGTAAGAATTCAGCTGCCAAACGAATCCACGACAGTTGGAACCATGCACCAACCTTCTCACTCACACCACCACTCACATGCTGAACATTCCTTACACTCACATAATTTTTTCTTACACAGTAAATCTTCTGAGAACAATTATTACAAGAAACTCTCAAACATTCTTCCAGTAACTTTGAAATACAAATAATAGTTAAAGAGAGACAACTCTTGTTTTATTCAACATTTTCTTACTTAAATGGATGCTTTCTTTCACATCGTTGTACACCTTGTTAAATACATATTTTATGTGTAATGATGTCTTTTAGTTTTGCTTATTCTTTTTCAAGGCGGTTTTGTTTCCTAATCTAAAGTTAAATTAATGTGGTGAAGTCCACCACAGGACAGTCACATAGAGAAGGATAGTGTAAAATTGTTATCCCAAGTCTTTCGAGTTATATGGCTGGCGGATAAAAAGTCTTTGAAGTCAGGTGTTTTAAGCAGCATCACTTGTCTGAAAAGTAATAAACGAATAAATAATAATAGAAATAAAGAAAAAGAAGCAGGGTTAAGTGACAACAAAACCATATATAGCATTTCCGAATGCTGGTCTATATTAAGTCACGGTTGAGATTAAAGAAGTCAGTTTTGTTTTGCTATTAGAAAGGGATACATTGTTTCTTAGTTTTGATTCCGCCTGTTCATATTGCTAGCCACGCATTGAGATGGGCAGGAGGAAGAATCGAAGAGAAGACCTTGTCTGTGAGACTGACATGGCAGAAGTTGTCCCAAGTCGTTACCAACCCACGTAAGTCTAGCAAGCAAAACTGAATAAAGCACGTAAATATAATATTCGAATATTTGTGTTTGAATTCTCATTTTTCGATGTGGCGCTTGTTCTTTTTATCTTTTATTTCCTTCTAAGCGTGCAGCGGGTTTTACCCTGTTTTTATTATTCGCATATTGATGTGAACGAGAATAGAGTTGTAACATGCGGTAGTCATTGATTAGCCGGTCGGTGGAAAGTTGAATGACGGCCATGTTGTATGTTTACATAAACAAGCATTAAAAGTAGGTACCTCCAAATGTTCGTGATATCTAAGGTTTAAAATGAAAAATCTTGAAGCTTTTATTTTAGTTTTTTTAAAAATTTTAAGCTAATAAATTAATATTACCAATAAGCAAATTACTGTATTTCAAAAACTAATTGTCTGGAAGGAATTTTCATTTTGAAATCAATAACATTCGTTAATTTTAATGCCCTTTTTTAGTCATTTGTAATCACAATGTAATTCTCTTTATTAAAATATATTTCAAAAATAAAATATACTTTTCTGAAACTTTATTTGGGGAATATTAGCTGATTTAAAGTTTAATTAATCTGATTTGGAACAAATATTACTTTAAGTTTAAAATATCGCAGAAATGCATTTTTGAACACTGTCCCCCCTCTCTATCTCTCTCTCTCTCTCTATATATATATATATATATAACACCATAAAAAATCGTAGAAAAAATTCAGTGCATTTAAGTAGTGCCACTAGAATCTCAATTCTGTGCAAAAATAGACTCACACGAACGTCAAATTCAAATCCCACACTAGCATTTATTAACCAATCAGCAACGTTGTCACAAGCTTTCAAAAAGCAGACAATCATTTTTGTCGTTTGCTACAAAAATTGAAGAATTACAACCAGAAAATGATTAAGAATCTTTTATCTCCTAAAAATCCAAATGAATAATTGGGAAACATATTTATTAACCAATGAAACTTCTGAGTTTAGTAAATCTAACTTTAACTTCCCGTGAACCGAATTTTTCTTATAAATAGCGTAACGTAAATTAATAGGTTAGTTTAATGCTAGTTGAATGTGAGTTTGTATTTTATAACCTGCTATGTTTAGTCTATTACATTACCACAATTTACTCAAGAAAGTTAATCTTTCACATGGCCGCAATGTTGTCAGGTAGGTGAGTCTATAACATGGCCAAATTATTTGGAGAAAGTTAGTCTATTACGCGACTATAATGTAACCAGGAATAATATTCTACCGCATGGCCATAGGGCGATCAGGAATGTTAGTCTGCCTCATGGCTACAGTATAGTCGGGAAAGTTAGGTCTATCACATGACCATGACATAAAAGTTACTCTATTACATAGCCATGATATACGCAAGAAAGATATGGCCAAATTTTATTCGGGAAAGTTGTCTATCCTATTCCCTGCAATGTATTCAGGAAAGTTAGTCTTAGTTATGTATTGGGAAGTTTAGTCAGGAACACGACCATCATGTTATAGTTTACATTGGTTATATGCAACCATAAGTTTTATGCAAGCAGTTTTTTCTTTTGCACTTCTCACTTGTGAAAGTCTCTTCCAGCTTCTTTCTTTCCAATCAACTTTGATCTTCAAAAATTTAAATGCAATGTCAATTGTTATCTTCTTCCTTCATAATCCCTGTTCTTTTATTGTTTGTTCTTTCTCCTTAATAATATTTTTTTTTCATATTACCTCACACTCAGTAACGTCTTGTGTCTTAGTAGATCTATTGACTTGCTTGGAAGTGAAATGATTAAAAATAAACAAACAAAAACATTATTCTACCACATGGCCATAACATGGTTAGGAAATTTAGCCTTATCACATAACCACGTCAGTGAAGTTTGTCTATCATATGGCCACAATGTAGCCATCTATTTCCACTCACTCTAACACGTGTCCCCAATGCGAGAAATAAAAAAAAATCATGCTGTGGGGATTTTTATTTAGTTATTTTCAGCATATGTCCAAAGTGTTTAGAAAAAATTGTATTATATCCCTCTTCCAAGTAGGAAGCTTCTGCCATGAAAAAAAACAGCTTTTAAGATCCTGTCTTTTTTCCTCGGTGCAAACAGTGTAGACTCTTATACACGAAGGAGTTTTAAATAGTGAAGTGGTATTCAAACTAGTCATATCAAGACACCAGTCAACATTTTAAAATAACATAAAAAGGAGAGACAAATAAAATGCTTGATATGAATTTTGTGACATTATGGAAAAATCCTCGTGTAATATATATATATATATATATATATATATATATATATATATATTTGAGGTCACGATCTAATAAATATTCAAGTTTTTCCCCTCTACTCTTAGAATCACTTTCCTGTTAAGAGACTCATACGGAAATGTAATCTTATTTTTGTGTTTTTGCATGTCACGTATTTGTGTTTCTACTAGGGCCTGGGATGTTTTTGTGACGTTATATCCACAAATTATCACTTCAGTCACTTCAGGACATACACTTGACATTGGCTGACAAGATAACACAATAATTTTTCTTATGTTTTGGGTCAGCTATAGCAGTCAGTTCGTGCGTGATTCCAGGTAATTTGGAGATAATGTTGAAATCAGTAAAAGTATTGATAATCTTTGGGCAGCTAACGAGATGCCTGGATATAAATTTCTCTATTATGGATCTCTTACCATGTATTCAATCAATGGATGACGCTGAAAATAAAGAAAGTGATGCTTGTCTTGTGGCTGACTAAATATTTGGTGATACATTTATCTATTCTTGGTCTTCTTATAGAATAAATCAGCGATTCATGGTTATCCGTAGATAGAGCAAAGAAAGCAAGGATTGTCCTGTAGAGGCTGGCGAGATATTCAACCCGTGTAATGCCAGGGAAAATACTAAAAATAGTGGTAAAGAGCATCTTTTTAAGTACTAAGGTTCACCTAATAAAAAGCTCGGGAACCATTCGTGTTAGACGGTTACTGAAGAAGTGAAGATTATGAAGATAAGGAGGATAGATTAAAATTGTAATGATAAGGAAAGCATCCACGTGGGATTTATTCTTTCTTCTCGCTTTCCTTCGCTACCTTCTGTAGGAGTTCTTGTAGTTACCTTCCGGTACCTGACACCAACACTGAAATTTATGACTTATACATATATATTCTGAAAGTTAACACTTCAACGTGTCTTTCAATATGATTCGTGTGTGGATTTTAGGATTTAAATTTTTTTTACATTAAAATTGAAAATGGAAGAAAATGAAATGCTTTTCGTCATTTGATGCTTTTTTTATTTTCAGAAAAGAAAGACAAAAGAACTTGCACAAACAGCAAAAACTATTTGTGCCATTTATGGAAATGGTACCATAGAGGAGTGTATGCTTATAAGTAGTTCGCTAGGTTCAGAAGTGGAAATTTTAATCCACTGAATAGCAAATTTTAGCATGAAAAGCGGATTAATCATGACAAATTCATCACAGACCGAGAAGTACCACATTTATGGTAACTATTTAGAATGTAATAATTAGAAAAGAAGTTAGAGGGTATAATGCCCCTGAAACGTAACCTTATTGCAGCCTGAGATGCTCACGAATCGTGACAAATTCATCACAGACCAGGATGACTCACTAATTTTAAATTAGATACATGTAAATTTTGAAATATTAGGTTGGTGCAAGAATAATGTCGTTTTCTCACATATGTTACTTATGTAAATAACGACATTATTTATGCACCAACCTAATAGAAATATTTGACACTGTTAAGTACAGTAAGCTAAGCATTATTTCTTGATCAAGGGAGACTACTCAACATATGCTAACAAAAGCAGTATTATTCTTAAAGTGTCTACCATAAATATTTCTTGTTTGTGACCAGAACTTTAAGAAATAAAGAAGGAAGGAAGGTGTTACATAAGCTATTGTGACTGTTGCAGAAATTTCGTCTCCTGTCAATATTTCAGTATCCCAACGACGCTTCCGTTTAGGCAGGTCTACCGCGCATGCGCTAACGATCGTCACTGAGTATGTATATTAAGCTCTTGATAAGAAAGGTGAAGCTCGAGCTGTGGATCTAGATATCTCGAAGGCGTTTGATAGGATCTGGAACGCCGGTCTTCTATATAAGCTCCAGGACTATAGTATTACAGGACGATTGTTTGATTTAATCCAATCGTTCCTATCAAATCGTGAAATGAAGGTCGTTTTGAACGGGCTCGCTTCCAGATCCTTTCACACGAACGCGGGTGTCTCCCTGCGCTGTTTCTGATCTTCATCAATGATCTTCCTGATGTCATCAGTTGCCAAGTTGGTATCTATGCTGATGACACTACCATTTACTCCTTTTCTCAATAGCAAATCCGTCAGAGCTGACAAAGTTAACCTGGCCGCTGTTCTTGAAAAAAAAAAAACAACCTCCAATCACTGGTTAACTGGGACAGGAAATGGCTTGTAAATTTGAATGCCTCCAAAACGAAACTGCTCTCATTTAACCACCTTAGAGAAACTTTCCTGTCGGCCATCAGCATAGATATTGCTAGACTCCTGGAGAGCAACACACTGCGCCTTCTTCACATTACGTTTTCAACTAACTTGAAGTAGAACGACTACATCGAATCAGTAGCTGCATCTACTGCAAGGAAAGTTGGGTCACTGTGTCGTGCCAGAAGATTTTTCTCGTCAGAGTCCATCTTGCACATTTACAAATTTACCATTTTTCCGTGCATCGAATACTGTTGCCATATCTGGTCTAGTGCTCCTGCTATTCCTCTCGAGGTTCTTGACAAAATCCCAAAAAGGATCTGCAATTTTATCGATCCTGACTTGGCATCTCAACTTCAGTCACTTTCTCACCGACGTGACGTGGCTTCCCTCTGTCCATTCTACAAATATTTTTATGACAGTTACTCTGATGAGCTTTTTCCCCCTGGTGCCCCGACTGCATGAATTTAAGCGTGCTACTAGATTGGCATCTATGTTACACACTTTTACTGTTGAAATAGTTAAATGTAACTGCCACTTCTACTCCAACAGTTTCTTTTCTCACACTTTCTGCCTGTGGAACCCCCTCCTGTTTACTTGCTTCCCTGATAACTGCAATCTTCAAAAAATTAAATGCAACGTCAATCGCCATCTTTTATCTTCTTGAATTCCGTTCATCTTTTGTACTTTCTTCAATCGCTCCTATACACAGTCTTTTCTCTAACTTTCACTCTCTGTAACCCCCCTGAGTACTAGTGGCATTCACGCCCTGCTTGGGGTGAAATGATTAAGAATAAATAAATAAAATTAAATCGCTACTCTCAAAACGTTGTTACCTTAATTTTGAAACCCTGGACTTATTTTACTTTCGAGAACTCGGAATCTGATGTAACTGGGGAGCTGACGCCCACCCCATACCTCAAATTTACAACTCCCATCACCGACCTTCGATTTATAGCAGGGTGGCTTTTAGAGATTTTTTATAGAAAAAATGCGTCTCATTAGGCGCAAAATACAGTATATACAGGGTGTCCATAAAGTTCGTGTGCACTTTTAAAAAAATATAACTTTATTTGTATTTGCGATAGAAATAATTTGTAAAAAGGATTAGAAAGAAGTAAATCTATATTTTTTAAGGTTTTATTGAAATTTTATTTAAGTTTCCACATGTCCTCCATCATTAGCAATACAAAGGGTAATACGATTTTGCAGTTCACGGAAAACATTTGTCAACTGATTTACAGTAATGCCTGAAATCACATTAGTTATTTTAGCTATACTAAAAATTAGTTACATTAAATTTTATAACATTTTTTCAGATTATTTCTATCGCAAATGCAAATAAAGTTATAGAGTGTAACCCGGATATAAGAGACCCGGATATAAGAGAAACCCGGATATAAGTGAGATGTTATATGGTCCCAAATTAGAGCCTGTGTTAATATATATATAATAGACCAAACCCGGATATAAGAGAAACCCGGATATAAGAGGATTCTTCTCCGGTCCCGACAACTCTCTTATATCCGGGTTACACTGTAATTTTTTTAAAGTGCACACGAACTTTATGGACACCTTGTATATTCCTAGTCCCTTTATCCGGCTCTCTTTTCATATTTCTCTAGCTTTCTTACCACCCGCCTTTCATTCTTCAATTAATCTATTTCACTCGCTTTCTCCGGTCCCCTTCCCGCTTTAAATAATTATATAGATTTCTTGTTAGCTTAACGAATTCGAGATCAGAAGGGCTGAGAATCGGACAGATACTACACACTCTCATCATAAAAAAAGCGTAACAGTCACACATATAATCAGGATAATAGGATGGATATATAATAGTTTTTTGACCACTTAGATACACATTAAAATAAATCAGTCTCTCGTCTCTTTGACATTATTTTAAAGAAAGACAGAAAACTATACGGAAATGAATAGCGAAAAAAAACAAAAAACAAACTAGGAAGGAAAGAAAACATTAAAAAAAAAAGGAAAGCAGAGAAAGAATAAAAACATAAAAGATAACGAATAAAAAGAAAGATAAAAATAAATTTGAAAAAAAAAGGAACCCATTTATAGAAAAGAAAGAAAAAGAAAAAAAAAAAACTAGGAAGGAAAGAAAACATTAAAAAAAAAAAGGAAAGCAGAGAAAGAATAAAAACATAAAAGATAACGAATAAAAAGAAAGATAAAAATAAATTTGAAAAAAAAAGGAACCCATTTATGGAAAAGAAAGAAAAAGAAAAAAAAACTATGAAGGAAAGAAAACATTAAAAAAAAAAAGGAAAGCAGAGAAAGAATAAAAACATAAAAGTTAACGAATAAAAAGAAAGATAAAAATAAATTTGAAAAAAAAGGAACCCATTTATAGAAAAGAAAGAAAAAGAAAAAAAAAAACTATGAAGGAAAGAAAACATTAAAAAAAAAAAGGAAAGCAGAGAAAGAATAAAAACATAAAAGATAACGAATAAAAAGAAAGATAAAAATAAATTTGAAAAAAAAAGAACCCATTTATGGAAAAGAAAGAAAATAAAAATAAAAAAACAAAACAAAAACGTGTAAATAAAATACAGAAAAATAAAATATAATGAGATGGAAGTGACGGCAAGTTAATTTATTTCTATTTCGGGGTGCAAATGATGTTGGTCTTCTTAGAATTTTCCCCAATGTCGCAACATTTCCGTTTACAGTACCAGAAACTACGTGACTTTGACGTCATTAAAGAAAGAAGGAAATCTTTCCTCTGCAAAAAGACCAAAAAATTCGAATGGATTCTAAAGAAGTAAGTATATGTAGGTGCAGTTGAAATGGCTAGATGTAACCGTAAGTTCTATGCTAACAGTTTCTTTTCTCGCACTTCTCGCTCGTGGAACTCTCTTCCGGATTTTTGATTTCTCGTCAACTTTGACCTCTAAAACTGTAAATGCAATGTCAATCGTTATCTTCTGTTTTCTTAATTTTTGTTCTTTTATTGTGCTCTCTCCTTAAGAGTGTTTTTATTTCTCTCATATTCTCTAACACTCAGTAACTTCTTGTGTTTTAGTGGCTTTATTGCCTTACATGGGGTGAAATGATTGAGAAAAAACAAATAAGAACAGGCAAACAAAAAACATAGAACTAGCGCTGAACTGTAAAAACTCAGATCAAAATTCAGTTTATATGTGTAAGGTTACGAAATTATTGATCGACTCTCATGCGAAGGTACATCAATAAGTTCAGATCTTAACTATAGAAAAAAGCATTTTTTTAGAAAACGAATATTTATTTTGCAACAAAATATCTTTTTTTTGTCAATGCACTTAATACAATAATGAATACTGATTGCATAGAACGAAAACTGAATAGTACAACATTTCAGATAACATTTCATTCAAGTAATAATTTCCCAATCTGATGTGAATAAAACATTTACATATATATGCGCTGTTCAGAATCACAGTCATGTTATATATACATATATATATATATATATATATATATATATATATATATATATATATATATATATATATATAGTACAGGTAATAAATCCGTTGGTATATAGTTTATACTCTGGGGCAATTTTGGGTTTCTCTGTTATGTAATATATGTATATATATAGAGAGAGAGAGGGGGGGGGGAGGGAGGATAGTTGACAAGTCGACCCTGGTGAGATTCGAAACTGGGCCTCATAGTCGGTAAAGTAAACGTTTTAATCACTGGGCCACGAGTTTTTCAGGAATATGTCTTCGTGATATCGGACTGTAGAAGCGGTTTTAATGTACAGCAGCGTTGGAAAATGACTGAAAACCATGCCACGGGTTGACCAAAGTCTTGAGAATAGACGGAACTCTTCGGTATTGCTTGTTTTAGCAAGAAGTCCCAAGTCATCGTGACCGAGGCTCTGAGAGTATTGACTCGTTCAAACTACTGGCTACATCAAGTTATGCTCTCTCACCCAAAAACCGTAACTAAAGTTCGCCGAATATAGTCGCAATGTAAATATTGTGGGTGTTAAACAAATACAAATGTGAGTGAGCAGGCGTCCGCAACATGGATTAGCTAACCAACTTAACCACCCTTAACAGACGGGTGTACTCGGAAACAAGTAATCGATCATTATATATATATATATATATATATATATATATATATATATATATATATATATATATATATATATACGAGGGTCATTCATCATGCATCATGACAACGCAAACTGTGCAGACCATCAACGAGCTGGGCTGGGAACTGCTCCCTCATCCCCCTTACAGCCCAGACCTTGCCCCGTCAGACTTTCACCTGTTTGGTCCCTTGAAAGCGTTCACGAGAGGCACGAAATTTAAAAGTGACGATGCTGTCAAAAGTGTTGTGAGCGACTGTCTGAGACATCAGTCCAAAGATTTTTACGCTGAGGGAATACGGAAGCTTGTACACAGATGGGAAAAGTGTGTGACAGTGCTGGGAGACTACGTTGAAAAATTAAAATAAAAGTAAGCTTCTATCTGTATTAGAAGTCCTTATACCGAAAAATTCAACTTATTCATTGAATGACTCTCGTATATATAAGCGGAGAATATAAAAAATGTGAAACGATTGTTTAAAAAAGTCACTCATTTTCTTTCTCTTTTAGTTTCGGGCAAAGTCAGCTTGGGAAAAATAATATAAGATTTAAATATTTTAAACACACACAAATGCATACACACAACACATTTTTCGTGACATATTTACATGAAATATATTTTCATGAACGTTTTTCCAAATGTCAATAACTTATAACACTGTCGGGATTACATACACAAATTTGTTATATATATATATATATATATATATATATATATATATATATATATATATATATATATATATATATATATATCTGTGTGTGTGTGTGTGTGTGTGTGTATGTGTTATGGAATAGTAAAATATTTTCTGATGACGAATTAGAGTATTTGAGCGAGAATAGTCAACAAATTAATAGTTTCAAATCTTATCTCTCGACCGACTTCAAAGTTTCTCAGACACACCGATCATTAGGGTCAGGTAACTCTATTAAATTAACAGATGTCATATTCAACTCTACATAAGAAATACTAATCTAGATTCTAAACAAATCTTAGATTTGAAATTATTATTGATTCCAAAGAAACATGAAATCCATTTTATACTAAAATCATGACAGGATTTAATTATCCGAGGTTTCATAATTTTACAAACGTATTTCTATAGATAAAAACACTTAGATGATGGCTGTCGACTCATTACACGAGTATGACCATCACTGACAAGATTGATCCAAGTTTTTTACTTCTTGTGAGAACGGCAATGTCTCTTGAAGCCAACAAGTTGTTTTTAATGTTCATTACAGACGCAAGATGCGAAGTTGTTCTGTACAAGGCCTGGCCTGTTTCGTAAATTCTGTTCCGGTTTCTCGTGAGTTTTCATGTAACGGGTTAGACCAGATCGGTTTCTGTAGGCTTTCTCACCCACACCTTTTTTTCTGACCCGTGTGTATGTGTATTAGGGTAACAACGTTTTGTTGCAACTGTCTCTCTCGATAAGGTAGTCGCAAAAACATACTCACACAACCACTTTCTTTTCCGACAACCATCATGACACCGGTCACTCATCTGTCTATCTATATAACTCTGTTTTTTTGCTATGTGCCCTCTTGGCACAGGCGGTCGACTGAAAACTAGCAGCACCAAAACAAACAACAGTCAAATATGATAACAAAATGTCCTCGCACAAGATTAAAAAAATCGCATCAGTTGTTTTCTGGCAAAGAAAACAGAACGCTATGCGAAAATTGATTATTGAATTGGAGTGAAATCGTCGAGTGCTCAGGAATACCTCTTTCCTCTGGAAATCGTCAAACAACGATGCTTTTTACAATTGTTCTCAAATTCAGAAAGTTTACAAAGATCGTGTGCCTGGGTAATTATATAAAATTGTATACGGACTTTATAAACTCCCTGTTAGGTGTGAATCTTACAAAAGATTGATGTTTTTATAATGTGAAATAAGAGTCCATGAATCATTCATAATGATTTTCTCTAGGAAGATCGTATTGGAAAGCATTATGAATAGATTTGATATAGGAAAGCATTGCAGACGATTTTACTATGGGAAAGTATTGCGAATGATTTTATTATGGAAAAGCATTACAGATGATATTACTATGGGAAAGTATTGTAAAGGATTTTATTATAGGGAAGCACTGTGGATTATTTTAGTATAGGAAAGCACTGCAAACGATTTTACTATAGGAAAACACTGCGAAGGATTTTACTATTAAAAACACTGCAAAGTATTTTTTACTATAGGAGAGCACTTGGATTATTTTCGTATAAGAATGGACTGCAAAGGATTTTAATATAGGAAAGCACTGCAAATGGATTTAGTAAAGGAAAACACTACAGGGTATTTTAGTATAGGAACACACTGAGAAGGATTTTACCGTAGAAAAACACAGCAAATGATTTTAGTACAGGAAAGCTCTGCAAATTATTTTAGCATAGGAAAGCACTGCAAATAATTGTATAGGAAAGTAGTGCGAATAATTTCAGTGTAGAAAAGCACTATAATGGATTTTAGTATAAGAAAGTACTGCAAAGGATTTCAGTATAAGAAAGCACTGCAATGGATTTAGGAAAGCACTGTGAAATGATTTTAGTATAGAAAGCACTACAAATGATTTTACCATAGAAAACATTGCGAATGATTTTAGTACAGGTAAGCACAGGAAAGGATTTTAGTATAGGAAAACACAGCGGATGATTTTAGTATAGGTAAACACTGCAAAGGATTTTAGTATAGAAAAGCACTCCGGATGATTTTGCTATAGGCAAACACTGCAAATGATTTTAGTATAAAAAACAAAAACACCGCAAATGATTTTAGTAAAGGAAATCTCAGCGAATGATTTTAGTATAGGAAAGAATTACTCATAATTTATTACGGGAACGGATTTTTTATAATTTTAATAAAGGAAGTCAATGCTAATGATTTTGTTCTCGGAATGCTTTGGTAATGATTCTACTGTAGGAAAGCATTATAAATAGTTGTAAATTGCAAACCTAGATCTGGTTATAACTGCTTCAACAATTTTTACACGAATACTACGACGAAAAATTAACAGTAATTGATTTCTAGATACCTTTAGAAGGGCTTTGTTGCTGATGACATGATTTTAAACTAAGAGTAGTTAATTCTGTAAATAAGTATTGTAAAGTGCCTACTTTTCATGATGGCATGTCCATGATTATTTCTAGAAAATTATTTTATGATTGTCAATAATTCTACAGCTCATACAAATAATTGTCATTAATTGCCCGAGATTCATTTTGGAATAATTTTTGTCCAATTTTTTTTTTTTTTTTTTTTTTAGTGTTTGTTGTCTGAAGAAAAAAAAACCGTTGTTATTTTCGGTTTGGCCTAAAAGTTGACCCTTTGTAACCACTGGCCAGGAAGTAAAACATCCTGATCTACTGGTCAAATAGTCGTTCACTCACGCACAGCCATCTCGGCCGGACGCAACACACAAAATCTTTTGAGGCCAAGTCCGGTGAAGAAGAAGAAAAAAAGAAGAGCCACTACTTCTTTTGCTCTTTGTTGTGCTATTTTTTTAGTGTTTTTTTCATTCTTTCGCAAGGGAATGAAGAAGAAAGGGAATTAAGGGAATGAAGAAAAAAGGGAATGAAGAAGAAAGGGAATGAAGAAGAAAGGGAATTAAGGGAATGAAGAAGATTGGGAATGAAGAAGAAAAGGAATGAAGAAGAAAGGGAATGAAAAAGCAAGATAATGAAGAAGCAAAGTCATGAAGAAGAAAGGGAATTACGAAGAAAGGCAATGAAGAAGCAAGGGAATGAAGAAGAAAGGGAATGAAGAAGAAAGAGAATGAAGATGCAAGGTAATGAAGTAAAAAGGAATTAATGGAATGAAGAAGAAAGGGAATTCAGAAGAAAAAGAATGAAGAAGAAGGGGAATGAAAAAGCAAGATAATGAAGAAGCAAGGTAATAAAGAAGAAAAGGAATGAAGAAGAAAGGCAATGAAGAATCAAGGTAATGAAGAAGCACGGTAATGAAGAAGAAAAAGAACGAAGAAGAAAGGGAATGAAGAAGAAAGGAAATTAAGAAGAAAAGGAATGAAGAAGAAAGGGAAGGAAAAAGCAAGATAATGAAGGAGTAAAGTCATGAAGTAGAAAGGGAATGAAGAAGAAAGGCAATGAAGAAGCAAGGTAATGAAGAAGAAAAGGAATGAAAAAGAAAGGGAATTACGAAGAAAGGCAATGAAAAAGCAAGAGAATGAAGAAGCAAGGGAATGAAGAAGAAAGAGAATGAAGTAGCAAGGTAATGAAGAAGAAAGGGAATGAAGAAGCAAGGTAATGAAGAAAAAAGTAATTAATGGAATGAAGAAGAAAAGGAATGAAGAAGAAAGGGAATTAAGAAGAAAAAGAATGAAGAAGAAGGGGAATGAAAAAGCAAGATAATGAAGAAGCAAGGTAATAAAGAAGAAAAGGAATGAAGAAGAAAGGGAATGAAGGAACAAGGGAATGAAGAAGAAAGGGAATGAAGAAGTAAGGCAATTAACGGAATGAAGAAGAAAGGGAATGAAGAAGAAAGGGAATTAAGGGAATGAAGAAGAATGGGAATTAAGAAGAAAAGAAATGAAAAAGCAAGATAATGAAAAAGAAAGGTAATGAAGAAGCCAGGGAATGAAGAAGAAAGGGAATGAAGAAGAAAGGGAATGAAGAAGCGATGCAATGAAGAAGAAAGGGAGTGAAGAAGCAAGGCAATGAAGAAGAAAGGTCATTGAAAAAAGAAAAGAAAAATATATCGACATGAAAATAATTAATGCGAATAAAGTCCCTATCGCGTTAAGCGTATAGACTCTTAATCACCGAAGTTAAGCATGATTAAAATTGGTTAGTATTTAGAAGATGGTTTACCAGTTGGAAAAAAATCATCTTTTAGTCTTGAGCCAGACTAAATAAAGCTAAGCAACTAAGTAACCGGATTAGTACATAGATGAGGAGTGACTCCCTTCGAAAACCAGGTACTGTTAGTAGTTTATACCCTTGTGCCAGACATAGGGAAAGATTAGTGAATAAGGAGAGAGGGCATAGATTGAAATCACACGGGAAGTATAGAAGATGCTGAAAGTGAAAGAAAATAATTTTATAACGATAAAACCGAAAGAAAATGAACCGTAAGTTTTATGCTAATAGTTTCTTTTCTCGCATTTCTTACCTGTAGAAATCTCTTCCGGTTTCATGCTTTAAGACAATTTTAATCTTCATAAGTTTAAATGCAATGTCAATCGCTATCCACTGTCCTCCTGATTACTCTTCTCCTGTACTCGCTCCTTAGTAATGCTTCTGTTTTCTAATTCTTCCACACCCAGTAATCGCTTGTGTCTTAGTGGCTTTACTGCCTTACTTAGGGTGAACTGGATTTAAAGAAAGAAAATAAATGAGTCAGAAATGGAAAAAAAAAATGATGAACGCAGACGAGAAAAAATAGAATTAATGAGAAAGTTAAAACATGGCTGAAAAAAAAAGAAGATAAATTGTTTTATGCTGATAGACGGGAAAGAAACGAAACAAAATGGAAGTAAAAGATTATATGACTTTAGTACGAATTATGGTAAAAGTAATATTAGTCATTTCCTTATAAGGAAACATTCGGTATTCATTGACTCAGCAGTCAGTACTTGAGTTAGGCTTTTCTTCATTCTATAGCATCGGGTTGTGATCAAAATGTAGCATCTTTTCTCATCTCTAATGGTACTAATACATGAATGGTGAAAATCCCGACCACCATGCTTCTAACTTTAGCCTTTTTTTGCGTAGATGCTATTTCGCGGTGTATGACGTCGTGTACACTTTTATCACGAGCTTTCTTTGGGTTTCTGGGGGTGTCACTAAATCGCCATTGTAAAATCACTTTAGTCTGAATTGTTAATTTGTGCCTTATTCCCTTGTATGTCTGTCTCTCATGAAACAATTACCCCATATTTTTAAAAATCAAGTTTACCCTAAGGAGGGCAGTAAAGCCACTAAAACACAAGGGGTTATTGGGTAGGTAAGAATTAGAAAACGGAAACATTACTAAGGATCGATTACAGAAAAAGAGTAACCAGGAGGGCAGTAGATTGCGATTGAGATTACATTTAAACTTTTGGAGATTAAAATTGGCTTAAAGCATGGAACTGGAAGGGATTTCCACAAGCGAAAAAAGAAATTGTTTGCATAGAACTTACGGTTACATCTCGCCAACTTAACTGTACATCGATGAAACCTCGTGGCTAGTACTGCGCTTATAATCATAAAGTCTAGGTATAATAGCGAAGAGCTCATCCGAACAATTATCATGAAAGTATTTATAAAAAAAAATATAAAAAGACACAGAGAAGCAACATTATGGCAGTTGGAAAGAGACTGAAACCGAGACTTCAGATCAGGACCAATAATATTGTTGATTATTCTTTGGATTTTATCAAAGATCTCTGGATATATAGCAGGAACACCGGATTATATGTAGCAGCAATTTATGAGCCTGAACGAATGGTAGACTTATAGATATGTAAGATAGATTCTGGAGAGAAAAATGTCTAGCACGACAGTGAACCATCTTTCTTTTTCTTTTTTATTCTTGATACAGGACCCAGTACAGTTTCCGCAGCCATTCTATCCAAAGTCAAATTATCAGTTTCTGCCCAAAGTAAAAAGTATCCTCAAAAGTCTCCTTTCTGTTTTCTTTTGGATTTTTGTAAAACCGCAACCTTGATGATGCTTCAACGTATGGAATTGAATTTCCCTCGACATATTCTATATCGAAATCAAAGGCCATTAATCTTATCGCCTACCTTAATGTTCTTGACGTTACTTTGTGTATTTCCTTTCTCGAATTAAAATAAATTCTAATAATCTATGGTCAGAACTCGATATAATTTTTTTTTACAATCAAAAATTGTCGCGCTCTTGTAGTCGTCCACACGATGTCACGAGCTTCCTTTTCGTGGTTTGAATAATTAAATTCGGAATTTGTCAACCTTCTTGATAAGTACATTACATTAAGTCCGTGATATAATCCAGATATTGAATGTTCACTGGAATCTGTAGTCAACGTAATTTAAAACGCCACTGGTTCCATTGCAAGAGTTAAATTTAATTTATCAAAAGCTTTTTGTTGTACTTCGATCCACGTGAATTCAGCATTCGTTTCTCTCCGTTTGACAAATGGATCCGTTATGGCACATATCGTATATGAAAATTCACTCATCCTAAGAATGAATATAGAATATGAATTCTTTTTTTATTTTTTTATTTGTAGGTGCCGATACTTTTTCTAAAAAGTGCTTAATCCGGTGACACTTCTTTTGTAATGGAATATCCCAGAAACGATATTTTGTCATATTTGTGTACGGATTTTTCTTCAGTTCTTGACTTTCTTGCGGGTCTTAATTTACTGACAAAAAAAAGGTCAGTTCTTTTAACCCCTTATCCATCGGTATATGTCATACTGATAACCTACTATACATTTTTTTGATGTCTTTTTGAAAGACTTCTTCAATGGTCTTTTGGAATGTGGCCCCTGCCGTCTTTATTCCATAAGGAATTCTTTTTTGTTTTACCCCAAAAGACATATCGGAAAGTTTATTGTTGTTGCTTCTTTCAACTTTTCATCTATTGGTATCTGGTGATATGCAGTTGTTAGGTCAATTTTGGTAAAAAAATTCATTCCTGCTAAGGAATGTAAGGCCACGCCCACATTTAGTATGGGATACGAGTTTGAGCAAAATTTGATTTACTCCCAATTTCTAATTACCACATATGCGTATATATTTCCATCTATTTTTCTCCCAACTGGGGAGGCCCATTTATTACCAAAAGGAGGAACAATCTCAAGAAGGTCTTGCTCTACTAATTTTCAAAAATTTGTTATTACTAACGGTAACAAATGTACTGGTAAATTCCATGCTTCATAATAGAAGGAGATAACATATTTTTAACTTTAGGCTTGCTTCATAGATTTTTAACATGCCGCTTTCTTCCATCTTAACTGCATTAATTATTTTCTTCTATCTTAAATGCATTAATTATTTTCTTCCATCTTAACTGCATTAATTATTTTCTTCCATCTTAACTGCATTAATTATTTTCTTCCATCTTAACTGCATTAATTATTTTCTTCTATCTTAAATGCATTCATTATTTTCTTCCATCTTAACTGGATTAATTATTTTCTTCCATCTTAACTGCATTAATTATTTTCTTCTATCTTAAATGCATTAATTATTTTCTTCTA
Organism: Acanthosepion esculentum; assembly: GCA_964036315.1. Lineage (NCBI taxonomy): Eukaryota > Metazoa > Mollusca > Cephalopoda > Sepiida > Sepiidae > Acanthosepion > Acanthosepion esculentum. The sequence continues at coordinate 57,999,259 of OZ038512.1, read as the reverse complement.
TCTTAAATGCATTAGTCAATTTTCTTCCATCTTAACTGCATTAATTAATTTTGTAGAGTTAATGCTAAGTACAGTGTGTTCGAAAAGTCGCATTACCATTGATAACCTTGAAAATTTCATATTTATTTACCAAATTGAATCATGTTTCTGTATCTGACAATACATTATTAAAGAATTTTATACGGTCGAATTATGGAAGATGATGTCATGCAATTTTTCCCTGGTTGCTATTTCACAAGTGGCTGTTTTCTGCCAATTGTCGCGTGACTTTTGGAATACACTGTACATCATTTCCAAAAAGTCCGTATTTTTTTTTCAACAATGATGGGTATTATTTCAAATATGTTTTCCATTTTAAAGGACCCTTCAAAATATCCCAAGGTTTTTATGACTGGCACATCGTAGTTCTGGTTTGCCTATATGCTCCCAGAAATTTCTTGGTATTAGCGTTGTTCAATGCCTGTGGCCATTTGCACATTCAATCTCTTGCGAAATTTTCAAACTATCGAGACGCATTTTTAAACGATGTTTGTCACAGGTTCGTCAGCTTTCCATATGGTGACCATGGATTTTGCTTTCTCTGCAATTACTAATCTCTTTTTAGATCGCATAGCTTTCTGTATTATATGACTTATTTCGTCAAAATTTCAAATATTCCAATTTCCATTGTTGAAACTTTCATTATAGCTTCACATACAGCTATGCCCCCCCCCCGCAAACTTCGTAACTTCGTTTTCTCTCCCCACCTCTTTCTTTGTTGTTTCTTGGTTCTATCTCTTGTCACAAAACCACTAAGCCAGGATTCCACAAAGTCAAGGTCTTCAAGGGATAATGTATTTTCTGTCGGCGACGTCATTGTTATGAAGTGTGTTTTTTTTCGTATTTTATCAGTCCAGCGGTAGTAAGCAAAAGGATGAGCCCAAAATTCAAAGTACAAATCGGAGATACCAAGATCAAACAAGTAAAAAAAAAAATTAAATATTTGGGAAGTGTTTTAACAGAGGACAAAAAGCGTGACACTGAAATCCGAGGGCGCATTGGAATAGCCGAAGATGCATTCCAAAAGCTAAGCAAAGTATTAAGAAACAGGAAAACTTCGTTAGAAACAAAGAACTGAACTGTTATGTGATATGTCCTCCAATATAACAGTGAATGCTGGACAATCTCCTAAAAGATGAAGAAATTGGAAGCAACAGAAATGTGGTTCTACAGAAGGATGCTGAGGATACCATGGACCGAACATGTGAGCAACGATGAAGTTCTACTGAACATCAAGAAGAGACAGCTGCAATTTCTAGGACACATAATGAGGAAAGGGCTCGGAAAATCTGATACTCACAGGACAGATTGGAGAGAGAGAGAGAGAGAGATGCATAACATATTTAATGAGTTTGACTAAATGGATGGCGGAACAGAGTTTGGGAGAAATAACAAAAAACTTTATTAAGAGCTACAATGGACAAGAAATAGTGGCGAGCCATGATCGCCTACGACCTGAGGGAACATGGTATATGCAAAAAGTAGTTGCTTATCTCGCATACCAAATACTGCTTTACACTTAGTGTTTGGGCATTTATATAGTCTCTATGCCTTAGCTATGCTAATTAGACAGTCATTTACATATTACAAATTGTAAACCAAAATTAATAGTTACAGGAGAATGAAAGTGGAAGGCGATTTATTTACGCAAAATAATCGGTAACTTTTTGCGTTTTAAGTCAGCGGTCGTCTTTATTTTAATGACGTTGAAGACAATATTGTTCTCTGTAAAATCAATCATGAAAAATTTGTTGTTTGCCTTCGAAGCAAAATATCATACATGTGCCTCGGTATATTATTTCCAAATTTTAACTAGACAAGGTTAGTAAAGTCTGGTTAGCAAAATCCAAATTACTGTTTTTAATTTGGATTTTACTAACCGGACGCCTCCTTTGGAGCTGAGTAGTATAGCACGTCAGATCAAATAATGGTTCCGTGTAGGACACAAGTTCGATACTTGTCGGAGGACACATATTTCCTATGAAAATTCTCGAACATTCAGGCCGGTAAATGTAATTAATAATCTTTATTATAAACAGAGCATTTACTAAAATAATTGTATGTATAAAAATGACGTATAAACAGAAAATATATTAAAATAATTGTCTGACTTAGTCCATTTTATAATATATATATATATATATATATATATATATATATATATATATATATATATATATATATATCAGGGAGAGAATGTGCGGAGAGAGAAGAGAAACTGTTGAAAACCTTTGCCATCACCCAATACCTCGCTTTGCGATATTCCCATTTAGGTCTGATTCGCTGAAAGTTGGACAGAAAGAAGAGAGGGAAGACAAAGAGAACGGATGAGAAATACATACATATATATATATATATATATATATATATATATATATATATATATATATATATATATATATATATACATACACAGAGAGAGAGAGAGAGAGAGAGAGAGAGAGAGAGAGATGCAAGTAGAAAGCGAGAGTAACACAGAAATATAACGAGAAGGTGAGAAAGAGATCGATAAAGAGCGAAAAAATTTTTAGGAAAGGAGAATATAGATAAGGAGAACGGGAGAGGGAGAGAACAAGAAATAGGGAGAAAGTTCGAAACAGAGAGAGAGAGAGAGAGAGAGAGAGAGGGAGAGAGAGAAAGAGAGAGAGAGGGAGAAAAAAAGAGAGAGAGAGAGAGAGAGCCAACCAACCGTTGAAAACCTTTGGCATAACCCAATTCCTCGTTTTACGATATTTCCATATAGGCCCAATTCGCTGTAGCGGCCTTTTGCAAATGTTTTTCGTTACTACTTTAGTAATGTTAAATTTTCGAAATAAATAATGATAAAATGTGAACCCTGGGGACACTTTCAGAAACAAATGGCTTGTGTACACTTTACTTAATGTGTCACGTATATGAAAATAAACACATACACACAGCAATAAATCATGTAGCCACACCAAGTGATATTTCAATTTCACCATCTCGTAAAAGTCAATGAGATACACAGAAGTAATTCATTCCATCTTAATTTTACTATTGGAATACACAGCAAAGTATTTTACTATAGGAAAACATTGCAAGTGATTATAGTATTAGAAAGCATTGTAAATGATTTTACTCTTGGGAAGTATTGCAAATCATTTTAATATAAAGAAGCCCTGCAAATGGTTTTACTATTAGGAAGCATGCAAATGATTTTATTATTAGGAATCATTGTAAATTATTTTACTACTGTGAATCATTGCAAATGGTTTTACTAATATAAATATATAAAGCAAATAATTTTACGATTGGAAAGTGTTGCAAGTGATTTTCTATAAGAGGGTATTGCAAATAATTTTATTATAGGAAACCATTGTAAATTATTTTATTATAGGAAAATATTGGAAATGATTTTATTATAGGAAAGCATTTTAAATGATTTTATTATAGGAAAATATTGGAAATGATTTTATTATAGGAAAGCATTGTAAATGATTTTATTATAAGAAAACAGCGCAAGTAATTTTGTTATAAGAAAGTATTGCAAATGATTTTATTATAGGGAAGCATACGTCTGCTCTTATTATAGGAAATGATTGTAAAATACTTTTATTATAGGAATGTATCGCAACTGACTATATTTACTATATGAAAGCAATGTGAATGGTTTTTCTATCGGAAAACAAAACAATAGCACACTATCTTTATTGAAAGAAAGGGCATCGATACAAACTATAAAACTATGATTAATAGTCATACAGATTCTCATATACATCGGAATTTCTTGTAACATTTGCTGCTCTGTCTACAGGGTGAGACAATTCTTCCCTCATCTGTTGCTTGACGATGCTTATCACCTTCATTTTTGTTCGTATTATTGTTAAAATAGGCTATCAAGCCCGTATCTCCGTTTATGTTCTGTTGTAATGACCTCGTAAAGCGCTGGCCTTATAGTTTTTAGGAACGTATCTAGAGCGCTCACCGAAGTATTACTGTACAAAATAAAATGAATGCCTTTCTTTCGTATATTGTGTTAGAAACATTTATAGTTGAATAATAGACAGTAAGACATTCGAAAGCCCCAAAACAATAACATGGAAAGCGTCCTAAAAGGGACAAAATCTGTGCCTGCCAAGCAACTGACCTTTATTCTATATACATAACATTTTCCCTAAAAAAACTATTTAATGATGATGGATGTTTTCAATAAAGACGGTTCAATCATTAAGGATGGCATTATTATTTACTCCAGACATTCATCTTCCTCTTTATCACACTCATTACCGCTCTTTGAATATCCTCCGTTTTCACTCTCTCATGATTTCTTTCGTTCTCCCTTTTTTCGAAAGGGTTTGGGGTGGAAAAGATTGCTGTTTGTTAGTTTGCTTTATTGAACTACACGCTTTTTACTTTTAGAGAGAAAGGGAGTGAGGAAGGAGAGAGAAAGTGAGAGAGCAAGAGAGTGGCACATAGTTAAGAAGCGACAAATAGATAGATAGATAGGGAGAGAGAGAGAGAGAGAGAGAGAGCAGAAAAAAGAGCGATACATAAAAGGAAAACGAAATCAGTGGTGATAAATATACACGAGATAGAGTGAGAGTAAGATAGAGAAAGAAAGAGGGAGCGAATGAGAGTGAGTAACAGATAGAGAAATAGAGTAAGAGAGAGAGAGAGAGAGAGAGAAACGGAACAGTGAGCAAAAGAAAGAAAGAAAGAAAGACAGAAAGAAAAGGAACTATAACATAGCAAGAATGAAAAGGGGTAGAGTGAGATAGAGATAGATCGATCGATAGATAGATAGATAGATAGATAGAGAGAGAGATAGCAAGGAAAAGAGCGATAGATAAAAGGAAAGCGAAATCAATGGTAGGAATTATAGACAGAGTAAGAGAGAGAGAGAGAGAGAGAGAGAGTGAGACTGAGTGACAGAAAATGGGCTACGGATAGAGAGATAGATAGATTAAAACCGAGAGAAATGGAACACTGAGCGAAAGAAAGAAAGAAAGAAAGGAAGTAGTTTGAGAATATATATGGTTATGGGTGTCTATTTCCAAAACCTTTGGAGGAGTTCGATAACAGACAGACAGAGGCTACAACTTTATATATATAGATTTGTGTGTGTGTGTGTGTGTTTCATATATATATATAAATCAAGAGAACGAGAGCAGGGAGAACGAAAGAAGTAGGGAGAGAATGAAAACTGAAAGAGAGGTAATGAGAGTGATAAAGAGGAAGATGTGACTAAAAGCAATAATAACAAAAGAAGTAGTCAAAACTAATATATGTAAGAATGTAAATACTATATTTCAGGCTCTCAAAGCAAGCTTTGGGCTCATGCCTTTTCAAAGATACTAACATTCAAAACTGTGTACAACAGGAAAATCTTGTTAGAAACAAAGAAAAGAGTACTTAACTGTTATGTAATATCGGTACTTCTATATGGTAATGAATGCTGGACACTCACCGTACAGACGAAGAAGAAACCTGAAGCAACAGAAATGCGTTTCTACAGAAGGCAGCTGAGGATATCATGGACTGAACATGTGAGCAATAATGAAGTTTTAGAGACAGTGGAAGCAAAAAGGACGCTGATTCTTACCATGAGAAAGAAACAGTCAAAATTTCTAGCGTACATAACGAAGAAAGAGGTCTTAGAAAATTTGACAATGACAGGACATATTAAAGGAAAGAGAGACAGACGAAAGCAATGAATAACTTACCTAACGAGATTGTGTAAATGGTTAGCATTAACAGGGATTAGGAGAAATTGTGAAAAAGGTTATTGAGAGCTACAAAAGACAGGAAATAGAGGAGAGCTATGAACACCCTCGTCCCGAATGGATACACAGTACATAGAAGTTTATTGCTGACCTGTACGCTTCATCATTTCTCACAACGTCAGAATTCAGTTCGCCCGAATTCTGCGAATTTATGTGACAAATTTACAAAAACATAACAATTTTACGTTATGTTTAGTTTTTAGAAAAGGATGTTGACCGCATTGGTATGTTGGGACGACGCCATTTTGCGAAAGATTGCAAACATTTCGTTCAAGTTAGGTGAGGTTGATTTTACACGTCAACGCTTATTATTAAACATCGATTCTTGCACAGGGGCACCCAGTGAGGATCGGACTAATTAGTAATGGTTTACTCCACGACGAGGTGTCATTTCGTTTAAATTTCTGAAGTAAAATCTGATTTTTTAAAGAAGTTATTGGAAATAACTCTATTGGACAACATATTTAGCGTTTTTTTTCCTATTGTGATTATTATCATTATTGTTATTATTATTATTATTATTATTATTATTATTATTATTATTATTATTATTATTATTGTTATTATTATTATTATTATTGTTATTATTATTATTATCATTATTGTTATTATTATTATTATTGCTAATATTATTATTTTATAATTCTGCTTGTTCCTTCGTTCCTTTGTTTGCACGTATGTTACGCCCTGCCAATTCCTCATAAATAATGGACTATTCTGTTTTAATCGAAATGAAAGACGATAAAGAGTGGGAGAATGGAAGAAAGAAATAAAAAAAGAAAATGTAGATAGAGGAGGCGATAACGCTTTTATGTGTTTAATGTCTGCTTCAGTGAAATGAAAAAAAACTTCAGTTTCAAATCTTTTCATTTGTACCCTCTTACTTCTTTAAATAATGACCTGCATTGTTATTGCAATATTTGGGTAAAGTTGTCAAGCTCAAATATTTAACGACGCAACAGTGGAATTTCCATCGGTATTTTATAGTCTTGGATCTAGCAAGAAGCTTGTGCTATTAACTTAATATTGAGATTCTTCAGTAAATTCAAATAGCAAAACATTGGAGTTTTCACGAGTATTCCTACTACTGCTACTATTAATTATTATTATTATCGCCATTCTTCCGACAATTTTATAATTCCATTTTCCTACAACATTAAAAAAAATCTTTCAGAGCAAACGATTCCTGGAGTTTTTTCCAATCTTCTAGAGAATTTTAATTTTTCTTTCATTAAGTTAATTCTGTAAAGATCAGAATAAATAGTGAATCGAATCTGTAATATTTCCTCTATACGGCATAATGACAAGAATTTTTGCCAAGAGTTTTAAATGCTTTCGGTGAAGCCAGTTTTCGAGCAAATACATTCGCTATTATGATTAATTGCCATTGTTTTATTGATACTAATGCGTTAGTCTGTTCAGGAAGGGACAGGCGTAGTTATATTTAACCCCCTTCGTCCCCAAATAGTTGTAACATTTGTCCACACATTTCATAGACCAAATGTAACAACTATTATGGGACGGAAGTCCTAGTATTTAATCACCTTTGTCCCTAAATAGTTGTTACCGCGATAAAAAAAAAGAAGTTTTTATGGTCAGGAATTTATGCTAGCATTACTGACAGAAAAGAATGATATATCTATAATAAAGCTGGCAGACAAAAAAAGTTTGAAAGTTTCAGGAATCTCCCAAATTCTAAGTAGAGATCCATGATAATTTAAAAAGTAAAATATTGATAAATAAAAGTTAAATGTATCTTTGCTGTTAAAATAAAATAGAAACTTGAAAAATAGCTGCATTGAATCAATGTGGATTGACCGATCAGTACTCAAGGTTTTCTTCATTGAACAATCGTTGTGTTCAAATTAAATATAAAAACTATGATTTTGAATGCTGATTTTCGAGGCGGGTATGCAATTGCTTCCCTTGGGGAAGATAAGCACAGTTCAGTCTTCACCTCTTTCATTTGCGCCATTCACCTTCTATCGTACGATTATAAGCGTTATCAATCAATCTACTTGTATTATTTCAAACTATTGTTCTCATCTTGGTTGATATAGATGTTATTATAGACACAACGTTTCGATCAACTATCCTGTGGTCATCATCAGGTGTCCATTGGTTTGGCTGATATTGGGCATCTGTTTATTATGGCCTTATTTTGTCACTTTGATATCAGTTATTATTCCTACTGAATTGGGTACTACCAGATCTAGATATAGAAGTTGTTTATGCATGTTACTGTCAGTGGTCAGGAGTTCGATCGTTGGATCAGATAGTGAGTTAGTTAGTCTCATGGAATAGGGTTTTAGTAAAATTTTAAAATACCATTTTAATATATTTTGAGCACTTTGGAGGAAAGGGAATTTCTCGGCTACTGCTAATTAATGCTAAAAGCTCTTCGCTATGAATTGAGCACTCTGGTAGTCGGTAATGCTTATATATCGTATATAATGCGTTAAAAAATTCCTTTCTTCGTAGTGTGCGCTGATGGGCTAAGGGTGAGAGTCTTCGACTGATGTCAAATCGATCCCGGCTTGAAGCAACCACATGTCTAGCCACAGTGATGAGCTGTGATACAGCGAAACAGTCTGTGAATGATTATATATATATATATATATATATATATATATATATATATATATATATATATATATATATATATATAATTTATTTATTTATTATCGTTCATAACCATTTCCGACCCTCACCCGTAGATGTGCAGTTAAAATGCACTGAAACCAAGTTGCATCTTTGTTGTGAGTAAAATGATTTTGTCTATATGATAAAATTATAATAAATAAATAATTATCGCTCTACTACCTGTATCGAGCTCTTTTTTGAATTAACGCTGCGAACGTTGGAATTTATATATTACTTTCGTTCTCATCGCATCGGGTATATATATATATATATATATATATATATATATATATATATATATATATATCATCCACAGACAGACTGTTTCGTTGTATTACAGCTCATCAGTATATCTAGACATGCAATCGCTTCAGGATGGGACCATTTAAGGCCATCGACAGAAAGAAAGGCGAATTTTTGCGTGTTTATTTTTTCATAAACACACCAGTCACTCAGAGAACTCAATCGTTAGGAGAGTCTTGCATTATCAGCAGTAATAGTGACTGTTTACAAATTCATTCCTTACTCCACACAGTGCTCGGCCGATTAAATTATTTTATCGAGAGCTATCGTCATCCACAGACTGTTTCGCTGTATCACAACTCATCAGTGTGTCTGGACATCCGATCGCTTCAGACGAGAAATCTTATAATAGAAAATGTGATCTCCGGCAGGGATCGAACTAGCGTTCTCTTTTGTAGGAGAAACAACTACATTATTCATACCGATTAAAATAAAAATGTGGCGTCTATTTCATTTACGAGTATCCATTCTAATAACGTTTGAAGTAAGTTTCTGTTGAAACTTAGAAAAAAGTGTCTTATTTGTTCCTTATACTATCATTCTGTCGGATTCTAATCCATATTTGATCTCAGTTCATATATATATATATATATATATATATATTGCAAAAAGAAATTAAAAACTGCCTTGTGACTATCAGTTTCATGCCAAAAGTAATCATGAGAACATATATGCACACACACACACACACACACACACACACATATATATATACATATATATATATATACTCATATGAGAAAGAGGGATATATATATATATATATATATATATATATATATATATATATAGAGAGAGAGAGAGAGAGAGAGAGTTAGGGAGAAAAGTAGCGAAGGAATGGAGGATTGATTTACAAACTTGTAAACAAGTTAGAGGCACTTGAGGTGAATACGACTTTTTAAGAACATAATTCATCTGCAGTCGTTTGTTGCTTGGGGGGGGGTGTGAGGATTCCTTTGAAGCTCTCTTACGACAGATTGGTGACGTATTTTCCATGATTCATGCATACACACACGCGCGTGCGAGCACACACACACACACACACACACACACACACACACACATATATATATATAATGTTTTAACTGTTTAAATTTAAATGTTCCATATGGACGATAGACGTTTGTACATATAGACAGTGTGGGCATAGGAACTAATATGTTTGATAGCTTGATGCGTGAAATTCACGGTCCCCTTTCAATGCTGATTCCTATCTATCTATCTATCTATCTATCTATCTATCTATCTATCTATCTAATTACATTAATATCTATTTCATTTCTCAGTCTATTCATATCTATCTATCTATCTATATATCTATCTATCTATGTATCTATCTATCTATCTATCTCTTTGTTTACGTTAATATCTATCTAATCTCTCAGGCTGTTCATATCTATCTATCTATCTATTTATCTAATCTCTCAGGCTGTTCATATCTATCTATCTATCTATCTATCTATCTATCTATCTATCTATCTATCTATAGATAGATAGATAGATAGATAGATAGATATGAACAGACTGAGAAATGAGATAGATATTAATGTAATTAGATAGATAGATAGATAGATAGATAGATAGATAGATAGATAGATAGATATGAATACACTGATATTGACAGATAGATAGATAGATAGATAGATAGATAGATAGATAGATAGATAGATAGATAGATATGCGTACAATCATATTTGCTTTAGCCTTGTGAGATGTGCATATTCATACATAATGACCTGTGGTTTATACAGCAATAATTGAACAGGAGTTGTGTTTATCCGTTTGTTTTTTTGTGTCGGATTAGGTTTCCGGTTCCTTCTAAAGTCTTTTTCATTCTCTTTCACTTCCAGTGGCCATTGCATTTTAGTGGCATTATCGCCTTGCTTGGGATGAATTAATAAAAAAATACTATGCTGAGCGGACCTTAGTTTCAGTTTCTGACAGAGAGCGCATAATCCGTCATGATCAGCAGTTTCAACACCATTACACTCAAACCCTCGGCCACGATGACTTGTGACTTCATTCTAGTACAGCCATCGACGGCTTCTGAACACTTCTGTTTACCGAATTCCAATCATAAGACATGGGTCAACCCAGTTCGATAATATAAAAAAATCACCTTACTGACGAATCGATAATGATGAGATTCGAACCTGGGTCTTATGATTGGAAATCAAACGTTCTTATTACTCGACCACACATACATACATACATCGTGGAAGTCGCCTCGTGAGTAAGACCACCCCAGGACTCATAACACCCAAGGGTAAATTTCCAGGATGATTTCAATATCGAAAAATATTTTGGTAGATGGGGGTGATTCTCTGTTCACGTTTATGGCTGAGGAAGTCTGCCCTCGAGAAGCGGTCACGGCCACATGCATCACTCTATTGTACCCCTTTCGAGAAGAGGGTTGACGCCCTTCATATATGTTATGGGACCTTATCTATAACGACAGAGTGAACTCTTCCTGACACTATGAATACTACGCCTCTCAAGAGAGAGGGACGAGATGGAATTGAGTCGAGTCAATAGTAGTTCACTCCAAACCAGACTGACAGTCATACTAACACCTTCCACATCTTGTATTATTATTGCTGTGTAATATATCTTTGTTCGTGTTGTTCTTTCTTGGTCCTAAACTAGGAACATAATATATCTACTAGTTCAACTCAGCCTAAGCAAATCTTCAACACCAACAGCAATCAGATTTCTTCACGCCTCCTTGTCTGAAACAAGATGTTCTCAGGTGTTCTCAGGTGTTTATATCTATGTTGACCTTTTGAATTGTGCCCTTAAATGGCATAGGAACTAATATGTTTGATAGCTTAATGCGTGAAATTGACGGTCCCCTTCCAATGCTGATTCCCATCTATCTATCTATCTATCTATCTATCTATCTATCTATCTATCTATCTATCTATCTATGCGTCCTCAATGCAAGCCGCGCAAATGCTTCAAGCATTTGCGCGGCTTGCGTTATTTGCCTTGCGCGAGCTCACCATACAGCGCCTGTTTCGACATGCGAGCGTCCTCTAAGCGGACAAATTCACCAGCCCATCTAAGGATCATGGATTCAGTGACCGTTTAACGGCCACATCACGTTGACACACCGGTTCCCATACGATCACCGAAGTTAAACAACGAGTCTGGTCAGTACCAAAATGGTTGACCGCTTGGGAATATAGATGCTGTAAGCTTGGATGTGCGGATGGTGCAATGGAATTGTTAATCGGAGAGCCGAGTTTCAATTTTCAGTTGGTTTCACTTATACGCAAAATGAATCCACCTCTTATCCCCCAACTATGGGTTAATTAATAAACTTGTATCACTAAATCATTATTATCACCCCACAAAATTCTTACAGTCTAAAAATATTTTCAGGCTTTAAATAACCAGCAAAGTTTTGATAAGTCATAGAAAACGAATCAATCGATCAATTTGATCCATTATGGTAAAGGTACTAATGAACATTATATTAACTCGGCTGTCAGGGTTCTATGAAAATCAACAGCTGAATATCCAGTTTGACATTCGCTCTGGTAAGATGTGCATTAATGGCATATATGCAATCAAACGACACCGGGAAATTGTTTACCTCTCCAATAAAAATTGTATACCCTGCTATGTGGACTTCACAGTAGCATACGACCACATCAATAAACACTTTCTCTTCTCATCCATTAGAAAATGCCTTGCAAGTTCCGAATCCACTGAATGTCTGCATTTGATCGAAGAAATACATCGGTCCACAAAGTCGTACATGTCGTATCTGACATATATGTGACACGATTTACACAGACACACACAGACACACACACACACACACACACACACAGGCAGACAGACATGCAGACACACATATATATATATATGCATATGGATAGAGAGGGAGAGATATATGTTTATTTTGATTCATTTTCTTATAAATAAGCAGAAGTGTTTCCATTTTTACACACACACACATAGCAATAGAGTCACGAGAGCAAATATATATATATATATATATATATATATATATATATATGTGTGTGTGTGTGTGTGTGTGTGTGTGTGTGTGTGTGTATGAGTGTGTGTAAGCGCGCAATTTTATAAATTTATGTAGGAGTGTGTATTAGAAAATATGTTATAAGATGTGCGTACTTAAGTGAATGTATATTGCATGGGTGTGGATTTACTTATGTATTTAGGTGGGTATTGGTAATTGGCGAATATTAGCAGGTTTTATACATTCACACACACACGCACACACACACACACACGCACACACACACACACACACACACACACACACACACACCTGCTAATATATATATATATATATATATATATATATATATATATATATATATATATATATATATATATGATGGAGTTCTAAAATTTTCTCGGCCAGACCCATTTTTCAGTATGTTTCAATAATCAAACAACAAAATACTGATATTTAGAACTCAGGCCGAGAAGTTTTCACCACATCCTTGTCTGTATAATAAATAGATGGTATCTATATAAAAAAAACAAAACAAAAAAAAACACTACTTCTTCCTAGGATCATACTACTGGCGCTTTCCGGCCAAGATCTAATTCTCTCTCCCCACCCCTGCGAACTCTGCCGAGGGTGCTGAAATATTCTCGGTTTCACACACACACACACACACACACACACACACACACACACACACACACACACACACACACACATACATATATATATATATATATAATGGCTGAATACTCGTTTCTGAGTACACTCGTCTAAGAGTAGTTAGGGTGGTTAGCTAGTCCATGTTGCGGACGCCTACTCAGTCACATTTGTATTTTTAACACCCACAATGTTGTTTATATTGGCACTATACTGGGCGAACTTTAGTTTCGGTTTTGGGGTGAGAGAGCATAACTTGATGTGCCCAGTACTTTGAACAAGTCAATACTCTCAAACCCTCGGTCACGATGACTCGGGACTTCTTGCTAAAACAAGCATCCCGAACAGTTCCGTCTATTCTCAAGACTTTGGTCAACCCGTGGCATGGTTTTCAGCCGTTTTCCAACGCCGTCGCACGTTAAAATCAATTCTACAGTCCGATATCACGAAGACATATTCCTGACAAACGAGTGGCTCAGTGATTAAAACGTTTACTTTACCGACTATGAGGCCCAGGTTCAAATCTCACCAGAGTCGACTTGTCAACTATCCTACCCCTCGCTCTCTCTATGTCTGTCTGTCTCTCTCTCTCTATATATTACATAACAGAGAAATCCAAAATTACCTCATGCGTATAGACTATATACCAACGGATTTATTACCTGTACTATATATATGTGTGTGTGTGTGTAAATAAATATAGATAACTATACTCGTGCCGAAAAACCATCGAATTCTTGATTTAACAATAGCCAAATCAATCACGAAGGGGAAAAAAAGTTTTTAAAAAAGAAAGAGCCAGGAACATGAAAGTCTGTCGAAAATAATCGCACAGATACAGGTTCAAGGCCCAAAGAAAAAACCCCGATATGGGTAAACAACTAACTAAAGAGATCTGCCTAAGTGAAACCTTGGTAGGTTTGTCTGGCTGATTAAGTTTGACTATATATATATATATATATATATATATATTTTTTTTGAATTGGACATAGCCCGACAATTTATTTTAAAGACATTTATATTATGTTTAACGTTCTTTTTATAGATACATGTATTTAAGCAAATGCTCTGTTTTATAATAAACAGTATTAAATAACATTTACCGGAGAGCGAAAATTTTCTATGAAAATTTCTCGGACATTCAGGCCGGTAAATGTTATTTAATACTGTTTATTATAAAACAGAGCATTTGCTTAAATACATGTATCTATAAAAAGAACGTTAAACATAATATAAATGTCTATAATATATATATATATATATATATATATATATATATATATATATATATATAACATGATTGTAACTGTGAATAGCACACATAATTTGATTAACAGACCGAAATGGTTGGTGACATAATATGTAAGTTTTTTATTCACATCAGGTTGTGGAAACGATATATACATTTTATATGTCAAGAACAAATTTGGGAAAATCTATAACAAAGCGGAAAACATTTTTCGTGTGACGGGTTTCGTCCTTTAGGACTTCATCGGACTAATGTGATGTTTACGTTGATGCGATTACACATGCGTATGAAGGAGAGGGGACTTTGAAAATTTTAAATTTAAATTAATTTAAAAAAAATGTTTGGGCAGTTAGCCTGGCCGATTTTGTTTAGATTCTTTTTATTTATGTTTTTATGTCTTTTGTTATTCAGTATCCCGCATTGCGACAATAGAAACTCCGAAGAAAGGTGAAATATAAGAACCGGGATGTAAATTTACTGTGAATGATGTAACGATTAAAGCATTTTTAATACATTTTCGTGTGATATTAAATGAAATCGCCTAGGCTATAAACCTGAACACATTTAAAGAAGAAGATTGTTATTATAATGCTCGATATCAAGAGATAGTTTTAAAGTAATGAGACGAGATAAGTAAACATTTGATTTTATTTATTGATACATGTGTGTGTGTGTATGTCTGTGTTTAAATTTCGTCAGCAATCACTCATTAATACGCATTTTCCTAAAAAAATGATCTTCTCTTCTGTGTTCTTTTTGACAGACCATTTTCTTTTTCTTTCTTTTTCTTTTATAGTCTACTTAAAAACGCTAAAACGTTTGACCAACACTTGATGACTACTCTAATAAATTGTCTCATTTCCGCCCGATTCATTTAAATACTTTGCCCCTAATGAGACTAGCCCAAGTTGACCAGGGCTGGAGCCAGGTCGGCGAGACGTGTGCCAACACAATTTTGCCACTCAGCCTTCAAAGTCATCGACTTCAAGCATCGACGACATGCAGCATATATCGACCAACCCAACCCGTAACTCCCTTTCAACCAAGTGGTATTTCTGTAGTAAGTGTCTAGCCATGGCTACAGTGTTAGCATTTAGGTATGAAGAATGAATATTCAGAGGTTCTTTTCTAAGTCACATTTCGGAAAGACGTATTAAAAAAATGAGTTGACGAGTTGAACATACTTTTAAAACAAATCAATTTTCTTTTGATAAGTATTTACCCTGTTTGACGGCCTAAAAAATATACGGGGTCAGATAAGATCCCTCCCTTTTCAGCAGGGGATATCCAGGAAAGGACATTAATGGTATAATGCAACAAATATAGGCTATCCATTAATAATGGAAATCAATAAACAAAAGTAGGTACCCCCGAAGAAACGTGATACCTAAGGTTTAAAATAATAATAATAATAAAATCTTTCTTGAAGCTTATATTTTAGTTTTAATTTCAAGCTAATATATTAAATTTAATATTTCTACAAAGCAAAATACTTTGCTCTATTTCAAAACTAATTTAAATTGACTGGAATGATTTTTTAAAACAACAAAAATCGCTGAATTTAGTGCCATTTTAGCCATCTGACATCACAATGTAATTCTCTCGTTCAAAAAATAGAATATACTTTTGTGAAACTTTATTTGGGGGATACTAGCTAATTTAAAGTTTGCTTAATCTGATTTGAAACAAATATTACTTTTAGTTTAAAATATCGCAGGAATGCATTTTTTTAGCACAGAGGTAGGAGTTTATTTAAGGTGCTGACAGGTTGACAGCTTGACTGACAGCCTGAGGTTTATCTAATTTTTTTACGGGGGAAATATCTGTAAAATGGCTTGAGAAATATAACGTGGTCGCCTTTTTATATAATTGTAACTACTCAGTAATCTTAAAAATTTAGGGAAATATTCTCCATAATCTAATGTTTTACTGAATTGTTTGGCTTTACTATAGTTATCGCTCCTATTTTCTGATAATGTCGTATATGGGCGTCCGTATTTACAAAAATTGGTACATTTATACACACAAAAATAAGAGGAAGATTAACAGATTTACAGTTTAAATAATCTGAATTAAAACAAATATTACTTTTAGGTTAAAATATCGTAGAATAACATTTTTAATACAGGTAGATGTTTTTATGAAGTGTTGATAGATTTATGGATGGCATTTTAAAGTAAAAGGCATTTAACTGTAAAAATTACTTGAATACAAAGTGATCACCTTTTTATATAATTTTTAACTGCACAGTAATCTTTCAAATTTACAAAAATATTCTAATAATCTAATATTTTATTGAATTTTAGGTATGACACTGCGGCTATAAGGTGGTTAAACATTAATTCTGGGCAGAGAAGGATTAAGCCCAAAATGAAACATAAACTAGAAGATAGAGAGATAGAAAGAGAGAATGGAAAAAAATTTCCCTGGTAATGTGGAAGTGAAGAAAGGGCCATCTGGATTTTATAGTACAAATTGGAACGATGCACTAAGAGTTTACTTTCTTTATCTATCGAAAATCTGGCATGCGGGTAAAGCAAATTGGGAACTGGCTTTATCTCTTTATTGAGAAATTAGGAAAACACGTGTCACTGGCAAACAGTAAAGTAGGCAGGAATTATATTTTTGTTAGCGAAAACGAAATGAGAAATGAAAACAGGATGAACCCGCTACGATGGTTAACATTACGAAAATCGATCTGTCATAACAGGCAGGTAATCAGGCCTATGTTTTCGCTGAAACGGCGACCGGCCCAGGGATAGAAAACAGAGAGTCTCTTTGTTGAGAATTTAGGTAAACAAATATATTTTCATTGACGAAAACAAACTGGGAAATAATGTTCTCTTGCTCGGTAGGTTAAATAAGAACGAATTTCTCTTAACGGGTCGGATGTACTGTACGATTAAGGTTGGAGTTATGAAAAAAATTCTGTCATCGGTGGTCTGGATTATATTTTCTCTGGACAAAGATAAGAAAATAGAAAATAGGAAAATAGAAAAGAAAAGGAAAATAGAAAAGAAATAGGAAAATAGAAAAGAAACAGAAAAATAGAAAAGAATCAGAATATTAAAATTAATGACTAGAATAAAACTCTGTCCTTTCTCTTACGTACTTTAAAAATTAGATTTGTCACAAAGACAATTAGGTCATCCCTGAGAAGTAGACAGAGTTAGAATATCGAGAAGGAAGGAGGAAGGGGAAGAATTTAGCCCGCATGTGCGGAGTAGCAGTGCGAGATATGAGGTGAAGCATGTTGGAGTTAAGGGAAGAGCAATTCATATGATTACTCCCAAGGAAGGTGTATAGTTTTCCAAATTTGGAAAGTTGATTAAGAAAGCAGAAATAAGGAACAAAGAAAACCCGTATTGGAATTAATGAAAATTAAGGAATCACCGAATCACCGGAGCCCTTCGGTGTGCCGAAGTGCATATAAGCAGATGACTTTGGGGATCCTTACAGCCTCGTGTCCATTACCATTCGCGCAGCTGTATGTAAAAATCATATCTTCCTGCTCACGATATAAATATCCTGTCATTGTTACACAGAGCACTTCTAAGTTAACTCATTACTACACACGTTAAACGTTGAAGAGAGGCTAGTTACAAATGTACATGAATGACAAATGTAACCTCGTCTCCGTGGCAACTTATCGCTATCTACTGTAAACTTTCTTTAAACTTAAAAAACGAAGGATTATATGGACCTTCGTGCTTGTTTTGGTGTGAGGAGCCCGCCATCCAAGTTTGTAAATGTATTTTTGATACATCATGTATATTACTTCCTATGATGATGAAACAAGTGAAAAAGTTGGAGTTTTTAACAAAGGAAATTATGTTGTGTTGACAAATTTGTTAATATGTCCGATTTTAGATTAAAAAAATCATTCTAATTCAAATTCATTTTGAAATACAGTGATGTATTTTGCTTCTTGTACTTATTAAATTTAATCAGTTAGATTGGAATTGAAACTAAAATAAAAGATTCAAGAGAACTTTTTCTTTATTAAAATTTATTTTAAACCTTAACTGTCACTAACTTTTGTAGGCACACATACACACACACACACACACACATATACACACACATACACGCACACACACATACACGCACAAACACATACACACGTACACACACATACACGCACACACACATATATATATTAGGAAACGATATTTCTAGACTCTTTTTTCCATTTAGTTCCTTTGTTCAGCCTGTCATTTGGATTTTTAAGTGCCTCTTAAAACTTCCTTGATTATGAGTTTCCTCTTACAGTGAAGTCCATGGTAAGTGTCAATCTTGGAATGGCCACGTTGCTAACGCATGATCTGCGCCTTCTTGGGCTGGAAACTATGTGATAAAGAAGCCGAATTAATTGTGAAAGTATCTGGTCTTTTCAATCACTGCGATTAAAAACATTTCGTTGTACAAATATGGCGTATTTGTATAAGTTAAAGATGCAAAATGCTGAACCAAACGAAACTCTAAGTGTGTCTGCGATATTTGTTTGCAATGACATCAGTAATATTGATTATGATGCTGATGATCACTTCCGGTTCCACTAAGGAATGCTGGGAGTAAACGGATCAGTCGGCAGTTTTGAATAAAATAGTTGCTGAGTTTACCGCGTCTCGTGTCGTCTTTGTGTTGCTTTAGCTTTTCAGTGACCAGTCTCATATAATTTATCTTTACACCCTAAGCCTAGTGGAACAACATGGCGTCAGAGAGGGATCCATTCTAAAAGAAGAAAATTATTGTCTAGTAGAAGAACAGGACTCAATGCGAAAAAAAAAAAATTAGAAAAACAAAAATGTTCAAATTAATTACACCAGAGCAGTTCGACTTTACAAATACAGGAAATTGGCAGAAATGGTCACAGAGATTTCAACGCTGTCGAGAAGAATCGAAACACTAGGAAGAAGATAACAAAACTAAAATCTCTACATTAATATACTTCACGGGGAGCGAAGCCTAAAATATATTCTGGATATTTTCTTTCTTATGACGAGAAGGGGTAAATGTGTACGACTCAGTTTTGGAAAAATCCAATCCTTACTTCGTATCTAAAAGAAATATAGTTCATTAAAAAGCAAATTTTCATCTTAGAGTTCAGTTACCAGGAGAACAAGTGGAAACCTTTATTTGCGCATTGCACGAATTATCATGTAAGATTCCAAAGAAAAATGACCAATTTAGAGACTGTCTTGTGATAGGACTACAGACTAAGGACCTATCCAAAATTACAGTTAATTCCTGATTTGAGATACAAGATACGGAGATGGCCAGGAACAGTGAGCAAATAAAATCTCAAATGGAAGAAATAAACGAGAAAAATGTAGGCGAACTAAAGCCCTTGAGAAACCCACGAGACACAGCAAAAAGAAAAAATGGAAAAGCAGTAACAACTGCAGTAGATGTAATAGAAAAGAATGATTTTAAAAACTGTCCGGTGAACTGTAGCCAGTAGAACTAAAACTAATACGATACAGACCGTAAATGAAGAAAAGAAATATTTTATAGGAAAGTTAATAGAAACAGATTTAAATAACCCGTGTTATAAAATTAAAAAAAAAAATTGCAAAACAACGGCGAGGTTTAAAATCGACACAGGCGCCGACATAAATATCGTAAGCGAAATGTAAAAAAAATCTGAAAGAAAAACCCTTTTAAAACCAGCAAATAGTACCCTCAGAAGTCCTTGAGAAATAATTCAGTGCATTATAAAATTTAATACCTCTATAGAAGAAGGTAAGGACAGATTTAGAGGTATATGCCATTAAATGTGTAAAGGAAGCGAACTTATTGTCTAGAAAAAGGCTTATAAAATGATTTTATTAAAACGTTTAGGCAAAATAGAACATGTGGCTTTATTTTACGCCTGCGGATGTATGAATGGAGACCCAGATAAAAAAAGTTTTGAAAGATGACGCTTTACCTTGCTGCGTAACAATGATGGAATTCAACCCCGCAGCAAGGAAAGACTAAAAGCCTTTCAGGAGTTACCTGTCCCTACAAATTTAAGTGAATTACGTCGTATAATCGACATGGTCAATTACTTAGGCAAATTCTTATTGAACTTGTCTGAAGTAATACAACCAATGATAGAATTATCAAAAAAAGAAAAAGAAAAAAAAAGGAAAGAAAATAAAAAAGGAAAGAAAAAAAAGGAAAGAAAAAAAACACTGTATGGGAGTGAGAGTGGGATTGATCTGAAGTGGAAGTTGGCTGGAGTAAAGAAATAAATTAGACACTGGTTTGGAGAAATGACCAAAGATTTATTTTAATTTACAAGATATGAAAATGTCTCTGGTAAGTCGTATAGTGTAGCGTTCGAATGTACGGTGTACGAGGTGTGAAACGAGAACGTGAAAAAGGAGTATGCATAGCCCGGCTGACTGCTTGTTGGCTATCAGTTTAGGCTTGTCGCGTTAATAGTGGAGTCAGTTCTCTTTCTGCATTCACAGAAGGTCGTTTTCACAGCCTATCGGTCGGACGAGCAGTCAGTCGTGCTCTCGGGTAGTCTTTATGGGTAGCGTGTGTATGTGAAATCTCACTCTCTCTCTCTGCTCTCTCTGCTCTCTCTCCGCTGTCCGGTTACACTTATAGCCTATATAAAGGAAACGCACAGACGTAGTTGTAGATATCTGTGGCATGCGAGAGTCGCGTCGATAATGACCAGCACTCTGGTATATTTGTGTTTGTTTTAAAATTTGTTTTAAGTAGAGTGCGGCGTGTGTGCAACTTAGCTAGACGAAAATTGGTGTGTAGTTAGAGATATATGTTTGCTAATAATTGCATAAATTTGGCTTTGTTATCTTTAAATATGCGTAAATTACGTTTTCTGCTACAGGATTACCCGCAAAAGAATTATTTTAAGAGTAAAGGAATTACTAACTCAAGACCCAACTCTATCGTGCTATGATCCAGTCCTACAGTAGTTAGCGCTGCTGCTCGCAGTTATGGTCTCGGTGCAGCTCTATTTCAATAAATAGATAGCAGTTTAAAAAGAGAAGGAGGACAACAACACCCAGAAAACAGTCTGCCTGTCTTATGTGAAGGGTTATCAGAGAAAATACAAAGGATCTGCGGTCCATATAACATCAGGACAACCTTCAAAAGCTGGACGATAATTTGCAGATACCTCACCCGAGTAAGACCCTCCCCCAGAGGAGAACATTACTAAAAACTGTGTGTACACCATCCCGTGCAGTTGTGGAAAGAAATATAAAGGGGAGACAGGCTGCCCCCTTAAAGTAAGGCTTTAAGAAAGCTGTAACAAGAGAGGAAAAGGAAAAATCAAGCGTGGCTGACAACATATGGGGAGAGAAGGGAGATCACCGCCCTCCCTGGGATCAGGTTGAGATCATAGAAAAGGAACACCATTGGAAAACTTCGTAAACTTAAGGAATCAGCATATATGCTAGGCCACAAAAATCTCTTGAGCCGACCAAGCATAGAAATAAATACAATATAGGAACCAGTAATAAGAAGTGCCAGAGAAAAGCGATAATAAGAACAAAGTTGCAATATGAGCTCTGATAAAAACATTAAATGATAACAACAAAAATTGCAATATGAGCACTGGTAAAAATGGTTGGGGAGACATTAGGTTTATAATACCCAGAAATTCATACACACGTGTCCTGGCTGGTTAGATCCAGTGACAGGACCCAAAGAGTGTGAGTTCAATACTCGGTTAAGGCAGTGGAGAACTTTCAGAGGGAAAATTAACAGGAGATAACTGATAACTGATATCTATTATACATGGCACGTGGAACTAGAATAGTCTACCACGGCGAGCGAAATAAAGGGTTCAGTTCGACATTCCACTAATTGAAGAAGGCCGGAGCGTACAACGGCCGAAACGTTGTAATAAATATGGCGACAAAGATGAGGACAATAGTCCGAATGATGTAAATAAGACATATTGAGTCCTAAGGGACACAGACAGAGCGCATAATCTACCGAGCAAGAATGTGTAAATGGTTGGCAGAACAAGTATTAGGAGATAATACAAAAAGCCAAATTTTACTAAGAGCTACAAAAATAAGAAGTTGTAGAGAGCTATGATCACCAACGTCCTGAAGGGACACGGACACTTAAGAAGTTGCTTTCATTTTCTTTAGAACTTGGAGCCTTAAACCTAATGTCTCCCCTGCCTGCCTGCTGCTGTCGTCACTTCTCCGTCGCTTCACATTTGGTACTGCTACCGATGAAACCTTGCCGTGAAGCTCGGCTCTCTCCACCGTCGTTTTGCTTTCTTTGTTTATTAACAGCCTCCATACGGTATTCATTTCTCTGCTAGACATTTATGTTTTTATTTACATATTTATTTAGTTATTTGTTGGGCAATACAAAGTTCGGTGCATAGCCTGAGTTTTAAAGTAAAGTTGAGAACATAACAGACAAAACTTTTAAAATCAGCATAGTAATCACTATTTTAATGAAAGCATTTTACACAAGGCAAAGATTGGTGCTTAAGCCAGTTCCGCCACAAGTCAAGATTCTTGGAGCTTCACACGAGGAACAAACTCATTTGCTTTGGATTACAACACAAATTAATAATTGTTACATTCGGCAAGAGGTTAAAGTCTTTTAGCAACAAAACGGTTTAGACGTTTTGTTTTTTTAGCAAAAAGAACAAATAAGAGTTTTCAGTTATCATAAAGGCTGCGTTTTTATAACATGCGATCATCATCATCATCATCATCATCATCATCATCATCATCATCAGTCTCATGACCGTGTGTGGTCGTAGGGTCACTACACATTTGAACACCTGATCAGCTCCTTCCATATATTTCGACTCCAATGTCCGAGCCTTTGTGAATGACATTGTCAGTCCAGTTTCTCCTCTGTCTACCTCCTTTCCTACCTTTGTTGGTACCTGTTATATTGGAATAAAGTGTCGCTTCCGACACTTGGGTTTGAACACAGATCACCAGAGACCAAACGTCCCATTTTGAATAAGTAGATCACGTCATCTAAAAAGAAATGTATATATGTGAACTAGTGTGGCGTCTAATTGACCACTCATTCTGTTCTGTCCTCTATTACTATTCGGATCACTATTCGGTGGTTACTTTTGGAGTGAGTATTATCGAGCAAGTAGTATTAGTGCGGGTGTTATTCGAAGGCATCTGACACCAGTTTTTTTCAACGACGTTACTGTAGTTGTATCTGCTATTACAATGTCTCTGCTACAACGACCATAACGAAAGTGACAACGAGTAGTCGTTGACATTACAAAAATGGCAACGAGTGTTCGTTGACATCACAAAAGTACCTTGTAGGATGGTAGAGGAAACACTGTTGCCTCTTATAACCTGTCTATACCATTCAAACTATCTCCTCTTGTCAGTTGTCATGAGGTCTTTTCTGAGGTCTTCCCACGGGCCTGTTTCTTGTTTGGTGATGCCTCGCACTGTATCATTTGTGATGCGGTCGACGTAGATGCCTGGGATCGTAAGCATCTCATGTCTAATGCTTGGATTCTTCGCTGTATTTCTGTTTTACGTGTTTTAGAAATCTTATATTTTATGCACGTTTTAAAACGACGCAATTTCTGATTTTTTGTTGATTCACATGGGTAATTTGTCTAATTGCTAATCGTTTATTATAAGTAATTACAGTTTTAGAAATGTTATTTTTATAAGCAGTGACGTACGAACTGCAAAACTGGTAATAGAATTAGAAATCATATTAGATACAGTTCGTTATTTATATATATATATTTTTTATTTTTCATGTTTTCACTGAAGTATTTTGATTTCAGTTGTTCACCCTGTTGACATAACGAAAGTTCTGATCGTCAACTTCCTTTCATTCGTGAGTGTGAGAGGTGCTTGTGGTCTGTCTTTACAAGTGGGGACATCCTACGAAACCTTGCTGAACGCATAGGGAATATTTGGGCTGATGCTATCAAGTAATTCGAACACTTTGAGGCTTTTTAACTAGGACTTAAAACTTCATTTAAAATTATTCACTAATTTTATTTGATTTCCAATGGATTTCAGAATAAAGTTGGAAACGGTTGATTTTCGATATTGCTTCGACTGAAGGCAAATTCATACGGGTTCTTTTTTCTATGTGCCGTGTCCCTTTAGGACGTTGGTGATCATGGTTCTCCACAATTTCCTGTCCTTTGTATCTCTTAATAAATGTTGTCTTTTTGTTATCTATCTTAAAAACCGTTCCACTGTCCATTTAAACAAACTCGCATAGTAGGTTATACGTTGTTTTTCTCTGTCCCTCTTGCCTTCAATCTGTCCTGTGAGTATCAAATTTTTCAAGCCCTCTTTTCTCATTATATGCACTAGAAGATTCAACTATCTCTTTCTGATGTTGAGTATAAATATTATTTTGTTTCCATTTTCTCTAAAACTTCGTCGTTCGGTCCATGATATTTTCAGGATTCTTCTGTAGAATTACATTTCTGTTGCTTTAAGTCTCTTCTTCATCTGTGAGAAGTGCCCAGCATTCACTGCCATATCAGAGAACTGCTGTTACGTAACAGTTCAGTAATCTTTTCTTTGTTTCTAAGGGAATTCTTGTTTCTTAATACTTTGCTTAACTTTTGAAAGACAACTTTCGCTATTCCATTCAAACAGCATAAAGAGTAGATAGTTTAATTTTAATATTAATAGATTGTTAACCATTTTTAATTATGGATTCGGTTGTGGAAATACGTAATAAAGCTAGAAAATGTCCGTGGGAAAGTGGAGTGTGAGATAAAGCAGAAAGCTAAGTCACTCGTTTAAAAAATGCCAGCATGAAAATAGACATGACTGGGTCGGAACAGTAAGTCACTATGAACTGTGCAAACAACTAGTATTCACCAACCGTATAAGACTATATATATATATATATATATATGCAGAAATATAGTTTTAAAGTGTGGTATATTTATAGGGATAAAGTGCTCATTATCAGAGATAGAGTGTATGTAAATATAAATATAAAAGTGAACATTGAAGTCAACACTCAGAGGCGACAGGCTGTTTCATGCTAGACGCAATCGTCAGGCCTGACGATTGCGTCTAGCAGGAAACAGCCTGTCGTCTCCGAGTGTTGACTTCAATGTTCACTTTTATATACACATATATATAGTCTTATCACTTCATCTTTATATATATATATATATATATATATATATATATATATATATATATATATAATGATAAAGAGATAGGGCTAGATAGATGAAGAAATTGGGATATATATATATATATTTATATTCATACAAGGTAAAATGAGTAAATTGTCGCCATTTTATATTTTTAATTTCGCGCATGCGTGTTGTTTTTTGTGAATTTGTCCACTGTGCAATATAGGAATGTCAGCTGGGCAATCTCTGTGAGAAAAAGAGCACCATCACGCAATTCACTCTGTCAGAAATTTGGAAATGGCAGGCTGTACTGCTTGGCATTCGCACCGGAAGCTCCAATACGGACATTTCAGAAGGTTTGGGTGTCAATCCAAGGACTGTGCAGAGGATTCGGAAAGCGTTGGATAATATATTCAGTCAACATCATAGTTTTTGGATTGATCTCTATTGATGGCGACGTTATGCCTCTCTTCATCTTCTCATAGGGCCTCAAACTCAACACCGAGGCCTACACCAGTCCTGCCCTGGTTTAAGCGCGTGGCTATGTCTGGCAACAGGAGTTTAAAGAAATTAACTTGGACTTTGGTAACCAGACGCTTCTCTATAGCCAAGTGGTTGTGGATGACGGTATATATATATATATATATATATATATATATATATATATATATATTAAATAAAAACAGACCACTTTAAGGTTCCGTATAATAAATTATTTCACCATAGCCCTTTTAAAGGACAGCGGATCATCAGATTGAAAATAATTGAAAAGTGAAATAATTTATTATATGGAACCTTAAAGTGGTCTGTTTTTATTTAAATTATTAGCTCTGATCTACATTGAGCTCTCTGGATTTTATCCTCCTTGGGTCTACCCATACGGATTACCTAGTTTTTCGTAAACTATATATATATATATATATATGTATATATATATATATATATATATATATATATATAAAACTGATACTTAGACATGTCATTCAACGATACTAGGAACAATTTCAGCGACAAATTTATTATTGTTGTATCCAAGTATGATTTGCCGAAGTAGACATAAATTAATCAGAAACGTTTTTTTTTATTTTTAACTTAGTACTAACCATTTAGTTAAATGGAGGTGTGTACCAAATTCTACAGAAATTAAAATTGACTAATCAGGAAATTCATTCATAGATAATTTAAAAGTCTAAATCTGAAAGTTATAATAAACAAATTTAAAAAAAGTAGATTTCCTCGACGTAACACTAGACCTAGTCAATAATAACATACCAACCCTACATGAAAACTAATGCAAATCCATTATATATCCACCCAAATTTAAATCACCATCCATCCATAATCAAACACATACCCTCCTCCATAGAATATAGAATCAGTAATAACTCTTCCAGCGAAGATGTATTTTATAAACGTAGCAAATTTTACAACACTGCTTTAAAAGATAGTGGCTATAAGTGCCCTGGCATTAAATATAGGAAACATAACAGTGTTAGTGGGAAAAATAGAAAGAGAAAAATCATTTGGTACACTCTCCCATTTAACCAAATGGTTAGTACTAAGTTAGGATAGAAGTTTCTCAATTTAATTGAGAAACACTTCCCTAGTAATAATCTTCTTAGTAATATTTCTAATAAAAATACACTTAAATTAAGCTATAGCTGTACAGATAAGCTTGAAAAAATCATTAAAAAACATATTAATAAAATTTTAAATCAACACTTAAACCTAAGTAACAATAGACATCCCAAAGCAACAAAAAATAATGATACCAACTTCTGTAATTGTAGAAATCCTAACGACCGTTCATTACAAAATAGATGTTCAACAGACTCTGTTGTTTACCTAAGTACTATTTCATCTAGAGAAAATCCAACAGATAAAAATTTTTATATAGGTAATACCAAAAATTCATTTAAAACTCGGTGGTATCAACACATATCATCTTTCAACAACAATGACTACCGTAATAGAACGTCGCTTTCTAAATATTTTGGCACTTAAAAGTAGTTTACAAAACTCTTATGGTAAAATGGAAAATATTAAAAATAACTAGAACATGTAAATCCTTTCATGATCCATGCCCCCTATGTTTACAAGAAAAATTGCATATTATAACGTTTCCTAACAACAAAAACTTATTCAACTATAATATTGCAATGTTTTACCGCTTATTCAGTATAATTAACAACCTATATAGTTGTTTCCACATTTTTAATTTTACCTATTGGCCCCTTTAAGAAGCTTATTGAGTATATTAAAAAAACAAAAAAATTAATTATTTCTTAAAAAAATCCGTTTCTGATAAATTTATGTCTACTTTAACAAATCGGCAAATCATTCTTGGATAAACCAATAATACATTTGTTGCTGAAATTGTTCCCTAAATAACATGTCTAAGCATCAGTTTTCTTGACATGTAAAAATAACCCACCCATCTTCCCCCTTTGACCATATTTTTATATTTGAGCGTAGAACTGATGTACATTGGTTATTCTAGACATACCCATAAGTATATTTTTAAATCTGACATTATGCCCCCACTTTAATTTACAAAAACAGGTAGAGATTTGTTTTAAAAATTTCCCTAATAAATCATTTTTATCACAAGTTATCTACCATCGTTTGAAGAAGTACCATGAAAGTTTTTGTTTAGCGATGTAAAATGTTTTTATTGTAATTTAATATATATATATATATATATATATATATATATATATATATATATATATATATATATATATAGCTAACTAACTAGCTCGCTAGCTAGCTAGATAGAGTTTCTGGAATATATATATATATATATATATATATATATATATATATATATATATATATATATAAATATATATATATAGAGATAGATAGATAGGTAGATAGATAAAAGAGGAGACTGTGAGAGAGAGACACAGAGAGAGAGAGAGAGAGAAAGAGAGAGAGAAAGAGAGTTGACATGACGCAAAAAAATCTCAGGTATAGATAAAAACAAACGGACATCTGGCGTAGGGAGTATGAAAGGACAAACAGAGAAATAAATGATAAGAATGGGATAGATCGATCGATCAATTGGTAGATAGATGAAGAGCCTGTAATGTATAGATAGATGGATAGATAAATAGGTGAAAATACTGGGATAAATAGATAGAGGTATAGGTAAATAGACTGGGATATATATATATATATATATATATATATAAAAGTGGACATGGAAGTCAGCACTTAGAGGCGACAGTCTGTTTCATGCTAGTGCAATCGTCAGGCGACTAGTGCTGTTATTTTTCTCGGCTGTTTATATAAGGGTCAGTGGTGCATTATGGGTAGTATATTTTGGCGGGTACTTTTACCGGAAGTCGCTTATTTGTTTATTTATTTATGTCAAATTATTTTGCTTGTTTTTTTGTTTGTTTTTTTATTTTTTATCTTATATATTTATTCATTTATTCTTTTGTTTTGGTCGGTGTTTTTGGTTAACGTAGTAAAAAAAATTTTTTTTACTACGTTAACCAAAAACACCGACCAAAACAAAAGAATAAATGAATAAATATATAAGATAAAAAATAAAAAAACAAACAAAAAAACAAGCAAAATAATTTGACATAAATAAATAAACAAATAAGCGACTTCCGGTAAAAGTACCCGCCAAAATATACTACCCATAATGCACCACTGACCCTTATATAAACAGCCGAGAAAAATAACAGCACTAGTCGCCTGACGATTGCACTAGCATGAAACAGACTGTCGCCTCTAAGTGCTGACTTCCATGTCCACTTTTATATTTACACACGCTCTATCTCTGATATTGAGCACTTTACCCCATAAATATAGCACACTTTAAGACTATATTTCCGCATATATATATATATATATATATATATATATATATATATATATATATATATATATATATATCTTTTTTTATGTTCCGCGTCTACTTCCTCCTTTCCTTGTAGTTCCCAATAAGTTTTGTTTTTTTTGCTTCTTCTCATAGATTCTGCTCTACCATAGATATTAATGGTTTGAGCGATACAATAGACAGTGAAAGGTAGGCACACCGAAGAACGAATCGGTGGGTTTAATATTAAATTTGAACGCTAAGAAAGAAAAGTTTTATATCTTACATTTGTTCAGTCGGAGAACGTTGTAAGGAATGCCATCAATATGCAAATGAAACGCTAACGTGAAATCGGACCACAATTTGCTTTGAAACCACGGTCAGCGAAGCTACCATAATGTCTTGAGATGCATGTGTGGTTTTTGATAGCTTTTTCGCTTTCATTTTTCTTTTTAATTGATATTGAGTGTTTTTTTTTCAGGTATTTTTTGAATCCGATTTCACTGGCTGCTTTAAATATTTTTCTTTTCAAATAATAGAACGAAGCGAAATTTTAAAATTTATTCAGAGTAAATAAAAGCGATAAGGTAACCTAGCCCAGTTGAATTAACTATCTCTGCTTGTACTCATATAAGTGTATTCATAATCTGAGATTATCTATCTATCTATCTATCTATCTATCTATCTATCTATCTATCTATCTATCTATCTAAGCTTATTTATATTTCCATATCTAATGATACAATGGTTAGCAATTCGGAACGTGAAATCGGCTATCTGAGTTCGTGGCATTCACTTTCACTAATGTTCCCCTGGGAAAGTTATGAGCCCATTTCTCCTCCCTTCCAGCAATGAATAAAATAGCAGAGAAAACTTTCTTTAGACGTGGTTGGCAGCCAGTCTTGAAGAAGGAAAATTCTGAATTTAAAGTATCATGTAGCACTGGTGTAGCACATACAATCCAGCCATCTACAAGATCAACAAGATCATAACCTCAACTGCGTCG
>OZ038512.1:57891194-57966194 GCA_964036315.1 Acanthosepion esculentum | reverse complement strand
GCGGACTTGGCAGTTACGCCAAACTGCGTGCGTTGCGGTGGGGCGGTTGAGTCCTTGGGGCACATCTTCTTCGACTGTAGCGTCATACGACCGTTGTGCAAACTGATTGAAGGCTACATGGTCCGCGTCCTAGGCGGAAAATCCTTTGTCCTTGAAGCTAGGTCCGTATGTAGCAATGTTGTGCCGCAGTTGAAGAGGAATGAATACTATGTGTTTACTCGGCATTATGTGAGTCGTGATTTGGACGACGCGACAGAAGGAATTTTATGGAGGTGAGAACTTTTCCTCTTCTCAACTGGTTTTGTTTTTTAAGCACCAGCTTAAAATCAAGATTAGAACGGAAAGGAGGTGGCTCTCATCATCAAAATTTGGCGAAAGGTGGTTGAATGCTTCGCATTTGGTTCGCTTGAGCCGGGCTAATTTAGAGTGGCATCTGGAGGTGACATAGGCTTAAGGATTTTGGTTGCCTGACTTAAAACATTTGTAATTTAGGAATAGGTTAGAGTAAGTCGTTTTGTTTTTGTTCAAAGTTGCTTGATTTAACTTAGCTAATGTATGAATGGTCATTGGCCTCTTTATTTTTGTCCTCAGTTTTTGGTTCATTTACCCCTTCCCTCCCCATTTAGATGGACAGAGTTTGCAGTTCTCTGGTTAAACTGTGGGATGCCTTTCGTTTTCGAGTGTGTCGTTTCGTTTATTTGTTAGCATGTTTAAATGTGTGAATGCGAGAGTGAATAATTGTAGAACGGATGCATGGAAAATCATTTTATTAATCTTGCAGTATTTTTCGTCCAGTTAACTGTTATCTCTGCCATGATTAGTTTGTGGAGGGCCTGTTACTAACACTAGTTTTGTTTAGTTGTGTAAATATTTTTATATCATGAACATTGGGGTTTATTGTTTGAGCCCAGCCCTCCACAAAAGCTGTATATATGGGGATTAGGTAGAATTTCCTGGAGTGGATCTGGTATTGTGGTGTATGTGCATGGCAGGGTTGTGTGGATGAGATGTTTTGGTGAAAGGAGCAATGTTTGGACGATTAGGTCAGTAAATGAGGCTAGCTAAGTTAGAAGTAAGACAGTTGAAGACCAGCCTCCCCGCTTTCCAATTTTGCGCTTGTGGCACATTTGTACATTCGTACAATAAATACCTCTGCAGTTGGAGATTTGTCTCCAGCTGTGCTGGTCAAATTCTCTGCTTCTGGGCAGAGAGGATCCCCAGATGAGGCTATGTCAAAGGGTGGAGTCTCGTCTCTGGAGACAGCTACCCGACCCCGTTTCAGACGGGGTCTGCAGGGAATTTTTTGCCGAGCCTGCGGGCTCGGATACTTCACATTATATTCGGTCTTGTGCCACATCTGTGTGCGTGGGGCGGTTGGTAGATATCCTGTAGTTGGAGATTCATTTTGGAATTCACTTGACTCAATTCTAGCAGTTGACTACTACTTCTACGCGCCGCTGGCGAATCTTATGTGTTCTTCATGTCCTCAATATTATCGTTCATTACCAACCTCCGTTTGATTATTCGATTTAGTAACCTTCCCTAGGTTACAACAATACCTTAGATCTTTCTTGTGCTATAAAAAGTTTTAAATATCTAACTCGGGGCCTCAAAAAACTCCCAATTTAAAAAAACAAACTATGTTGTTTATAAACCCTCATGTCCTGTTAGAGATAGCATCTAATATCAATAATAATAAAAAACAACATTAAATGATTTCTTTAATCGGAATCACTCCAAGCAAGGCAGTAATGCCACCAAAACACAAGGGGTTACAGGGTGTGGAAGAATTAGGAACAGAAACATTAATGATGAGGAGAAAGAGAAGGAGTAATCAGGTAGACAGTTGACAGACATTGACAGTGCATTCAAATTTTTAAATTTAAATTGCATTAACCACACATGCACTACACTCTCTCGTAGGTTGACTTGTCCCTTTTGGTGCTCATATCGATAATCACATCACAAATAACTAAAATACAACTATTAACATCAGGCAAATACTAGTAGATAATACTAATACACAATCTACTACTCATTTCAAGGAAAGATTTAAAATACTTGAAAGTATTACTATACAAAAGAAACAAATCGCATTAAATAAAAATTACTATAAAGCATTTAATATGCGTAATAAATAACAATACGCATAAATGCTTGATACATCATTTTCCGCTGTAGTAAAGCTCTGGGAAACTGTTTTACACGTAATGTCAATACGCGTATATTTGAATTAAATTTGAATTCTAGCATTCCACAATATGTCAGAATGGAAAATTTAGACGTGCCGTGTTTTTAAAATAAAAAAAAATTGTCAGCGTTGTTCAGATGCATACATTTCTCTGTCAATCTCTAAGCATTCACCAGTAAAACCATATCCCGATCATTTCATTTGTAATGAAACGTTTTTTAATATTAGCCCAGGTAAGGCAATAACGCCACCAAGACGCAAGGTATTACTGAGTGTAAAAGAATATCAGATGCATACATTTCTCTGTCAATGTCTAAGCATTCACCAGTAAAACCATATCCCGATCATTTCATTTGTAATGAAACGTTTTTTAATATTAGTCCAGGTAAGGCAATAACGCCACCAAGACGCGAGGTATTACTGAGTGTAAAAGAATATCAGATGCATACATTTCTCTGTCAATGTCTAAGCATTCACCAGTAAAACCATATCCCGATCATTTCATTTGTAATGAAACGTTTTTTAATATTAGCCCAGGTAAGGCAATAACGCCACCAAGACGCGAGGTATTACTGAGTGTAAAAGAATATCAGATGCATACATTTCTCTGTCAATGTCTAAACATTCACCAGTAAAACCATATCCCGATCATTTCATTTGTAATGAAACGTTTTTTAATATTAGCCCAGGTAAGGCAAGAACGCCACCAAGACGCAAGGTATTACTGAGTGTAAAAAAACATTAATTTAAAAGAATATGAGAAAAAGAAAAACACTATTAAGGAGAGAGAACAATAAACGAACAGGAATTAAGACAGAAGATAATGATTGACATTGCATTTAAACTTTTGAAGGTCAAAGTTGACTGGAAAGCGAGAGGACAGAAGAGAGTTCCATAAGCGAGACATACGAGAGAAGAAACTGTTAGCATAGAACTTACGGTTACATCTAGCAATTTCAATTGTAAAATTGAGACCTAGCTGCCAATCTAATCTTCTTCTTCTTCTTCTTCTTCTTCTTCTTCTTCTTCATGTTCCATAAGGACGTTGGCGATCATAGTCCCCCACAATTTACTGTCCTTTGTAGCTATTTTTATTACGTTCGAAAATTTTTATCGACGAATATCAAGACAAAACCCAAATAAATTACGCCGCTTCGTAAAGTACGTATCCGCCATTATTTACGATCGGACTGTAATATATACGAATCTGCTTCTAATACCCTGGACAATTATTTAAAAAAAAATCATTTTTGCACGCCGCCTTCCAGCTACGAGACGACGAACAGCGACTGAAAATACCGATGAGTTTCTACTGGAGCTACACAAGCTGAGTAAAACCTGCCAATTTGTAAATGTTACTGCCGAACAATATTGCCAGAAATTAGTTTTGGACGCTTTCATAAACGGACTTACGTGTAACACGATACGACAACGTCTACGAGAAAGCCAATAGCTTAACACGTAGCCAGGCTAGAGCACTTGAACATGCCCAAGACAACTCTGAACACTAAGCCAGGGCAGACACGCAGGTGAGTGCTGCTGCTATGGCTGGGAATAATGTCCCTCAATCCAAAGATTATATTCCCTTCCTTACAAACTACCTCTGCTTTGTACACTATTTACATTGTTCGGACTATCGTCCTCATCTTTGTTGCCTTATTTATCACAAAGTTTTGGCCGTTGTACGCTCCGGCCTTCTTCAGGTGGTTGGAGTGTCGAACTGTACAGTTTATTTCGCTCACTGGGGTAGTCTGTTCTAGTTCCACGTGCCATGTATAATGGATGTCAGTTATCAGTTATCTCCTGTTAATTCCCCTCTTCAAGTTCTCCACTGCCTTAACCACAATCTTTGGGTCCTGTCACTGGATCTAACTAACGCCTTTATTCACTGTGCCATGTGAAACTTTGGGATAAATATGGCAACAAAGATGAGGACGATAGTCCGAACAATGTAAATAGTGTATATAATACCTCATCTCAGAAATATAGACAGATACTTCTGCTTTGGTTAATACTGTCACGGTGAAGAAGGAATGCTGGTTTTGTGGTGGTAATTTGCACCCCACCGGTCCAAATGCCGAGCTCGAAATAGTGAATGTAATACTTGTAAAACTGGACAAAAAGCGTGCGGTTTCAGACGAAACAAAATAGTCACCGCCGTTGTCAATAATAATACTGAGTTCTGTGCAGTACTGGCTGCTGCCCAACACTGTTTAGCATCTTCTACTGACCCTGTCCCAATAAATAATTACCCAGCCTTAGCACTGATTGACTTATCCAGTTCTAGTAGCTTTATCAACTACGAGTTAGCACAAAGACTTAAATTGAAAATTAAATCTGCTACACGCTACATTATATTAGCCATGTGTTCAATACAGGCTCTAATTAAGGGCGTGTATGATGTTAACATCACCTTGAATAACAGATTATAAAAACGCTCGTCTGGAAATACTTGAGGACCTATATGCTGATGTACTTCTAGGCCTCGATTTTCAAAAACAACATGCTGTCACCTCTTTGCATGGTTGGTCTAACCTCATACTGAGAATAAAAGAGGCTGAAATTGAAGTTTGTAGTTTAACTGCATCTAAGCTGATGGTGCTACGATTGTTTGTTAAATTGAAACCCCATGCTCGACCAATTGCGACAAAATCCCGAATTTCTCAAATTTTCAGACTGCCTAATCAAGGCAAACATTTCACGCTTGATGCAAAATTTGGGAATCCATTTTGCATAGTATGAAAACATACCTATGGCTCGCTTAAGTGATACTTTAAGTGGGCATTTTCAGGTCTAGAAGTAGCTGTAGTCTCGATTTATCAGGCCGAACTAATCCATTACCAATTTCATAGCCAAGTACCAAAAACTTGGTTGCAGAATGGGTATGACGATAAACTACATCCGCGTCCTGGGTATGACGATAAACTACATCCGCGTCCTGAGTATGACGATAAACTACATCCGCGTCCTGGGTATGACGATAAATTACGTTCAACCAAAAGGCCGTCGATCCGATCAATCGGCTGGTCATGCCATGTCCCATCACATTTAACCCATCCCAAAACAACTACAACTTACAATTAACTTTCCCTCCCAACCCCTACACTAAATATACTAACACCTTACCCCTAAAATGTGATGGGAAACAATGATGTTGCCAGCTATACGTTTTTTGAAACGATGATGTTGCCAACTATACGTTTTTGAAACGATGATGTTGCCAGCTATACGTTTTTGAAACGATGATGTTGCCAGCTATACGTTTTTTTTTAAACAATGATGTTGCCAGCTATAAGTTTTTTTTGAAACAATGATGTTGCCAGCTATAAGTTTTTTTGAAACAATGATGTTGCCAAGGATACATTTTTTTGAAACAATGATGTTGCCAGCTATACGTTTTTGAAACAATGATGTTGCCAGCTATACGTTTTTGAAGCAATGATGTTGCCAACTATACGTTTTTGATATATCTAGTAAATACTGGATCTAGCATTAAATAACCAGTAGTGGTTGATATGCCATAAACCCCCTAAACAAACAAACAAAACCAAAAACTTGGTTGCAGAATGTGTGGATTTGGATTCGTTCAGTGTGACTTGTTCGCGCTGAGCAGCTTCCAGGAACATCTTTATCAAGGCAAAACAATTTCCGCTTGATGCAGAAGCGAGTAAAGCATCCCATAATTAAAACTAGCTACTCAAGTAGGCTGCACCACATTGCCCCGATAACACCAAACCCTACGTGACATAATGCGGTTCATCAGATGTTGCGGTATCAGTCTAAACCAGTCTGGGCGACCTGTTGCTTTCATGTCACAAACCCTGAATCACCATGAGGCTCATTATCCAGCACCCCCCAGAAAGTGGCAACTGCAGGGATCGAAGCTGTGAGGAAATCGTCCCATTTCCTGTCTGGTCAACATTTTTCGATTATGACAGACAAAAAATCAGTGGCATTCATGATGGATAATCGTAGAAGCTCCAAAATTAAGAATAAGATCCAAGGTTGACGGCTGGGACTGGCAAACTTCAGCTATGACATTCGTTACCTGCGTATAACGATAAACTACATCCTGCAGCAAGACCTCTGATCAGAAGGTTTTGAGGAGCGTGGAACCACCTCTTAATTGCTGGTGTTCACAGGTCCAACCCGGGGTGGTAGCACCTCTTAGGGTCCCAGCTATGGGCAACTAGTTAACCTCCAGATTGGGGTCAAAACACTATGAAAGTGTAAAAATAGGTTTTAATACCAGCAATATATTTTTTTTGAAAAATTATTACCAACGATACATTAAAAAAAATACCAGCAATACATTTTTAAAGAAAATACAAATGATTACCAGCAATACATTATTACCAGCAATACATTATTACCAGCAATACATTATTACCAGCAGTACATTTTTGAAAAAGAAAAATATTACCAGCAATAAATAACCGGCATTAAATAACCTATTGAAGTTAATATGCCGTAAAACAAAACAAACCAAATCAACCCGGACGCTACAACTTTGTCGCTGATACCTCAAGTCGTGCACACCATAATGCCACCTTTGCTCCATCCCTAACGAAACTACATGACGACCTTTGTCACCCCCCGGAATCACTAGACTTTTGTGTTATGTACGCTCAAAAAATATGCCCTTCTCAACAGATAAAGAGAAGGGCGTTTTTTCATCTTGCAAAATTTGTGCCAAACTGAAACGACATTTCGCTTCTTTACTTCAAGGTAAACTTGTTAAGGCCACCCAACCTCTTGAGCGCTTTAATGTGGACTTCAAGGGACCCTTACCATCAAGTGCATTTAATATGTATTTGTTGAAATAGATGAATTTTCAAGATTTCCTTTTGCAATTCCTCATCTAAGACACTTATTCAATACTTGCATTCCATCTTCTCCCTATGTGGAGCACAAAGCTACATCCACTAAAACCGAGGCTTAGGGTTCTTAGATCGTGATGTGAAGGAATAACTTCTACTGCATGGAGTGGCCTCTGGAAAGACAAGCCCTTATCATCTTGTGGAAAGTGGAAAGATATAACGGCATCATATGGAAAACCATTTGTCTTACGCTGGAATCACAGAACCTACCCTTAACTCACTGGGAATTGGTACGACATTGAGTTATTCACATCATCAGGTTTATTCTGTCCACTACTACTAAAGCAACACCTCATGAAAGATTCTTCATGTTCTTTCGACGGTCATCTGTGGGCAGACCTTTTCCATCCTACCTGATAAAACCTAAACTCGACTTTCTACAGCAGTTCATAAGACACTCGAAGAATGATCACTTGGAACGAAGTCGAAATATTAAATGTGAATCTAACCTATGCATATATCAAATACAGTGATGGATGCGAATCACCTGTCACTACATGACTTAGCTACCTGCCCATCGCAGACACTTGTGAGCGAGAAGAGTGGGCCAGATACTACGGCAAAAGATTGCCCCCTGAGGGAGATAACTATTCCAGTAATTGAAAATAATCCTACTGAGGTGCAAAACAGTACTAATATTCTGCACTCATCTAGTGAAAAACCAGGTTTTGAACAAGCCGTTAATGAAGGTCAACCACTTCGTCGTTCTCAGAGAAGAAGCCGCACACCACAACAATACAGGTGGTAAACTTGTTTGACTGGGGTGAATGTTATAATAAAGTTCCCTGATTATCCCCCTTAAACAGAACTCTTAAAAAACTCAAAGATGGTTGCTTGGCACGCTATTAGCAGTAATAATAGTAGTAAAGTAATGCTTTTGTTTTTATTTTAAATTCACAGTTTTTGTTTTTGCTTTTCGCTTGTACTTGTACTACAGAATTTTTCCTTATATATAGTACCCTCTCCATCAAGTGACTCTTGGGACGTGCACAGGGTGAACATCATTGTAAAAACAAAAATTAGTAATCGATTTTCTTAAGCTATTGCTAATGTAACGAGGTCAATCTTCACTGGGTACCTTACTATTGTGGCCCCATGGCAGACTAAGTAAAAGTTTGTAAATATGTATAATAGTCATAGATAAAAACAACATGAAAATAAAATTCATACTTTCTTGCAAATATAGATACCGCAAAGATATCGGAATAATTAGAATCTTTTCCATACAATTGGTTAAACAGACACATACAGATACACCCCCACCCATGAACTTCCAAGGTGTGACTAGGTAGATTAATGGAAAATGTCAGTGGCCGATGGGCCTCTGACTAGTGACCCATAAAAATTGGATCCTCCAACCCTAAAAACAGTTTTTTTTACAATCCTTGCCATATAAATGGCGAATAAGTATTTTTTTAAAAAAAAAAGTAGCAAAAATCGTACCTTATTTTCTTAAGAATAAATTCTAATTAAAAAAATCTCTTGGTTCATTCTTTTTTAGTCTCGATTGGTTGTCAAGGAGAGAAAACCAAGTTTGCCTGGAGAGCATGTCCAATTTGTAAATAACAGTTGAGGAAAGAGAGAAGCAGAAATTGTGAAGATTTTGCTAAAGAGATATTTGCATAACGAACATATAAAAACAATTGATGAATGAAAAAATAAAGAGAGAGAGAGAGAGAGAGAAAGAGAGAGAAAGAAAGAAAGAAATGATTTAAGAAAGACAGGCAAATGAAAATTAATTAGAATGTGCGTCATTTTGTCCATCCAGTTAATTAAGAAGGAGCCTTTCAAAAAAAAAAAGCGAATGTATTTGCCAAACATGAAAGAAAAGTACGTCGAAGAGCGAAATTACGATGAACGTAGCGACGGGATTTTGCAAATGCACAGATTTTAGTCGGATGTTCTATAGCGGCGCTCTCTAGAATTTTCCTTCTGAGTGAGTTATTTTCTTTCTTTGTAAGTATAGCATTTCCAAAATCAAAATTATAGTTGAATTTATTCCTGTGTATTACTAGTGCATTAGCTAAGTTGTTTATTGTAAGGTCTCTTTTGTGTTCATAGATGCGTTTTTTTTAAATTTCTACTTGTTTCTCCAATATATTACCCAAATATCAATCTACGCCCAGGCCTTTTCCCTATTTCACCTTTCTTAACAAAATTACTGCTCTCACAAACAAACGTACACAACAATATCGTAAAATCAAAAGAAAATGGTTAAATCCGCCAACACAGATAATATTCTCCACACGTGACATTAACAGACGTTATTTTCAGTTAACAATATGAAAATAGCGTTCTCTACATTCCAGTTGCTAAGAACACTCTGTCTTTTGTTTTTATTAATTTCCTTGTTTAATTAAATTCATTTCGTTTTTTGCTTTGAGAAAGTCCACATTGGACGAAACGCGTCAGCAATTAA
The DNA here is from genome assembly GCA_964036315.1 of Acanthosepion esculentum. Taxonomy (NCBI): domain Eukaryota; kingdom Metazoa; phylum Mollusca; class Cephalopoda; order Sepiida; family Sepiidae; genus Acanthosepion; species Acanthosepion esculentum. Next base: position 57,956,704 of record OZ038512.1, on the reverse strand, counting down.
TAGTGTTTTCCTATTGTCATTTATATTTAAAAAAAATGTCTTATCTACAGGTTAACTCTGAGAAATTTTCATATATATATATATATATGTGTGTGTGTGTGTGTATATGTGTGTGTGTGTAATTTGGCAGCAACTTTTCTTTTAAGCATGTAGTGTTGAATGTCAAAGACAACATAGTCCTGCATATTCTCTTTTGAATTTTCTCATATTTCTGTTATATATCTAGAGATTCTTGACAAAATCCAAAGAAGAATCAGCAACATTATCAGGACAGACCTGGCATCTCGGCTCCAGTTACATTCCCACCACTGTAACTTGGCTTCTTTTTGCCTCCTCTATAACTATTTTCATTGTTATTCTTCTGATGAGATTTCCTTGTTGGTATCTCGACTTCACGAATTTAAGTACAGTACTAGATTGGCTGCTAGGTCTCATAATTTCACTGTTGAAATTGCTAGTTGTAACTATACGTTCTATTCTAATACTTTCTTTTCGTTTGTGGAATTCTGTTTCAGCTTCCTGATTTTCTGTCTCTTTGTCTTTCGGTCTGCGAATAACACACACACACACACACACACACACACACACACACACACACACACACACACACACACATAACAATCAAATATAAATTCAAACGTTCACAACATTAAAAATAGGGCTCAATACAGTAGTAGAGCAATAATTCTTTATTATATGATATTATATTCGAACATGTGTAAAACTGCTACATAAATGCATTCATGTTTCGATGCATATCATCGCATCTCGTCAGGCGGCCGTAAAAGTATATATATATATATATATATATATATATATATATATATATATATATATATATATATATATATATATAATAAAAAGGCTTAATATTAGTGTTTAAGCTTTTTTATTATATCCTTACTCTGTCCTGGACATTGAGTTCTACCTGGATTCTATCCTCTTGGAATTATTTTTTATACATATATATATGTATGTGTATGTATGTATATATATATATATTTATATATTTTAGATATATGATTGCATATGTATGTGTATATTTACCACTAATATTCTCTCTCTCTCTCTCTCTCTCTCTATATATATATATATATATATATATATATATATATATATATATATATAAAGAAGTAATGGATGTATTATTTATTAATCTGACATATTTTTATCACTTTAAACGTTATTTTTAGTGGATAGCCATATTTTTATTGAATAAGATTTCTTTAATATTCAGCCCGATAGATGAAAAGAAATAATTAAAAAAAATAAGTATCCGCTAAAATAAAGTTTAAAGCGATTTCCTTCATAGCTTCTTACTTGAAGTAGTGTAGAATGTCAACATCTTCATTATGTCATTATTTTCTCTTCGCGTTATTTGTGCTATGCATTTTTAGTTGTTACTGCTGTTGGCAGTCCACAAATTATGCGGTTTCTGTTGTTTGGTACAATTCTTTGTTTGAAATTCTGTAACGCCAGTGTACAATTTTGAAGAAAGGGAATCTTTGCTAAAACCCTCAGGCTTCACACGCTCAAAGCCATTTTAACCAGAAATCATGAACAATTGAAGCGGTTGTATATAGCTGACAGTTTAGCTATTTCTGAATGGGTTTGGTGCCATGTGTGATATCCATATGAAAGTCTCGATCTGACGTGGCTATTTTAGAATATGACACGAGTTTTCAAGCTGATCTTTTGGATTGGAGCAATTTTCGGTGTCGGGCTAAAACTACCCCTGGCGCAGCCTATTTTATGTTCAATTTCCTTTTTTCTTATACTAATTATCCATACGCAGAGGTATTTGAAAGCAATCCATCTATCTATCTAATTTTTTTGTAATTTTGTTAATCATTTCACCCCAAGCAAGGCAGTAAATCAACAAGGGGCTACTGAGTGTGAAAGAATAAGAAAAAAGGGAAACATTATTAAGGAGCGAGAACAATATAAGAAGAATAATCAAGACAATAGATGACGATTTACACTGCATTTAAATCAAAATTGGTTTGAAAGCATGGAGCCGGAAGAGCGCTGCACAAGAGAGAAATGTGAGAAAAGAAACTGTTAGCATAGAAATTATTGGTACATCTAGCCATTTCAAACGTAAATTAATGAGACCTTGTTTTCAATCTAGTACTGCACTTAAATTCATAAAATCTAGGTACCATAGCGGGCAGTTTACTATGAAAGTATAGAAAACACAAAGGGAATCCACATTACGGCGGCGGGAAAGTGACTGAAGCCGAAACGCCAGGTCAGGACGAATAATAGTGCTGATTCTTCTTTGGATTTTATCAAGAAGCCCTAAATATATGGCATGAGATCTATCTATCTATCTATCTATCTATCTATCTATCTATCTATCTATCTATCTATCTATCTATCTATCTATCTAATGATAAAAATTGATCATCTCTATTTGGATTTTCGCAGATTCTGAAATCTACTCATCGAGTGACAAAGGAATAGTCAAAATCTATGAAACCTCGAGTTGAGATCAGTAAACTTTTTATTTATTATTACTATTATTATTATTAGTATCTATCTATCTATCTATCTACGTTTTTTCCTAATTTATCTATTATAACTCCTAGCGGTTATAATAATATGATTTCCTTTAGTTACTCTCTGTGACGTCACTAGAATTATCTCTGACTGGCTCTAACGCACATCTGACTCACAACTCTATGCCAGTATTTTCCTAATCTATCTATCTATCTATCTATCTATCTATCTATCTATCTATCTATCTATCTTGTCGGTAGAGAAGAAGAGAGATAACTAGATACATATACATATGCGTTATATGATGTTCACTCACACACACAAGCATGAATGAAAAGGGTGAAATTGATAGTGCAATATAGATATGTGCCCCACCCATTGTTGCATATAACCGACACGTACGTATTTACTTAAAAACACGCAGACACGCACCTTCTATATTTGTTTTTTTTTCTTTCTTCTATATTGTATCTTTTGATTTGAATATTATCAAGGAAGTGGGGCTTTTGTTTACATCCGTACTAACCGGGCAGATTCTTTTATTATGTTAATTTGAAATGTTCTTTTTTATATCACTCGTCCGGTATTGACACTGATTAACTTTTTGTCCTATTGTCACTTAACAGTTGTCAGAATTTCATCAACCCTGTACAAATCGTCAAGAGGTTAAAGCGACCAACAACGAATTGATATTAAGTTAAATATATAGACTTTACTGTAGTCAATAAAAGCGTGTCTTAAGTATATGTTAAACATACCTGTACAATTCTTTGTTAATACCCTGATCAAATTGGCTGAATAAAATTCATATTACTATGTCAAAGAATTGGTTGGGAATGAAACTGAAAAAAAGATTATCTTAGGTCGTTGCAAAAATTGTCAGCTCTTTTGGACAAAATCTTTTATTTATATACATTTATAGCATCATTATTCAGCCATCAAAGTGCTTTATCTTGGCTTTTTATGACATTACACTACCTTTTAGTTCAATTGTGAATTCCATAATATTAGTTTTGATGAAACGTTTCTTGTATTTGGTTAAAATATTTTTTTTATTCATATAAATTCACTTCGTCATTATTCAGTCATAAAATTATATTTTTCAACTTTTATGCCACCATCTTTCAGCTAAACTGTCTATTCCATCATATTAGGTCGATATGAAAACTTTCAGCAGCATTATATTCAAACTGAATTCTCTTCTTCAATCCAGTTTTTGTTGTCTGCGCCAAGAAGTGAAACGCATTTTTCTATTTTTAAATAAAGAGCGCGATGGGTAAATTGTCGCCATTTTATGTTTTAAATTTCGCGCATGCGCGTTTTTTTGTTTTGGATTTTGTCCACTGCACTAGTAACCAGCCTAGGAGAATTCTGAATCCGAAACCAGTTGGGTGTGTGACTAGCGACATGAAGTCAAAAGAATATATAAAATCAATTTCTAGATTTACCAAAATTACACAAAATATCTTGAAATACTAAAGAGTAAATTTATTCAATAACATCGCCATTGACTTCAACCACAGCTTTCAAACGACTTCGGGATTTCCTGCATTTCTTCTGGGCGGTTTCCTTGCTTAAGTTGATGAATGCTGCCATACTCCTTGCCTTCAGTTCATCTTTGGTGTTACAAGATGTTTTGTTGCTCTCTCACTCAACTGTGCCTCACACATAATAATCAAGGAGGTTGTAGTCTGGGAAGTTAGGTGACCAGATGTAAGGGATGATGCGGTCGCAGAAACTGTCTGACAACCATGACTGGGTTCCCCTGCCAGATATAGAATCTTCCAGCAGCCACCCTCTTGACCCAGGGCAGCACTACCTCCTCAAGGCACTTCATGTAGGCATCAGTGTTGAGTCTGGGGCTCTGTGGGAAGATGAATGGAGGCATAACGTCGCCATTACAAGCGATCACTCCAAACACCTTCGTAATCACCATTAGACTCATCCAACTCTTTCCGAATCGTCTGCACTGTCCTTAAATTGACACTCAAACACTCTGAAACATTCGTATAAGAGCTTCCGGCTCGAATGACAAGCAGTACAGCATGCCGTTTCTAAATTTCAGGTGAAGTGAATTGCGTCATGGTGCTCTTTTTCTCACAGAATAAACCGGCTGTGCATCCCGAATAGAGAGACAAAGTAGCTTAAAAGAGCACAGAATAAACCGGCTGTGCATCCCGGACAGAGAGACAAAATATCTTAAAAGAGCACAGAATAAACCGACTGTGCATCCTGGATAGAGAGACAAAGTAGCTTAAAAGAGCACAGAATAAACCGGCTGTGCATCCCGGATTGATAAACAAAGTAGATTAAAAGACCACAGAATAAACCGGCTGTGCATTCCGGACAGAGAGACAAAGTAGCTTAAAGAAGCACAGAATAAATCGGGTGTGCATCCCAGATAGAGAGACAAAGTAGCTTAATAGAACAGAGAATAAACCGGCTGTGCATCCCGGACAGTGAGACAAAGTAGCTTAAAAGAGCCCAGAATAAACCGTCTGGGCATCCCGGATAGAGAGACAAAGTAGCTTAAAAGTGAACAGAATAAACCGGCTGTGCATCCCGAACATGAGACAAAATAGTTTAAAAGAGCCCAGAATAAACCGGCTGTACATACCGGACAGAGACACAATGTAGTTTAAAAGAGCACAGAATAAACCGGCAGTGCATCTCGGATAGAGAGACAGAATAGCTTAAAAGAGCACAGAATAAACCGGCTGTGCATCCCGGATAGAGAGACAAAGTAGCTTAAAAGAGCACAGAATAAACCGGCAGTGCATGCCGGATAGAGAGACAAACTAGCTTAAAAGAGCACAGAATAAACCGGCTGTGCATCCCGGATAGAGAGACAGAATAGCTTAAAAGAGCATAGAATAAACCGGCTGTGCATCTCGGACAGAAGGGATAATGTAGCTCGAAATGAGCTACTTTCCGTATGAATATTTGGAAACCTCTTCTTTAATCAGACTAAAAATGGAGTATTGCTTTCATATCTGCATTGAAGCTGCCCAATCCTCTCTTCTCTTGCTACATAGACAGCGTTGAATCACTTTCGTTTCCTTTGTATTCCATTGGTAAGAAGATCATTCACCTCAGAAAGCTTTTTCCCAAGAACCGCAACTTTGTGGAACAATCTCCTGCGAGAATATTTGCCCGAACATTACACTCTTAACCCCTTCAAGCCAAGGGACAATCGTTATCTATTCTCCATACCTTCGCAGTCATCACTTCCTACTTTCTTTTCTTACATTTATATTTCACGCCACATTCATTAACCCTCTATATCGAGGCCTGTATTAGGAGGAATTTGCGTAAAAATTGTAAATAAAAGCAAAAACTCCCATCAATACATTATGGAAAGAAATATTAATAAAGTTATATATAAAGAAGGGAACTACTTAATATAAAGAAACTTTACTCAACATATGATATAAGAAATGCAACATCACTCCAGTATTACTATTAGGAAAGAACAATTACTCAATATGTCAGGTAGGAAATCCTCTTATATACCATAAACAAGAAGTCGTTACTCAAAATTCTAAGAAGAATACGGTACTCAGTATGTAATAGAAAAAAAGAAAAGTTAATCTATACGAAAAGAAGCATTAGTAAATAAGAAAGGAAAAATTAGCGGATCAAGACTGAAAGAAAGGTACGTAACTCAATATATAAGGAAAGAAATGCTACTCAGAATATACTATAAACAAACGGGTTACTCAATATATACTATGAAGAAGAACACGTTGATCACCTTAGAGTATAATTAAAATTACCTTAATAGAGACGATAAAGAAAAAAACGTTACTCAATTTAAACTGCAACTAAAGCCACCTTACTCAATATAGACTATAATAAGAAAACGTTACTCACCTTAGTGTATAATGAAAGTTACCTTACTCAATATACACTACAATGTAGAGAACATTACAGAATATACGCTATTTACATTATTCGGACACATGGCACATTGGATAAAGGCGTTACTTAGATCCAGTGACAGGACCCAAAGAGTGTGAGTTCAATACCCGGTTAAGGCAATGGAGAACTTTCAGAGGGGAATTAACAGGAGATAACTGATAACTGACACCCATTAAACAAGCCACGTGGAACTAGAACAAGTCTACCCCAGTGAGCGAAATAAAGGGTTCAGTTCGACATTTCAACCACTTGAAGAAGGCCGGAGCGTACAACGGCAGAAACGTTGTAATAAATATGGCGACATAGATGAAAACAATAGTCCGAATAATGTAAATAGTGTGCACAATACCTCATCTCAGAAATATAGACAGATATTACAGAATATATACTGTAAGAAATGAAATGTAACTCAGCACATATGTTTTGAGATTCTGCGCAATATACACTAAAAAGAAAACAATGTTAGTCACTATTAGAAAGCCATTACTTAATATAAACTATTAAGAAAGAAACTACTAAATATATATGAGAAGAAAATATCCATTAGGCAACATAAATTATAAAGAAGATAGCGTAACTCAGTTTTTACCCTAAGGAAATTATACAAAATGAAACTGATTGATTGGATTTTTACGGATTATCAACCCTTATTATTTGGGACTGTAAGAATAATGCGTTATTTTTTCCGAGTGTATATTGCATATTTTTGAGAGCAACGACGATTTTTTTCATATATATATATATACTACTATTTAACCCATAGCTAGGGGAGAAGAGATGGATTCATATCTTCCACTTGTATTTGCGCGTAAGTGAATGTAGAAGATCCGTCTGAAATTCGAACTAAGCTCTCCAGTTTTTCATTCCAAACCGGTATCCATTGCATCACTAGCACACCCAACGTACTAAATTCAAGGAAAACTTAGAAAAAGTCTAATCGCTTAATGTAAACATTACGCATTATAAACTAGCAGGAAGCTAACTTTACTCAATATATATTACAATACAGAAAGCGTTAATCAATAGATTGCGTACGTAGTTATACAAGGAAATGTATATTTATTCAGTCAATTATCTGCTGTGTGATAGGCGGCATGTATCGAAAGATACATGACTGACGAGGCAGATTTTTTCCCGCAGTAGGTTGCCATTTATTTCTGCGGTAGACCAGTTGCCATCCAAGGCTACAGAACCCACTCTGACCTGCTATTTCTCCATAGCTGGGGGGGGGGGACCCTTTCCGAAGGGTATTAGCACGTAAGTGAATGCAATGGATTCGACTGGAATTCGAACTCGGCTCTCCAATTCCTCAACCTGAGCCGCTATCCATTACTCCACCGTGCTTATATATATGTATCTAACCCCGGCATGCAATCGACGCGAGGTGTCCCGTAGACGGAAGGTAATTTCAAAACTTCCTTCTTCTAGGAGTTGGGGAGCCGTCTTCTATCGTGCCCATGAACGTACTGCCGGGGACAGAGGAAATGAAAACACGATCCGTTGCAAGTGGCCGTCCGGTTTTTCTCGGGAGGTTTCAAACTTTCGCCCCACCGTCTCGATGTCTCGTGGGGAATCGAATTTTAGTCTCAAATCCCCGTTACTTTTTATCGACCCCAACACTGTACACTTAGCGCTTTTATCATTCCCTCGCGAATACCTTGCTAAATTGAAATGAATTCGTTCTGATTTTTATTTTTCTTGCATTTTGTGTTCCATTATCGTCTTTTTTCGATTAAGTATGGTAGATAAGTGAATAATTTCATTGTTCTTGTGAAAGGAATTTGTATTTAAATATGTTTTCAGTTTTTTTTACGCTTAAGGAAATAATTGCCTTTTGACTGAGTTTCTAGTAACTGTTGACATTCAGGTGAAATGTCAAGCATTGGGTTCGGAAATTGTGAGGGTTTTATTTATTTATTTGGTTTACTTATGTTTGATTGATCCATTGCTATTTTGTTAACGTAGTGTCAAAGTCATGATTAAAATGGTGACGATTTTCGCCTGCATTTCTAAGACAAAATGTTACTATTATACACTGACTCTTTCAGAGCACTATCTTCGTCTTTGTCGCCTATAACAAAAGTTTTCGGCGAGCCTAACCTATTTCTGAGTGAATTTGGGTGGACTTCTGAGTGAATCTGAGTGAATTTCGGAGACGAGAGATTGTTGAATATTTTAGAGTTTTCTCTAATTCAAATTTGAACGCATAACAATTATTTGTACGAAAGTAAATGTTGCAAACTCGACCAGAATTTAAACTCAGGTCTCCAATTACTCGTTCCCAGTTACTAAATATGACACTACATGAATATATATATATATATATATATATATATATATATGCATGTTTCATTAAAAACGACAGACAAGGTACTACGATTGAGCTTTTTATTTAATTTTTCTTGTGTTTGAACAAGCGCTTTCTTTACAGGACAGAGGGTGTGTAAGAACTGTCCAAATGTTTATTGTTTCCGAGCGCTTTCGGCTATACCTTTAGCCATTATCAAGGATGATTCGATTTTTCAGCTTAATTGAATGTGTGCATTATGTGTATGTCTTAGAGTGTAGTAGGGATGTTATATATATATATATATATATATATATATATATATATATATATACAGTGTAACCCGGATATAAGAGAGTTGTCGGGACCGGAGAAGAAGTCTCTTATATCCGGGTTTGGTATATATATATATATATATATATATATATATATATATATATATATATATATATATATATATATAATAATAATAATAATAATAATAATAATAAATTGCCAGAACTGTTCCGCACAATACATTGGTGAAACCTGCAGAAACATAAAAATAAACATATCTATGAATACAAAAGGGACCTTATACACAACAATTTATCAAATGTATTAGTTATACATATCTTCATCTACATGACATTACATCTAAAAACATATCTTCATATACAGAGAAACAAATTCAATCACAACTTTGATCTAAAGAATGCCACACTTATCAAAAGAGAAAGTAAGAGAAAAATCCTTGAGACTACCGCTATCTTACTTATCAAAATATAAATCTCCGTCTCGGATTTTTTCCAGTCTCCTCATTCCTGAAAAAACTACTACTTTCCCAAGCCAAGATACATGACTAAAAACATGCGAAAAAATGCAAAGAAAACGGTTAAATCCATGACCTCATGTTATTCAAAATAGATAACATATAAATTAATCTCAAACTAAATCAATTCAAATAGTAATTTGCCCCAAATTTCTCAACAAAGAAAAGTCTACAAAACATCAATTACTCACTTTCGTTTATTAGACATTGAATTGTATCACTTCGTGCCTCCCATAGCTTACCTAACTTTTTCAGCTAACTTGCTGAATCAGCATTCCTAACTCAAGAATTTTGAAAAACCAATAACATAAATGATTGTTACAAAATAAAATCATTGCATTTGCTTTGATTAAGTCGCACAAAGAACGAAACACGTCAGCTAAGATAAGTTTTCCTTTTTCCTTTATTATTCATATATATATATATATATATATATATATATATATATATTAGTTTAATCAAGATGTCGGCTTGTTTCAGCCATAAATCTTTGACGCGACATTATTATCGTCGTGTAATAGTGTCGAAAAGACGATGCTTCTGCAAACGGAGGTAATGAAGCCGTTTCCAAAAAATGACACTACACATGACAAAGTAAAGACTTTAGTGATTGAAGCCAGGCGTGTGTCACTAATGTGGAAGAGTTGACAGAAATTGCTAGTTTATCAACATTCTGAACCAGCTACATGATATGGCTGATATCACTCCCGCCGTTTCAATACAAAGGGGTGTTAAGTTTACGATTTCTCGGCTAATGGCCACATCTATCTATCTATCTATCTATCTATCTATCTATCTATCTATCTATCTATCTATCTGTGTGTGTATGTCCATGTGTAAGTGAGTAGTTATAGTGACCATTATATATATATATATATAAACACATATGCATACATATATATTTGTGCATAACTGAGTTTGTATATATATGTGGGTGAGTGTTTAAATTATATGTAGACATAGTTATATACTTTCGTACTTATTCATGTGTGTATTTTTCTGTGTATGTATATACAGGGTGCGATGGATAAATTGTCGTCTAAATTACGCAGAAATGAAAATAACACTGACATCTGGCATCTCATTTTAACAGATATATTTACCAAAATTACATAAAAATATCTTGGAATACTAAAGAGTAAATTTACTCAATAAAATCGCCATTGGCTTTGACCACGGCCTCTAGACGACTTTGGAATCTATTGCAAGTTTTCTGGACGGTCTCCTTGTTTAAGTTGGTGAATGCTGCCATAATTCTTGCCTTCATATCTGTTATGGTCCAAGTTCCTTGTACCACGGTGATGGTCCAAGGTAGAACCAATGAAGAATAACTCGAACACAGGTATGGAATAACACAGATATATTACAAACAGAGAAGTAGAAGTATTAGTAATGACTATCAGATTTGGTTAGAGTGAACTATGTTTTCCCGACAAGTATCACTATTCCAATGTCTTACAGTAATCGTTTGACGCGACTCTGTCTGTCTCTGAACGTCTGACTATCTCTTCCTCTTGAGGCGCAGTATTTATGATGTCCGGAATAGTCCATTATTATTATGGGTAAGTTCCCATAACAATATCATATTTGCTGTTACAAAGTGTTTTGTTGGTCTCTCACTCAGCTGCACCCCCACACATAATAATCAAGGGGGTTGTAGTCTGGGGAGTTAGGTGGCCCGATATAAGAAGTGATGTGGTCGTAGAAATTGTCTGACAACCATGACTGAGTTCTCATGCTTGTGTGGATATGGTGCAGAGTCATGTTGCTAGACGTAGGGTCTTCCAGCACCCACCATCTTGACCCAGTGCAGCACTACATTCTCAAGGCACTTGATATAGGCTTCCGTGTTGAGTCTGAGACCCTGTGAGAAGATGAATGGAGGCATAACGTCGTCATCACTAGTGATCACTCTAAACACGTTCGTAATCACCATTAGACTCATCCAACTCTTTCCGAATCGTCTGCACTATCCCCACATTGACAAGCAAACACTCTGAAATATTCGTATTAGAGCTTCCAGCGTGGATGACGAACAGTACAGCATGCTGTTTCCAAATTTCTGGTAGAGAGAATTGCCTCATGGTGCTCTTTTTTTTCACAGACGGTGCCCAACTGACTCTACTATACTGTGCAGTCGATAAAATAAAAAAAAAAAACCAACGTGCATGCGGGAAATGAAAAATATAAAATGGCGACAATCTACCCATCACACTCTGTATATATATATATATATATATATATATATATATATATATATATATATATATATATATATATATATTAATCATTTCTCCCCAAGCAAGACAGTAAGATCACTAAGACGCGCAAAGGGTTACTGAGAATATGAGAGAAATAAAAACATTATTAAGGAGAGAGTTAATTAAGAAGAAAGAGGATAACGATGGACATTTTTGAAGATCAAAGTTGGCTGCAAAGCAAGAAGCCGGAAGAGAGGTCCACATGCGATAAGTGCTAGAGAAGAAACTGCATGGAACTTAAGGTTACATCTAGCAATGTGAGACCTTTCCGCCAATCTAGTATTGCGCTTCAGTTGGGGTACCAAAGAGGAAAACTCATTGATGGTGGGAAAATGACTGAAGCTGAGTCAGGACCGATAACATTCTAGATTCTTCTCTGGATTTTATCGAGAACATCTAAATACACAGCATAAACCTCAAACCAGACCCGACAACAATATTCAAAGCATAGACGAATGTTTGACTGATAAAAATGTAAGATAGATTCTGACGAGAAAAACCGTCTCGCATGAAAAAATGAACCAAATTTTCTAGTAGCAGACTTAGCAGTCTATTCAATATAATGTTCCCCTTTCAGCGGAAAACGTTATCCCGATAAGGCGCAAGGACCATCTTTCCTGGAGGTTAGCATCAGCCATACTGTTGGAAGGCAAAAAAAGTTATCTTAGACGATTAAAAGAGAGCAGTTTCATTTTGGAGTCGTTAAAATGAACAAGCCATTTTTTGCCCCAGTTAACAATTGATTGTAGGTTATTTTTTTATCTCATCGGACCAATCTGATTTACTACTAAGGCAGGAGTAAGTAGTTGTGTCATAAGTATCGATACCGAGTTGAGAATTAATGATATCAGGAAGGTTGTTGTTGAAAATTAGAAACAAAGTAGTTTCAAGGATAGATAACTGGGGGACATTCGATTTAATGCAAAAACATTTAGGAGAGTGTCCACATCCACCCCTCCCGTATTCCATCGACGAGAAGTTCCACTGTAAGAGCGTCTTCCAACGAACCACTTCTCTGTAGAACCGACTCCCAAGAGTATGTTTTCCCGATCACTACAATCATAACCTGTTCAAATCTAGGGTTAACCGTTATTTTGGGCTCCTATCCGTACAAATTGCCCCCTAACGACCCTGTACCTCGAATGACCCCCGAGTCTTGTTCAGGGTGAACCTCACTGTAAAAAAAGAAGTAAACAATAATATTTCTTAATTTTTTTTTAGCTGTTTAGGATCGGGTTTCTCGTTCCTTCTAAAATCTTTTCATTCGTTTTCACTCCCAGTTACTCCTTGCGTCTTGATGGCGTTGGCGCCTCGAGTGGTTCTTCGGCCTTATACAAAGTGAACATCATTGTAAAAATATTTAACCATTTATATAGTTTAGCTTCATACAGGACAAAGTCGAAATAGACGGTAGGAATATTTTTTGTACACAACCTACACCCATATATATATATATATATATATATATATATATATATATATATATATATATATATTGTTATATCTTCATTGCCTTGGATGAAGATAATACAATCAAGAAGTAGTATGTCTCTTGGAGTCGACGTAGTCTTACTGAAATAGGTAGTAAGCAGTTAAGCTGGATCCCTAACTCTCTACTTGTTTATTCCTTCTTCTGACAATTGTCGGTGTTCGTATTTATGTATTTGGAAGGGTCCCAAATACTCTTCTAGAGTGGTGTGTTCATTCCCCCTCCCCCGCCATATATATATATATATATATATATATATATATATATATATATATATATATATATTCACAGCCACGGCGTGTGTATGATCAAAGTTCAAATCAAATAAAATCCAAATTCTGTTTCATTTACTACAATCTAATGCTCTACATTACCAATAATTTTGGAATTCAACCCCCTTATGTAGGAAAAGTGTTACTTATGAATAAGCGTGTTGGCATATAGCATCTTCAAGATCAATAACAATAAAAGAATCCAATTCTTATATTGGTTATACAATCATAACACTCGTAGCTTAACTTGTCACTCATAAAATCTAACACAATTCCTGAACATTTTGGTCATTACACCACAAATAACCAAAATACGACTATTAACTCAAAGTATATATTAGCAGATAATACAAAAATACTTTATAGCACTTACTAGAACAACTCAAAATACTACGAAGCAAAAATGCCTAGCCTTGACATTTTGTAATTGTTGCTTAAGTTATGTGGAAACCTCACATCAAAGCGACTAACATAACCAAATTAGGACAGAGAATTTTCAACATATCTAACGTGGATATTTGGTGTATGGTTGTTATGTCTTGTATCGCGCGAAGGTGCGAAAAAAAAACGAACTAAAGATATTATAATTTCACCTAGAAACCCTAAGTGATCGACAATGTATTCCAGGAGTAGTATCTATAGTTATTTAGGACTGTAGTGGAAGTAGCCGAATTCATATCGACACAGTCCGAGGGACGCTACGGATTCGAATGCATGGCAATGCTCGAAATAGGGCTTAATAACCGCAAGAGGAATGATGCCATTAAAAAGTTCATTTAAATATTTAGAGGCATTAAAAGTCGTGAGCAGCACTTCCCATTGGCATAACCTACAGCCTTAAATCGATGTGGTAAAGAAGACTTTGTTTTGTTGAATGTCAAAGTGAATATTTCATCTTCTGCTATAGTTGATAATAGCAGATGTTGATCAACTCCGACGATTGACAACTTTCTTGCACCACATCTTTTGATAAATGCCCAAGTCATTAGACTTCCGCCCTTAAATTTTAGTGTCCGTTGAATATCATGGGGATATGCGGATAGTGTAATGGATAGCTGCTCAGAATGAGAAATCAGAAAGCCACGTTCAAATTCAAGTGGAGCTCGTCACATTCACTTACGTGCAAATATCACTGAAAAACGTATGGACCCATCCCTTTTCCCCCAGCTATGGGCTAAATAGTAAGACTTGTATATGGAAAAAAAATCATTGTTATTCTCAAAAGATTGTTTATGCAATACCCACTCGCAAAAAGAAAGAATCATTCTAACAATACAAAATATGTTTCGGCCTTAAATAAGTCACAAAGGGTTGACAAGCCGTAAAAAATCAATCATCCACTGTATCTCTTGGAAAGTTTATTGTGCCAACTGGTCTTTGGACATAATCTCTCACATTCTTTTGGATTATGGTCAAATTTCCCAGAAAACACCGAGTTTCAAATGTTTACTGAAGTTAAGCATTATTGAGCCTGGTCAGTATTTAGATGGGGACCGCTTGGGAATACCGGGCACTGTAAGCGACAATCCGAAATATGTTTCGGCTTTAAGTAACAAAAAGTGGATTGGTAAGCCGTAAAAACAAATCAATCATTGCATTCTTTTGTGAAACAATATTACTGTTGCCTTATTTAACCCTTTGAGCCCTGCGTTCCTGAAGACATTTAATCCTTCCGCCTGAGCCCCTGAGTCAAAATTCGCAAATAATTGGTACATAATGTTTCACGGTAGATATAAAATTAGTTACAAGTGCTTACCCACTGTTCAACCGATGGCGGGGCATTTAGTCATTTTTCTCTACCACTGTTCAACCGGTGGCTGGGCATTATGTCATTTTTCTCTACCACCGGTAAAGCGGTGGTTAGGGCTCAAGGGGTTAAATTATCTCAAAGCAAAGAATTTTGTGCCAAATCTTTTAATCTTGTTCTGTTTGTTGTACTGTCATGTACCTACTTAACTTATTTCTACGTAGTCACATTCTCATTGTATTAACTACAACTTTTCTAGTAATACTGCTTTCATTCATTACTTGACAAACCGATAAATTTTGGTTGTATATTGAAAACCTCACTTTCTTTGATCCTTTTTGTCCAACTTCGAAGATCCACAATGCTCTTTTCCTGTGTAAAATCCTCACAACATCAACAAAGCGTCCCAAAATTCTGAACTCTTGGGCGATACCATGTAAATTCTTTATATTATTTCGATCATCTCTACCCTCTCCTCCAAAATAACTTTTCTTATTACAAAATTTAAACCAACTGCTATAAATGTCATACTGAAGGCTCCAAAGTTTATGCAATCTACGTTTGGTCCATTTAACATGAGAAATTTGCATGAGTATCTTAATCCGTGAAGTCAAGTGTCTCATAACTTTTGCGTGCCCTATTTTCAGACTCACAAAGCATTAAACACTGTATCTCCCGTCGTATTGTGTCAAATCTTGAATTACCACAGATGCTATACTTAAAAGTATATTGTCAGAAATTTACGGCTTTTCGGTAAAAATTAAACAAATTGATTTTTTTTGGTTTGGTATCTCGGCCATTTTTCTTATCACTGTTCTTTTTTTCTTAAGTAAGTTGCTGATTTGATAGCCACCAACCGCACCTGACCGTAGAGCATTATCCAACGAGTAATTTCCAGAATAACAAAATCTGAAAGCCAAGATCATTCACTATATCTTCTCAATAAACTGGAGACATGTTCAATCCTTCAGAGTATCTTCCCCTGCTCTATAACTTGCAAGACTCGTTTCATCATTCACGGTACTTCCTCCATAAACTGTAAAAAACTTTCGTTCATTAAATGTACCTTCTCCATATCTACAAGTGCTACTGGTACTATTTGTCGTATGGTCGGCGACTAAACTAGTTCTCGACTAGTTTTTTTCTGGTGATAATGGTGGCTAGACAGCGAGTATAATTAAAAAGAAGACATGTCAAAAACCAGATTAAGCTTCTTGTAAGATCAACGTCCACGTAGCATAATAGGATAAATTGGCTATTTATGCAATCAGTGCGTTGATGACATGGCATTGCTAGGCGGATGGCTTCTCAGACTGAAATCAGCGGCCAGGGTGGAGGGTTCCCTTTTAGGAATCAACCACTACGTGTCCATGACCAACGCGAGTCTAGAAGTTTGGGGAAATCGGCTATGGTTTGACATGGTGAAAGATGGGCTCCACCAGGTCCATTTGCCCAAGTGATACTACTCATGAATGTCTACATCTTCGACTTTCAACCCAGGTATATGGAGAGAAGTGGCCAGTTGCACAGCTGCGCAGTAAAACTATGACGACATCCGGTCATGGGACTGATGACGCGGATGATGATCACCACAAACCACAAGACATGTTCAATCATTGCAGATAGTTTCTCCATGAATTGCAAAAAAACTTGCAACCATTCACAATGGCTAATTCATAAAATCTCAGATACGTTTGATCAATTATGTGTAATTCTCACATTTCCTCATTTCCGGTATATTCGCCATTAAATGCACACGTTTTTTCTGGGCATGACAGTAAAATACATTAGGTAGCAAGGCTTCTGTTCGGGAGATTGGAGGTGTCGAGGAGTGCAGAACCACCTCTTAATTGCTGTTGTTTCCAGGTCCACCCTGATTCCTCGGTGGTAGCACCTGTTTGGGTCCCAGATACAGGCAAATTATAAACTCACAAAGAAAAACAAAAGACTACAAAAGTATAAAAAATATATTTTTTATATTAAAAATACCAGCAACACAATTTTATATTAAAAAATACCAACAATACCTATTTGTTTGTAGTTGAAGCCATAAGATTGTGTTTAAAATATTTAGATTTCGGCATAAAATAACCCCTAGAGGTTAATATGTCGCTAAACAAAATCAACCAATTGCACAAATCTTTTTTTTTGCGTTTGAGTTGCATTTTTTTATTTTTATTTTTTAAAAAAGCATATATTTTCTCAATATTTTTTTATCCAATACAAAAACAAAGAGCAACGTAGTGTGTTACTAAATAAAGTTGTTGTAGAAATGCAATAAGAGGAAATCAGAAGTACAGATTATTACAAGGGCCAGATTAGGCCTAAAATGGGGTACTGCACTGCCCACTAATATATACGGCCCCACATGTCACATTTCAGGCTAATTTCTAACAGGCCTATTTGGTTTATAGTTAATTTATGGCTGTTTTAATTAAAACATGTTAAAGCCGTCCAAAATACATAAACAGGTTGGCTTTGTTCTCTTTTTAAGCAGAAAAGTAATATTAAAAGATTCTAAACAAACAAAAAAGCTATTAAGGAATTAAGCAGTAATACAAAACAAATACAAAAAAAACCCCCAAACTTACTAACGGTTTCTCTATAAATCAATTTTCTTTTGACCTTCTTTTTTAAAAAACATTCTACAGTGTTTTCGAACTTCATCCAATGAAAACTTTTATTTTTTTGTTGTAATATATATATATATATATATATATATATATATATATATATATATATATATATATTCAAAACAATTTTTGCTGTAAAGTGAATTCCTTTTTCAGTGTGTTTTTCACAAGTAAAAACATATTTTGGAGAATAAGTTTCAAAAATTCTTTCAGCAGACTCTCTTGTAGTGGATTCATTATGTTTTACAATAGATTTTTCTTCATAGTCAAGTACAGCAAAACAAGCACAAACTAACTCTGCCATTTGGCTAGATGGAACCGTAAGACCTCAAGAATGTAAGTCAAAGTACTGCTTCTTTGTAACATCATCACTATCATTGCCTACCATGACCAGGGAAATAATTCCACATTAAAACGTTTAATTATTTTTTTAAATCTTCTCTTATAAATAAAGATGGTGATGGAAATTTCTCCAGAAGTAATTTGTAGGTTTGTTGAGATGTTTAGTGCAGTAGTAAGGCATAACTTATTAGTTCTGCAGAAAAGGAAGGACGACCTCTTGGTTGGTAATGTTCTTTTTTTATAATTCTTTTAGAATTTATTATAGTTGTTATTCCACCACGTTTTGTATGTAGTTTGGAAAACTTTCTAATATACTAAATCTTGTGAGTTTAGTATTATATCTATGTATAAATCGAGCCTTTAAAATTATCTTTAACTAAACACTCCTAGTACTATTTAACGTCAAAAACAGAATGAACCAACCAATATTTCAGATGTTACAAGTATATTGTAGAAAAGTTACGGCTTCTTCGGTAAAAATTAAACAAATTGATTTAAAATTAAATTTGCTTAACTGTTTCTCTCTGAAGAAAACGCGAATAAAAATTTCTGTCTGAATTTTTGGGATTATTCACATTACTAACATTCGGAATAGTTTCCTCATCTTTGTTGCTGTTATCCCCAACACCCGACGAGTGAAGTAAAAATACTAGACAGAGAAGAATATTGGAGAGTCAGACGCCTGAAAGAATCAGCGCATATGCCAAGGCTATTAAAACCTCCGTAGAAGGCCTAGCGTAGAAATAAATGCGGGAAATGACATCAGGTCTTCAACAACAGTAGCAGCAGTAATAAGAAAAAGAAAAAAAATCTCGCTGAATGCAGTCAAGATTTTGGGAGATCATGTTCATTTAATGGCCAAGACTTTATTCCCTGATGGTGACTGCATCTTCCAAGACAATAATGCTCCAATACATACCACTCGAGTGGTTAAGAATTGGTATGAAGAGCATAAAAGTGAGCTAGAACACATGGAGTGGCTTCCCCAATATCAATACTATTGACCATTTGTGGTGCATTTTGGAGCAACAAGTTAAGAGCCGCTATCCTCCACCGTCGTGTCATAAAGAGCAGGAGAAAGTTTAAATGGAAGAATGACTGAAAATTCCCCTGGATGAAGTCAGTTAAGCTATATGATTCCATTCCTAGACTTATTAAAGCTGTCTGTAAGGCTAAATTAGGACCAACTCCATATTAATTTTCTTTGAATTTAACAAGTGTTTCAATTATTTTGCTCAACTCCTATATATATATATATATATATATATATATATATATATATATATATATATATATATTTACATTAGTGAACAGTATGTTTATTTCATAATAAAAACTATTCGTTTATATATATATATATATATATATATATATATATATATATATACACGCTGAAGAAGATCTCTAATGAGATTGAAAGTACTTGGTGAAATAAAAGAAATGAAAGAAAACTACGGCTCCTTAATGAATTTATTATCAACATTAAGAAGAATTCAAGAGGATAAAAATAAACAAATAGATATAATATGTCTAGATTATTTAACCAAACATGCTTGAATGAAGATATGCTGTCTAAATATACATACCTGCATATATATATATATATATATATATATATATATATATATATATATATATATATATATATATATATTGCTTGAATGAAGATGTGCTGTCTAAATATATATATATATATATATATATATATATATATATATATATATATATATATATATATATCCGAGTATTCCAATAACCAACAATTACTATTCTTAAAAGAGTGCTCAATACCGAGTACAGCAAATATAACTTATTTAAAAATTATAACATAAATATGTTACAAAATTACTACATTCTACACCAACACTTGATAGTAGTGTTGAAACAAAATGGCTATTTTTGTAGTGATTTTATAACATATTTATGTTGTAATTTTCGAAAAATTTATATATATATATATATATATATATATATATATATATATATATATATATATATGACGTAACACATTATGAAATAGACAAAGTGCGACAATTATTTTAAGACATTTTTTATGTTTATACGTTCTTTTTATAGATACAAAGATTTAAGTAAACGCTCTGTTTATAATATTCAGGTCGGTAAATGTTTATACTGTTTATTATAAACAGAGCATTTACTGAAATATTTGTATCTATAAAAAGAACGTATAAACATAAAAATGTCTTAATATATATATATATATATATATATATATATATATATATATATATATATATATAAACGAATAAGTTTAGAGTTTAGTTTATATATGTATATGCATAATATATTTGCATTAGGCACATGCAGCTGTATGAAATAAGTAAAAAGGATTATATTTACAACAACTGAATCTTGTATTCAGTCGAATGGATATTTCTTGACGAATTGAAATGAAAGATGAGACGAAGTTGAGTGGGGAAATGCGATGAACACGAAATTTCTAATGGATTCATCATCAATGGTATTTCAAGAACACTTCTCTTTCTTCTCTATGTCTTGCCCTTTGGCCTTTTCCCTCTTCTCTTTGCTTCTTCCCCTTACTCGAAGTTTTCTCTGCGTTTGTTGTTTCTCTTTTCTCGTTGTATCTTTATTCTTACCGCAATGAAACGAGAGGAGTCAGAGGAAGACAACCACCTCCCGACGCATCCATACATAGGACCTCGGCAAGCGTTCATATATTCTAGGTGTATATAGTCCAATGGTTAGAACCTTCACAATTCCAACCATGAGATCCAAATCTCATTATGTTCGATTTGACAGGATGGTGATGTTACTCTCCAGAGGACGTCATCCCAACGAGACCCCCCCCCGATTGGAAAGTTTCTGAAAACTTTACAACGTGTTGATTGATTGATTTGTTTTTACGGCTTATCAACCCTTTGTACCGAAATATATTTTAGATTGTAAGAATAATTATTTTTACGAGTGACTATAGCATCAACAATCCTTTTGACAATAACCATGCTTTTCCCAGATACATGTCTCACTATTTAACTCATTACACACCCCGCACTTCCTACCATAGGTTGATACAAGCCTTGCGAGTGAAATTGAGTAGACAGAACTATCTGAAATACGTTAATGGTTGGGCTAGAACAAAGTCACAAGTCATCGTGACCGAGGGTTTCAGCGTACTGGCCTTGCTCAAAATACTGAACACGCCAAATGATGTGCTCCCCAGAAACTGTAATTAAGGTTCGCAGAGCATAGATGCAATAGAAACCACAGGAAGGCCCTGTGGATGCTAAAGAAACACAAATGTGTCTGAGCGGGCGTCTGTAATAGGGATCGGTTAGCCGCTCTAGCAGCCGAGTGTATTCAGAAATGAGTAGCCTGCCAGAAGGCATGTGTTATATTTGAAATATTTTTGTCAGATGGAGACATTGTCACCAAGTGTGAATTCGGCCAGTTTCTTAACACACCGGCTGTACTCTTCTGAAAAAAAAAATGAAAAACATACCAAAGACATATAAAATGACTTAAACGATTCCACCAAAAATACCCGACACGCATCCTTAACATCAAGTGGCAGTCTTTGATTTCAGACACTGTTGTCGTTCAAAGATCTGAAAGTAACAGCATTGAAACAGTAATAATCCTCAACCAGCTGCGACGAGCAGGACATGTAAGAATGGATGGAAAACAGGAAAGCGCCCGCATCACAAGCCTAGGGAGAGGATTAAAGATAATTTGAATGCATTGAACATGGATGTGAAACACTGGGAATAACTGATTTGAAATCATACCGTGTAGAAGCACTTTATAATAGAGGGAATGCCTTTGAGGATGAATGTCTTAGCCATTCGCAAATCAAGCATGATCTCCATAGGGCGCACTCTATGATTAGTTAACTAATATGCAGTCTTAGAAATGTGGTGTGTGTGAGCGCATGCCGTTGTTGAGGGCAGCTTATGCAAGCCATCTAAAAGGTCATGACTTATCGTCCTGGTAGCAATACCCGTATTGCTTGCAACAAGGTTTGCAGAAAATCATCTGGACTAAGAAAACACATGCTGGTACACAGCAGAGTTGTAGAGCATGCAGATTCAGTCAACCCAGTCAAGGATACAGAGTACATCTGTCATATGTACATGCGACCTATGAAATCAAATGCTGATCTCAAGTGTCAAATTAGGGACCACGGACTCAGAAACGAGACGGAAGCCTTTACAAGTGATGCGAAGGGTGAGGAAGGGGCTCTCATTTGAGTAAGATTTTGCAAGCACCATAATACACGATAGGGTTATAGTCTCAAGTAAGAACTATTCCAAAATAAATTCTGACTTTTGTCCGATTCTGGTAATTATGTCGAACCGAGAACTTTTCAGTCCCCTCATATTTATGTATGTGTGTGTCTGCATTTCTTATTACAATAAACATATTTAGTATATAAAGGTGTTTGCGTTGAAATCACTGTTATTTTAAACAGTGACGATAATGTCAACCGGCCTAGATATCTAGAAGTCTTATTAAAGAAAATGTGCTTCCCATTTGAAATCAAATCTTTATTCCATTTTTCATCAGAGGAACCACTCCTAAGCTGCATATGACCCTTACAAAGTGCGCCAATTGAAACCATCACAATTAAAGGATATTCAGTTACCCTATTTACGAAATGCACATCTTTTGTTGGGACATTCGAAGTCTATATTTGCTTACTTTATTTTCGTACTTGAAACGCAAAGTAATTTATGAGCAATCTATAGTTTTTTTTTTCAAATACTTGATATTTTTTTTTTAATAATTTGAAAGGATACCAACTTGATGTGACTCCCAAGTTGACTTGGATAATTGATGAGATAAATAAAACACCCTTCATCGGAGTGCGTCTGACCGAACTGGGTGAACCGAGCTGAAAATATTTCAAACGTCTGCAAATTTATGTACTACCTTTATCAAAACCTGTCACTATATTGCGTATATTTGGCTGCGATGATTGTGCTCGGTATACACTTATCGGACTCTTGATAGAGAATACCTATAACACAAGTTACCAGGTTGAAAACGAAAAACCGAGCGAAAGATAATAATAATAATAATAATAATAATAATAATAATAATATCTTGTATCAGATTGCACGGTGTTAGCACCCATTGCTTCTTGCAGTTCCCTTCCTAAAAAAAGTTTCATATCTTCAGGTGCAGCTATTGGCTGACTCTATCATGCCGAGTTTTATATTCAGTGGGTGCTAGCACCATTCCAACCTGATACAAGCTGGTCAATTATTTCTGGATATTTATGACATAATCTGCATAATTTATTATTATTATTATTATTATTATTATTATTATTATTATTATTATTATTATTATTATCATCATTATTATTATTATTATAATTAACAATTTCGAGCCATTATCTTTTACACCAGCTGTACATCCAAGCTTACACTACCTAGTATTCCCAAGCGGTAACTCATCTCGGTACTGACCAGGTTTGACGTTGCTCACTTATATTTCTAGACGACTCCTTGTCCACCATTATTAAAAATAAAATTATAATATCAAGTATAGCGTCGAGTCAGTCGAGGAAAATAAAGGGTGTTTTATTAAGACAGATCAAATTCAGCAGTAAATAAATCAGTGTTATTGATGAAAATTTATTTATTTCTCTATTGGATCATGTTATTTAAGTCAGAACAATTATGTGTGAAAAATAATATTGCCCAAATGTCCACCAAGGCTTCGGCGGCACACCTCCACTCGATGGTCAAAATGTTTGCTGACGTCTCTGCATAGTTGCTCCTCGATCTCACCAATATGCCTTATTATCTAATCCTTCAGCTGTTGAATTGTTGTTGGCTTGTTGGCACAGACCTTACTTTTGAGATGACCCCCAAATAGAGAAATCTAAAGGTGTCAAGTCGTGGTGGCCAATTGACTAAGCTGTTTCGAGAGATGATGCAACCTGGGAACTTCTCATTGCATTTCTGTTTGAACGTTCGTTGTCGTAATATGCTTCGATAACTTTAAGACGTTGTTTGATTGTTAATCTTTCCATGGCGGAAATTGCCAAAGACTCAAGTTGTTAAATGTGAAAAAAAAAGAAAAAAAATCATTAGTCGATTAAACTTAATTCACATTTAAAATCGGTCCAAGTTTCTTTTTAAAACAACCTTTTTAATGTGTAAATGTCAACGGCTGGTTTTGATCATCTGTCAGCCGTAAGAAGTTTTGTAGGTAAATTGTTAAAGCAGCTGTTATAGGGAAACCGGTTTTCTGTGGCAAAAGAGATGCCAGCTGAAATTTTGTTGAGAGCGTATTCCTTTTTTTTTTTCAGTCTGCGTGTTTTACTAATAGCCGTAGAATGAAGAGTTTTAATGGAAGCTAATTGAAATTAGAATGAAAGAAACATTCGTCAAAAATCAAGAAAAACTGCGAATCGCCAATACTATCAGTAAATGGTCTTCTCTATTTTGCCATTTCACCATATCTTTTCTTATTTTCCTTTTAGCTGAATTTACTCTATGTACTATTATTTTTAATATTATAGACCGGTTGTTGTCCGGTAAAGAGATGAGAACATCCTACTTATTTTTAACATGTTGGACATATTTTTAAAAGAACAGACGACTGTTGTCCTGGCAACGTTAAAGTTTGTTCGCTCATGTATATCAGACATAAAAAAAACAAAAAACACTCAATCTACCTACCGCGTCTACCCAATGTTACGCTTGCCACCCGCTCACCGAACATTAAAAACAGAATATTTGTGCGTCGTCTTTGTAAGCCGTAAGTAATAATGTAAACAATAGATGCTACTGTATCATGTGGTCTATCAAAATGCGCGCGCTCTACCAACCTAAACTTGCGCATGCGTGCTCTACAAATCTCATACCACCTTCCACCTAAGGAAATGAACATTCCCTACTGATAATGCCCATAGTCATATATACGATGATTATGGTCTGAGTCGCCAGATTCGACGGAGCTTGCCCCCACCCAACTCTATCCCTGTGCAATTCAAATTTAATGATGATGCTTAATGTGACAGCAATGGTGGGTGACCAGTCCTATCCGCAAGCGGCGTATAGGTAGATGAAATCATTATCTGTCTGTGGTTGATCTTGAAGCTTGTCCAGCCTGCGGATTTCATACGGCCCACCTAACGCTTTTCTGCGGTCCGAAAGAGTGCAAAAGATATTTCTTTTTGTTTCCACAGAATAATAATAATAATAATAATAATAATAATAATCTATTTAAAACAAGAATAAAGCGAACATAGACGGAAGCCATATATATTTAATAAAAAACTCCAGCTTTCAGGAAACCCATTTGCTTCAAAATCGACATATCGCCTTATACAAAAGTAGGTATAGAGTAGGTAAAGCGTAATAGAAAAAAGCGTTCACACAAAACGTATCGATTATACAAACATGTCAATACTAAACATAAATTGGTCTGTCAAATCAACAACATCACTTATTAAGTTCAACTTACACTGATACACCAAAAGACATACGATAATAACATAATACAGGGTGACCCCCAAAAAACGGGAATTTTTGGAGTGCGTATTGCCAGACATGAGCAAGTGGCAACACTGCGAGACAGTGACCTTGAGCAAGTAAATATTTCGCCATTTTAGTAACGAGAATGAAATTCACAGTATCCCAGCTGAGATGTTGCAGCAGTCAATGAGGAATCTCAACAGCAGATTTCAAGAATGCATTCGTACAGGAGGACGCCATCTACAGGACGTAATTTAAAAAAAAATGAAAATTCCATCATTGTTTCTTAAATGGCATGTTTAAAGGTTTCAATTACTATGAATTAAATATTTTTCTTCCATCACTCTTGGTTTTATTGGATTGTTAAAAAGTTCCCGTTTTTTGGGTCACCCTGTACAAACATATCAATACTAAACACATCAATACTAAACACATCAATACTAAACATATCAATACTAAACATATCAATACTAAACATATCAATAATAAACACATCAATACTAAACATATCAATACTAAACATATCAATAATAAACACATCAATAATAAACACATCAATCCTTCAAATGTTCAAACTGTTTGCCCTCGTCATTCACACACATTCCTTTTTACCTGAAAAAAATTATTATTTTTTTGAAAATAATAAAAATTATAATAAATGTATTATAATAAAAATAATGAAAATAAAAATATTAAAAATTATTTTAATGAATTAAATGAATCCTAGAACCATTATTATATTATTGCTAACACTTATATATTATGTATATATGTATAGCTGGCCACTCGTATTCGAAGATACCCGTCTACTAGGGCGGCTAGCCAATCCTTATTGCAGACGCAGGCTCAGGCGTATTTGTGTTTATTCAACCCCTACAGAGCCCACCTGTGGTTTATACTGTAACTATGTTGAGCAGACCTTAGTTACAGTTTCTGGGAGATAACGCGTTATCTAGCGTGATAAACAATTTGAACAAAGCCAGCACGCTCAAGCCCTCGACCACGATGACTTGTGGCTTCGTGCTAGAACAGCTCTCGACGACCCCCAAGGGTTCCGTCTACCGAATTTCACTCACAAGGCTTGGCTCAAACCGTGGTATGGTTTTCAGGCACTTTCCAAAGGTGTCGCACGCTGGGACTACCCCTCCAGTCCGATAACATCAGGAAGTCTCCGCGAACGTTCTAACCTCTCGGCTACGTGCCTATAGTACTTACTGTATATATCACAGTGTGATATGTACAGCTACATTTCACAGTATACCTATGTCAATACCTAATTTCTGGCACAGTGTAAACTACCATAGAGATCTAGGTGCCTGTGTATTCGTCAACCGGAGATAAACATATGACATCATTTCTACTCTTAAACATATGACGTCATTGCTACTCTCGGCTATAATCGTCACACGAGATTTATCGAGAATTTCATAATATTTAAAACAAATTCACAACTGTACAAGCCTCATTAAAGGTATTAAACTAATTTCTCATACATTTGTGGAATTATTTGACAGATTGAGTCTAATAAGCAAATATAATTATCAATGACACGCGGTTGTAAGATTTTTATTTATAATGTCGTCGTGAATCTTATGTCGTTATTGTGAAGCGGCCTACTTTACGCTGGGCCGACAATGATGCGACCCACCATGAAAAAAAAATGGCCTATCCCTGAGCTAATATATATGTTGGTCTTTAAAGCTCCTTATATTTTTAATATCATGTTATCCCCACATGCCAGTTCTGCCAAGAAGTCACAAAGTGGCGCTGTCAAATACCTGTAAAAACGTGACACTTCCTGTTTTCATCCGTTCTCTTTTCTGTGCAGCAGGCTTTAGTCACAACACCATCGGGATCTCTCCCGGGTATAGAGGACGTGTTTCCTGTTAGTAACGTAACTCTTTCACACACACATGCACACATACGCACGCGCGCACGCGCGCACACACACACACACACACCCTCTCGGCACGTGTATCACCCTGACAATTCCTAACTTTCAATATATTTCTTCTTTTGCATATATACTAGTGTATTTTATTTCTCAGGATTATAAAATATCGTCTTGTTGAAATTGTCTCCCATTTCCTTTCACCTGTCATTCACATGTGCAAATATGGTTGTCACTTGCTTTAGACTGTTATGGTAATTTACCCACGCACGCATGGACTCTCCCAGCTATAAATAGGAGCAGGTACTGCCTTTTGCAGAGGGAAGTTTCCAGCAATCAGCTCTGACAGTCGAACCGAACATTCTTGCTGTAACACTCTCGTTTGTATATGTTTGTATTACCGTTTCTGTTAATATATTTGTTTAACTCGATTCCTCTCTTTGTGTCTTTATTTCTGGCCCGAACAAGGCCACAACATAGAGATAGATTCCTTTTCTTTATTAGCTGTGAATTACCATGGCTTCTTTGAAAAAACTGGAACGTTTCTTTCCGATGAATTCTTCCCTATTTTTGAATTTAGTTTCTTTTTTTTCTTTTCTTAAGGCACAGAGTCCAATCTGCTGTGCGATTTAGTCCATAATTTAGGAAAAACAAAAAATAGATTCATCTCTTTCCTCAGAGCATTAAAGTAACAAACTAGGCCGGATCTTGAACATGACTTGTCGATTCCATTTTCCGTGCCGATAACTATTCATCTACCCACACATCGTACCTCCATGCGTATCTCACCATGCAATGTCATGTCTAGTTTTGTTTTTACTACACTTTTATTTATTAATTTCCAAGCTAGCTTTGACTTCTACAAGCAAATTATGTGCATTACTGAACCCGGTATTGTTTCTCGTCATCAAAGAAAATTTCATTGATATAAAGCAACTGCCATCTTTATCGTTGAATTTCTCTGAGGCTGCGTTGAAAAGTTCTCAGTATGACCTATATATCTCAAAATCAATATTTCAGTGACCAAGCATTAGAATAATGATTTGGGCAAGTAAATCCATCTCAATACGACGATATACATTTATATTTCTCTGTAAAACCGTCCTTGAGATTCTTCATTAAATCCTTAACAAACTGGAAGCCACAAATAAAACATATTTACTAACAAACAGTGGCCCGCATATTACCATAGCATAAACAATATATTTGTGCGCATATATGTGTGTGTTATATATTGTACCTATGAACACTAATATGTATATCCCAATCCTCATAAATACGTTGGACACTATTGTAAGTGGGGGTAATATGCTGTCTAAGTAGTCCACTACTAGCAGTGGTTTACCTATTTCACGCCGCTGGCGAGTATTGAAGTTTGTTGATGTTATAAAGATTACCATTTCATTTCCAACCTCCGTTTTTGTTATTCCTCATTCAGTAACCTTTTCTAGGTTACAACAGTGTGCTATATATATATATATATATATATATATATATATATATATATATGCGTGTGTATGTGTGCATGCATGGGGTTATAAATATGCATACGCGTATATAAATGGTGCAATGGGTAATATTTTATATTTTTAATTTTGCGCATGTTCGTTGTTTTTTTTTTAGATTTATTGATTGCACAGCATAGTAGAGTCAGTTGGGTACTGTTTGTGAGAAAAAGAGCACCATGGCGCAATTCACTCGGCCAGAAATTTGGAAACGGCATGCTTTACTGTTGACATTCACGCCGGAAGCTTCAATACGTGTTTGTGTGTCAATCTGAGGACAGCGCAGAGGATTCACAAAGAGTTGGATGAGTTTAATGGTGATTACGAATGTGCTTTGAGTGATTACTAGTGATGGCGACGTTATGCCTCCATCCATCTTCTCACAGGGCCTCAGGCTCAACACAGAGGCCTACATCAAGTGCCTTGAGGAGGTAGTGCTACTCTGGGTCAAGAGAGTGTTTGCCAGAAGAGCCTATGTCTGGCAATAGGACCACACGAGCAGGAGAACCCAGTCACGGGTGTCAGACAAATTCTGCGACCGCATCACCCCTACACCAGGCCATCTAACCCCTCAGACTGCAACAACATTGGTTATTATGTATTGGGCGCAGTTGAGCGAGAAACCAAGAAAACTCTTTGTAACACCAGAGATGAACTGAAAGCAAAGATTATGGGAGCATTCATCAACTTAAACAAAGAGACTGTTCAGCGGAGTTACAGGAGAATCCGAAGTCGTCTGGAGTTCAAGCAAATGGCGATTTTATTGAATAAACTTTATCTTTAGTATCTGAAGATATGTTTATGTAATTTTGGTAAATATATCTGTTAAAATGAGATACCAATGTTATTTTCATTTTTGTATATATATATATATATATATATATATATATATATATATATATATATATATATATATATGTGTGTGTGTGTGTGTGTGTGTGTGTGTGTGTGTTTGTGTGTTTATGTGTGTGTGTGCGTGTGTGCGTGCGTGTGTGTGTGCATATATACGTTGGTTGATTTTTTTCTATGGCTTGTTAGGCTATTTAAAAAAAATATGTTTAGATTGAATTTTTTAAAATATAGCGTTTATAAATTATTTATTTTCGAAAAAGTAAAGAGTTAGGAAATCAATTGAACGAAATGGCCTAAGGATAACAAAAGGTTGAAACCAAGGTAGCAGAATCAGCTGATTTCCCAATATATATATATATATATATATATATATATATATATATATATATATATATATATATATATATGATGTGTAAATGTGTGTGTGTGTATGTATATATATATATATATATATATATATATATATATATATATATATATATATATATATATATATATATATGCATGGGATCTATATATATGTGTGTGTGTGTCTGTTTGTGTGTATGTGCGTGTATATATCTATATGTGTGTGTAGGATGTGTACGTATATGCGAGTATATATTTATATATTATTATTATTATTATTATTATACTTTTATTAAAAGAGATGGTAAGTAACTTACCATCACCTGAAGAAATACAATCATATTATTGAAACATCAAAGCTTTTGCGTAGCGATTTCAAAATATTTTCATTATAATCTCTTATAATAAACATATAATAATATATTTCTCTACTTGTATTGAGTACTTTTTAAAATGTAAATGCTACGAACAGTGGATTTCTACTCCATCTGTTCTTTCTCTCATTTGAATATGTATATATATATATATATATATATATGTATATATATATATATATATATATATATATATATATATATATATATATATATATATATATATATATTAAGCATTTCGCCCAAAGCAAAACAAGGCAGGGCTGCCACTAGCACGCACTGGCACTGGGTTACAGCGAGTGAAAGTGAGAGAAAAGACTGGGTACAGGTGAGATCGAGGAAAGGGAAAAAGGACAGGGATCAAGCAACTGAAGATGGCGATTGACGTTGCATTTAAATCAGGGAAGAAAGTGAGTGAAAAGGAGTTCCAATGTCGGGAATTGCGAGGAAAGAAACTGTTGGAGTAGAAGTCGCGGTTACATTTAACTATTTTACCAGTAAATGGGTGTGACCTAGATGCCAATCTAGTAGCACGCTTAAATTCATGTAGTTAGGGCACCCGGTTAAAAAGCTCATCAGAACAGTTGTCATGAAAATATTTGTAGAAAAGACAGAAGGAAGCCATATCACATCTGTGAAAAAGTGTCTGAAGTCGAGAAACCAATTCAGGGCCGATTACATTACAGTTCCTTCTTCGGATCTTGTCGAGAACCTCGAGATGAACGGCAGGTCCACCAGATATGGCAACAGTATTCAATGCAAGGACGAATGGTAGACTTTTAGACATATGAGATGGACTGATATGTTTGTCTGCCGGAATATAAATATGCGTGTGTGTATATATATATATATGTATTTTCATGTATGCCTATATGTGTATATATATGAAGTGTGTGGTTTATATATATATATATATATATATATATATATATATATATATATATATATATATATATATATGTGTGTGTGTGTGTGTGTGTGTGTGTGTGTGTATGTGAATGTGTATATATGTGTTTGTATATATATGTTTGGGAAGTGCATAGCGATGTACTAAGAATACTTTAAATGTGACATAAAGCTGAAAGTAAGACGCAACCAGTGAGGATTGAACTCTCTACTCTCTCTCTATATATATATTTGTGTATTTAGGCAGCAATGCTTCTTTCATGCACATTTCATTAAAAACGACTGACAAGGTGCTTTTATTTAGTTTTTTATATAATTTCTCGTGCGATCTAATAATGTTTTTCTTTTCAGATGCTAAATTATATAAAAACTG
Organism: Acanthosepion esculentum; assembly: GCA_964036315.1. Classification (NCBI taxonomy): domain Eukaryota; kingdom Metazoa; phylum Mollusca; class Cephalopoda; order Sepiida; family Sepiidae; genus Acanthosepion; species Acanthosepion esculentum. The sequence continues at coordinate 57,924,718 of OZ038512.1, read as the reverse complement.
TCCGAATGTTCTTTTTATCCGAGCGCTTTCGGCTATACATTTAGCCATTTTCAAGGATTATATTTCAACTGTTAGAATTAGAAATAGTTTGTTATATGTATGTTTTATAAAATGTTTCATTTTTTTTTGTTTCAAAACACGGTCAAGATATTATGTCCATGTTCAAAGTTAATATTATTATGTTTGGGGGTGTATGTGTATGTGTTCGTGTATACATATGGGGTGTATATATGAGTATGGGGACGTATATATGTGTGTCTGCGTGCAGGAATATATATATATATATATATATATATATATATATATATATATATATATATATATATATATATATATAAGAAATTTCGCAAATAGAAAATGTTTCATTGAAAGTTGATTTGATTACGCGTTTCGCCTTTCTCAGCTTCATCAGCTCCCAAAAACGAAAGAAATATGTGTATATGTATTTGTCGGGATTCTGTATCCTATTTTAAACGCACGCGCACACACACACAGACATACACACACATACACACACACACACACAAACATATATGTGTGTTGAGTGTGTGCGTGCGTAAATGACGTAATTTTAGTAGGTATTACTCTAAAAATTTGAGGAATTTGACCACCGTACTCGAATTGAATATAATAACAATTTTCTACGTTATTCTTTGCCGGCAGTTTCCGTATTGTACGCGTGCAGTCGCCCATAAGAGAAGATCATCTATGGAGACGGTGGAAATCAATTTTAATGGTCAACTTACGTTTTAATATCTGTCTATATCTCTGAGATGAAGTATTATGCTTACTTACATTATTTACATTATTCGAACTGTTAGCTTCATCTTCATTGCCATATTCACATGGCTCAGTGAATAAAGGCGTTGGTTAGATCCAGTGACTAGACCCAAAAGGGTTGTGAGTTCAATACCTGACTACAGTAGTGGTGAACCAAAACTTGGAGAACTGAGTTAAAGAGAAATAACTGAGACATCCGGTAGAGGCAAGGCACGTGGAACTAGAACAATCTATCCCAGGTGGACGAAATAAATGGTTCGGTTCGAAATTTCAATCACCTGAAGAAGGCCGGAGCGTACAACGGCCGAAACTTTGTGAATATGGCAATGAAGATGAGGAGAACAGTTCGAATAATGTAAGTAACTTACGTTTCAATTAATTGGTCAGTTTAATTAATTTTCGGTAACAATTTGTACATTACATATAGCGACAATTTTCTGCTTAATTATAGATGACAGTAAAATTTGAATTGGTCCCAGGCCACAGACAATCCATTTCTTTTCTTTCTGATTTTTAACGCACAGCATACAAAGTACTATCATTTAATATCTATCTGCCATTTGGTAGCAATCCATCCTCAATGAGCAGTTAACATATGAGACAAGCCTGGCTCAGTAATACTATTTCCTCGATAACATTGAGATAGGCCGGCTGGTTCTGCATCTATTGCCGTATATGCCTCTCACACATGGTGTTCTTTACTTGAGGCCACCTCATGATGCAACTGAGGTCCACAACGCGAAATCATTGGGAGCGATGATTTTACTTCCAGTTTTGGGTTGCTCTAGTTCACTGTTTTAGTGAAATTCAAAGAAAAAGAAATAGAGGTTAAGAGTATAATCAATTTGGATCGAAAAGCCATTACTCTTCATCTTGGTATATTTTTTTTATTTTCTAACGTCTCATTACAATTAATATATAGTTTTGCGGTGGTTGAGACCCATCATCTCCCGTTCTAATAACAAATGGCGTACAAAATGTAATATACATTTTAATCATTAGGTTAATTAATCGCCTTAAAACTGTTTTAATGAAACAAAAATATGAGATGAAAAAAATAAACATGAATTTATTTTATTGTTTAGAAATAAAGTAACTATTTTTATACCGGCTTATTTTGCTATAAATATATTTTATGATTATAAAAGGATATAGAAAAAGTTAACAATGCATGTTTTAGCAGTTAGTTTAAGGTTAACAATTCGTACACCGCGTTTACGATATTGATTTTCATTTGTCCATGCGTTGAATATGGTCTGATGCCCCTGCTATATATATAGAGAGCCTTGATAAAATACATAGAAGAATTTGAAATATTATTGGACCTGGCATCTCGGCTTCAGTCACTTTCCCACCACCGTAATGAAGTTTCCCTGCGCTTTTTCTATAAATACTTTCATGGGAATTGATCTGATGAACTCTGTGGTACCCTTATGGATTTAAGCACAGTACAAGATTGGCGGCAAGGTATCATCATTTTACAGTTGAAATGGCTAGGTGTAACCGTAAATTCTATGCTAACAGTTTCTATTCTCGCACTTCTCGCTCGTGGAATTTCCTTCCGGCTTCTTCTAGCTTTCCAGTCAAGTTTGATCTTCAAAAATTTAAATGAAATGTCAATCGTTATCTTCTGTCATCTTAATTCCCGTTCTTTTATTGTTCTCTCTCCTTAATAGTTTTTTTTTCTCATACTCTCTCACACTCAGTAACCCCTTGTATCCCAGTGGCATTATTACTTTGCTTGGGGTGCAAATGATTAAAAACTGAATGGCATTAACTTTACGTAACTACATTCTTAATAATCGACTTTTTCATTGATTTTGTAGTATCAGCGTGTATTACATTTGCTCTTATTTTATGTTGTGTCATGATAAACGAAACCAAACATTTCTTAAAATACTTTTTAAAAAGAAAAATGCAAATGACTCACAAAAAATTAATTTTCGTCATCACTATATTTGTTGTTATGAATAACAATACTATAGGGAACAAAATATTAAATCACTTTTATGTGACAAATAATAGCATTTTTAAATCAATTTTACACTGTAGAACAGAATCGAGGAAAGTCTTCGAAAGAAAAGTCTTCGCTAAAAATTAAAGGGAGACTTCATAACATTTGTAAGAAGAAAGACGAGAAGAATATCTTATTAATAATTTATTTCTTTAAATCAAATAAAATTAAAATGTTATATTAGGGTAGAAGAAGTGTGGTAAAAATTCAACAGTTTTTTTTTAACCTCTTAGAAATAGAGAATATGCCCAATAAATAAATGAATTAATTTGATCATTGTATTTGCTTTTATGAATAACAATGTCATAGGGAAGAAGAAGATTAAATTAACTTTTAAGTGAAAAATGTGTTGCGTATTTGAATCAACTCACAACAAAGAAAAAGGTGAGAAAGTTTTTTTAAATATAAAAGTATAAAATATTTTTATTTTCCTGTTTTTACAACTAAAATATTCTCGTATAAGTGTTAAAGTTCCTGTGTTAAAATTCCTTGTTTGTAGCTGTTTAAGATGAAAAGAAACACGATTTCTTCGCGTGTAGAAGAGAATGAGTAAAAGGGAATCTTTTAACCCGCTGTCGTTTCCATCTTCGCTCCATAAATGTTTAATTAACTTCCAAGTAAAAAGACCAATATTCCAAAATTTAATTTTTTAGTGAATTTCGCACAAAAAGTTTGTTTTTGCAATGAAAACAAAAATAATATAGCAAGTTCGAAGGAAATAAAATAAATGAATATTATACTTCAATTAAATAAGCTAATGTTATTCCAAATGTAAAAAGCAAATATTTCTTAAGCCGACTACAGAAGCGAACTATCAAAAATCCAAATCGAGGGAACCACATTTCTGTTGCTTCAAGTCTCTTCTCCATCTGTGAAGAGATTGTCCAGCATTTACTGCCATATGGGAGGACAGATATTACGTAACAGTTCAGTACTCCTTTCTTTGTTTCTAACCAAATTTTCCTGTTTCTTAATACTTTGCTTAGCTTTTGGAAGGCATCTTTCACAATCACAATCCGCTAACGGATTTCGATGACGCATTTTCCATTCTCTTGTAAAACAATTCACAGATATTTAAATTATTGCACTTACTTCACTTTGTAAACGAATCATTCGGAAGGCTTACGGCAACATTACGCTGAAACAACTGTTCCCGCATGATCACCGAAGTTAAGCAACATCGACCCTGGTCAGTACTTTGATAAGTGACCGCTTGGGAATAACAGGTCCTGTAAACTTGTTTGTTTGGGTGATGTAATGGATAATCGTTCGGAATTGTTTAATCGGAGAGCTGAGTTTCAATCTCGTTGGGTTCGTTATAGTCACCTACGCGCAAATCCCCTTGGGAAAGGTATGAATCCATCTATTCTCCTCCAGCTATGGATTAATTAGTAAGATTTGTATGACTAAATATTTATTATTTCACCTCCAATTTTTTACAATTTAAAATATATATTCTGGTTTTAAATAAACAGCAAATGGTTGATAAGCCGTAGAAAACGAATCAATCAATAAAAAAACAATAATTCAGAATTAGACTTAAGCTTATTAATTCACAAATTGTATTGTAAACCGCTTTATTTGTAGTATTAGTATACCTTATGCATTATAGATAGGGGTTTCTTTAAGAGTATTGCGCTAAGAAAAATATCGCTACGATGTGCTTTTTTGTTGTTTTACTATAACAAACATACAGACATACATAAATCTGTATATTATACATCAAGTGCCAAAAAAAAAATAATTGATAAATAACGGATTCTATTATTATTATTAAATATCTGTGGATTTATCTCCCTTGAAAAATCGGAACATTATAATGCAGAATATGAAGATGACCCCTGATATTTTAAAGATGAAAACTAGACTTTATTCTTCGACTTAGATCATTTTGATGGTATTACGCTAACAAAAATCTCGCTACGATATGATTTATATGTTTAAGAAATCACTCGGGGCTAGCCAGTTTCTTGAAAGTGAAAAGGTGACCAGGAAGAATTGGACAGTTGGATTTGCCAAGTGATGTACACCAAGTTTACATCGTTTACAATGGCCCTGGAGATGGTGAGTATCGCTGGCTATGTCGTGTGACATGGCCGCTTCATGAAGGGCTTAAGGATCGGTGCCAGCATCTGCATTGAGTTGTTGAATACAGTGACTTAACTTTGGGTAGCCGTACGCGTTCCAGCACTTCCTTATAGATATATAGCTATATTTATATATATATTTATATTTTATAATGGGACAGAAGGCAAGGACCAGTGGATTCATGCCTTTCACATGTGCAGTAGAGACAAGTAAACAAGTGGAATTTTAATTCAGTTTGAAAATGCTATATTCTATGCCGATGATAAATAAGTTAGCTCACACATGCGTTTAGTGCATATATTGAGAATACAGAGACAGATGGATTTATGCCTTCTCCGTTTAAACATAATAGAAATAAACCCATTCATATAAAAATATATAAATAATTCCTTTAAATATAAGCAATAATAACCGATTAACAATCGTAAATATATTAATTATAAATGCTTACAAAAATATTGGCAATGCCATCTTAGTCCTTTTTAAAATACTTAGGGTCTCATATAACTACCCAGCATCCCTTTCACTTTTCAAAGATGTTTGTATACTCTTCAACTGTATTCAATCACGTCCAGTACCTTTCAATAGCGTCTTTAGCTGTCGAAGTGACAGACTTTAACTGTAAAGAGATGACAGACCAAGGAAGTTGCGATTTTTATCCCCCCATGTCTCTACAACTTATTGTAATTGCAAAGCCAGCACAAAACGTAAGTTTGCTGACTGAGTTACGATGCGTAAGGTTGCTTGTTCACGCATGCGCAGTAAAGTTAAAAGTAAATAGGTTTGTCTATCGCCGGGTTCACACCCTTTCACCATCTATTAATTAAACAGGAGTAAAGTTTTAACCATTGTTTCCTGTTTAGAATTGGGTTTCCAGTTCTTTCTAAAGTCTTCTCGTTCCTTTTCACTCCCAGTAACCCATTGCGTCTTAGTGGCATTATCGCCTTGCTTAGGGTGAAATGATTAAAAAGAGTATCATTAGATTGGTTGCTACGTTAAAGCCGAGCAATCGGCCCTCAAGAGCTTTAAAATGGTTGAACATTTTCTGGACAGACTCTGTACAATTTTAGAATGCACAAAAACACTTTTAAGCTCGCATACAGGCAGGACTTACATTAATTTAAAAGTGCATATGCCAGTTTATACGCCTAACTCACTTTAAACACACATAGATACATATACATACACATTGACATTTGGAAGTAGACACAATCAACAATGGAACAACGTGAGGTCGCCATTAGCTTCCAAAAGCGGTTGTTCGTGATACTAGTTGCCATGGCATCCAACGTCAGTGCTTTTGTATCCCCCACCAACGAAGACGCTAACCAATTTCAAACGACAGCAAACAACTCGTCCCCCCCATTTCACACATTAAAAAAAGCCAAAAACATAACCCAAAAACAAACAAATACAACCTCCCAACAGGACAGCCGTTTTCGTTCAAGAATTTTCACCTCGAGGCGAAATTGTTCCTCTATTCTCTCTTACTTTTTTGTGATTGCTTACAAAACTCCAGTGTGTCTTCGTCCTCTCTTGGCCGCCATCTTTCTTTCTTTTCTTTTCCCGCCATTTTCTCGCTCCGCCCACTCTACATTTCCTGTTGTTCTTGTTGTTTATGCTCGTCTAATCGTCCAACGGAACATAGCCTTTCTCAGAAGAATATACAATATCATAGATGAGCGGGCGTTTTGTAGTCGTAATTTCCGCATGGTTAAGTCTGTTGACACGGGGTCAGGGACAAGATATTTTGTGTTTTATTCCAAACTTTGTGTCTTCTTTGTCAGTCAAACACAAGCCATCTGCTTTTAGCTTTTTTTTCTACAGCCTCCACAGCGTCCCACTATCATTCCATAATTCTGTGGGTGAATGTCTCCATTATTATTATTTGTTATTTCTAATTAGTACTTTGCTACAGTTGTATTTCTCTTTCACTCTTTTTGTTCGAGATCATTTTATTTACATTCATTCTGTATTTTGCCTTCAAAGATGCCTTCTTTCGTTTTATTTTGTGGTATCTATCTATCTATCTATCTATCTATCTATCTATCTATCTATCTATCTATCTATCTAAAGCTCCTGTTATCTATCTATCTATCTATCTATCTATCTATCTATCTATCTATCTATCTATCTATCTATCTAAAGCTCCTGTTATCTATCTATCTATCTATCTATCTATCTATCTATCTATCTATCTATCTATCTATCTATCTATCTATCTCAAGCTTCCATTATCTATCTATCTATCTATCTATCTATCTATCTATCTATCTATCTATCTATCTATCTATCTATCTATCTATCTCCTCATTTATCTGGACGCCTTGTCTGGTACTAATGTATTCATCTTGCTGAAAATTGCTGCTAAGAAGTAAGTTTGATCCTCACCGTATACTCCACATTCGTAGCCTTGTGCCAGACTAACCTAATCTCTGTAAATATTTGAGCTTAATTTTATTTTGTTTCATTGCAATCTTCTATTTTTTCAATATTTACTATGTCTAGGTCTATGTTTAGCAAAAGGTCAAATAGGAGGAAACAGAAGATTGTGTTGCGCCAGTCTGTCATGCAGTGAAAACCTGTCTATCGATAAAATCAGCTTTTAAACGGATTTAAATTCTGGTTTTCCCGGGTTTGAATATTGACCTCTATTTTTGGTTTCAGTCACGAAATAAGCCACTTGCATAGTTTTTCTTTTCTTCGTTTTACGTATTTTCTTCCTTTCTTTTTCTATTTTCTTTCTTTCCGTCTTCATGCAGGGTGTATTAAAATACTTTTACAAACTTTGGGGGCGGGTTCCTCACAGCGAAACAAGGACAAAAGTCCACATTAACATATGTCTGCAAATCCTTCGTTTTTGAGTTATTACGTGTAAAGTTTACGGTAGACGCTGTTAAATCTATAATCCAAGATACAATCCAAAAATACTTTTACAAACTTTGGGGGTGGGTTTCTGGCACCAAAATAAGATAAAATGTCCATATGTCCAAAGGACCATCGTTGTACCTCAACAGAGCAACTCATAAATGTTCAAAATATCCTCCGTTTGCTTCTACGCACCCATGAACCGATCGGATTATTGACTGGCGGACCCTTTCAAATACTCTGACATTGGTGTCGAATGATTTTACACAATGAAATAAGGACCAAATGCAAACAGGCTAGAGAAGAATGGCTAAACGAAAAATGTGCAGAGATAGAAAGACTGAGTACTAACAACAAAAGAGACAGGCACAAACAAATAAGACAACTAACAGGACAGAAGACATGCTCGTCAACAGGCTGCCTAAAATCAAAGGATGGAACGTTCATATTAGAGAAGGAAAAAATTCTTCAACGCTGGGGCGAGTATATTGAAGATCTCTTCCACGACGAAAGGGAACAACCAGCAATACACAGAACTACCGACGGACCTGGAATTTTGAAAACCGAAGTAAAAGCCGCCCTGTCCAAACTGAACAGAAACAAGGCAGCTGGGCTAGATGCAATTGTAGCGGAGATGCTGACAGCCTTAGATGACTTTGACATAGACAAGATCACCGAAATAACAAATGAAATCCACAGCAGCGGGAACATACCGGAAGATCTCAGCAGATCTGTCTTCATTGCTATGCCTAAGAAACCAGACGCAAAGGAATGCGAACTCCACCGGACAATAAGCCAAATGAGCCACGTGAAAAAGCTCATCATCGGTATACTGACGAATAGAACGCGCCGCAGAATCAGATCGGAGATTGGACAGGAACAGTGCGGGCTTTTTAAAGACACCAGGACAAGGAACGCGATATTCATGCTCAGAATGTTATCAGAAAGAGCGATACAAATGCAGAAGGACGTGTACCTATGTTTCATAGACTACGCAAAGGCTTTCGACATAGTACGTCACAAGGACCTACTGGAACTACTCAGCAACCTTGACATATTCGGGAAATATATAAGAATAATCAAGAACCTATACTGGTAGAAAACAGTATGCATGCGCATAGGGAACGAGTTCAGTAACTATACAAAAATAGAAAAAGGGGCGTAAGGCAAGGATGCGTCTTCTCAGCCGACTTGTTCAACCTGTACAGCGAGGCAGTCCTGAGAGAGTTGGAAACTCTACCGGGATTTAGCGTTGGCGGCCACAATCTCAGCAACATAAGATGCGCAGATGACACTGTACTGATAGCAGACACGGAAAAGAAACTACAGAATATCCTACAGAAGGTAGCGATAGAGAGCGAGAAGAAAGGACTAAGCATAAACTACAAGAAGACAGAATGCATGGTTATCAGTAAGAGGATGAGCCCGAAATGCGATTTGCAGGTCGAGAACACTAGAATCAAGCAGATGCAGAAGTTTAAATATCCGGGAAGCGTTTTGACAGAGGACGGTAAGTGCGACACCGAGATCCGTAGACGTATTGGGATGATCAAGAACCCATTCCAAAAGCTGGGCAGACTATTGCGAGACAGGAGGATTTCTTTGGTAACAAAGAAAAGGATAATTAGCTGATACGTGACACCTGTCCTTCTTTACGGCAGTGAATGTTGGATGATTTCTTCAAGGATGAAGAATAGACACGAGGCGACGGTGATGCGGTTCTATAGAAGGATTCTGAGGATCTCGTGGACCGAGCGTGTGAGCAACGACGAGGTCTTAGAGAGGATGCAGACAAGGAGGAGGCTCATGCTTAACATCAGGAAGAAGCAGCTGAAGTTTCTGGAACACATAATAAGGAAGTGGGGCCTTGAGAATCTGATACGCACGGGTCGAATAGAGGGAAACCGAGACAAGGGAAAGAAGCGCGTGACATTCCTGGCAGGCTTGAGCAGGTGGATGACAGATCGTGGTCTGGTGAGTTAGCAGAGGGAAGGAACATGCTGAGAGCTGCAAGGGATAGAGGGAGGTGGAGAGCCACGATCGCCTACGTCCTGAAAGGACACGGCACATAAAAAGAAAGAACGCTCATGTCTAGCCTGTATTGTACCATAGGGATTCCGATCTGCCCACAAATATTGCTTGTGTAAATTTGATATTCCATCTCTCCCAAATGTTGCCTCATCCGTAAACGAAACTGAAGAGACAAACAACGGATCCGCAGTTCGTCCAATAAACAATCGGCAAAAGTTCTCCCGGGGTGAGTGATCACAGTACGAAAGACCCTGAACACATTGCAAATAATATTAGTACAGGAGCTACTCTTGAAGTAACCCACAATGAGATATACTACATGCTAGGGTCACTTGACGCATGCTGATCCCCGTACCATCCCCGATAGCCTGTAAAATGTGTTCTTCGGGGTCAGAAGTATAGCGGATCTAGGTCTTCCTCGAACCATACTTTGTAGTGCTACGTATCCTGTCTCAGCATCGCGACGATAAACAGCAGCAAAGATTGAATGACTCGGCTGCCTTCGGTCTGGAAACGCAATCTGATACAACCGTGCAGCCTCGCGTCCATTACCATTCGTGCGGTCGTATGTAAAAATGATATGTGCATGCTCACAATATGAATATCTTGCCATTGCTAAACAGAACATTTCGCAGATAACTCACTGCGACACACGTTAAAAGTTGAAGACAGACAAGACACAAATGTACACGAATGACAAATGTAACCAAGTCAACTAGCGTAAACTTCCTTGAAACATAATAATTAAAAAACAAAGGATTTGCGAATATATGTTTGGTAACTGTTCCGACGGGCTACTGTCGCTGGTTCCCGGACTGCATGAATTTAAGCGAGCTACCAGGTTGGCATCTCGGTCTTACCCTTTCACTGTCAAAACGGTTAAATATAACCGTTTCTTCTTCTCAAACAGCCTTTTCTCCCACACTCCCCGTCTGTGGAACTCCCCTGTCCTTATTTGCTTCCCCGATGACCATAATGTTCAAATATTCAAGTGTAATGTCAATTGACATCTGACACCCTGAGCTTGTTCCCAGTCCTCCTCTATGTCCTTTCCACGAACGCACCTCTTTACTCTTGTTTTCAATCCTCTGTAACGCCTTGAGTGCTAGTGGCACTCCCGCCTTGCTTGGGGTGAATTGCCTTAAAAAAAAGTATGTATTTTTTTTATTGTTTTGGTGCGAGTAACACGGCACAAAATTTTGTAAAATATTTTTGATACATACTGAATATTCTAATCATTTCTAATATTTTTTCTTTTTTTTCTTTCTTTATTTCTTTCTTTCATTCGTTTTAGTTCATGTTTCTTTCTTTATCTATTTCCTTTCTTTTCGTCTTGATATATTCTAATCTGTTCTAATATTTGTTTTCTTTCTTTCCTCCTTTTTTTCTCTCTCTCGTTATGTCTTTCTTTCACTTTACCTATTTACTTTCTTTTCCATTTTCTTTCTTTCTTTTTATATATATCTTATTTTCTTTCTTCTTCTATTTCCTTTCTTTCCGTCTTTATATAATCTGATCTTTTTCAGTACTTCCTTGCTTTATTTCTTTTTCTTTCATCTCTTTCTTTCTTTCTTTTCATTTATTTTCTTTCTTCCTTTTTCTATTTCAGTGCGGACCTGTACTAGCAGCAGTTGGAAAGTGTGCCATAGGTACTGATGCAGAAGCAGCCAGCATTGGTTAATCGCAAGGGTATACTGTTCCTCCATGACAATGCGAGGCTTCATGTGGCCCGATGGCCAGGGATACTGTACAGCGACTTAGTTGGGACACACTGTGCCTGCCACCTTATTCCCCGGACCTTGCGTAAACAGATTACTAGCTCTTCCATGTTTTGAACAACCACCTTTGTGGCAAATACATCGGAAATTAGGTAGATTGCGACATGCACTTACAAACTTATTTGTGTCCAAGACACCTGATTTTTACCACCAGAGCATTGCGCAGCTGGAGGCACATTGGCAAAAGGTTTTGAATGCCGATGGGTATTACTTTGTGGACGAACGGTGTGTCAAATTTGCCGTATACCTTTTTCTAATAAATCAAAAACGGTAATAACTTTTGATTTGGTTTGTTTTGTTTTGTGGCATATCACCCTCAATGGGTTATTTAATGTCGACAAGATTTTTATTGCTGGTAATATTTAAAAAAAAAATGAATTGATGGTAATATTTTTTTAAATGTATTGATGGTAATACATTTTTAATGTATTGCTGATAGCATTTTTTTACAAAAATGTATTGCTGGTAATATTTTTTCTTCAAAAATATATTTCTGGTATTAAAACCAATTTTTACACTTTCATAGTGTTTTGACCCCAGTTTGGGGTTAACTATTTGCCCATAGTTGGGACCTTAAGTCGTGCTACCACCCCGGGCGAGGATGGACCTGGGAACACCAGCAATTAAGAAGTGGTTCCACGCTTCCCAAAGCCTCCTGATCAGAGGCCTTGCTGTCAGATGTAGTTTATCGTTTTACCCAGGACGCGGGTGTAATTTATCCTCATACCCAGGAGGGAAATAGCTTTTTTAGTTTAATTTTAAAAAATGCATTATAAGAGTCTTATTGTTATGGGTTTCTTGTCCTCGGATATAGTAACCTATGGTTGAGATGGAAAACATGCAGGTCGGTAAGAGCTAAGTTGATTAGTTCTACACGCCAAGTGTCCTTGGGTTATTTAATATCGAATTTTGCATAGGACACCTAGTAAGAATCGAACTCGCAAACTCAGTCTTCATGGTCAATCAGACGAGTTATTTGTAGTTAGGCTGATTTTACGATATGCCAATTCTTGTTGCTTTATTTAATGTCAAATTTTGTATGGGGAACCCAATGAGGATCGAAGTCACTACTCAGTCATAATAGCTATTTAAACCAGCTTCGCTAACCATTATCCTATTTAGACTACGGCCACGTCACGTTGAAATATCGGTTCACGTACGATCAGCGAAATTAAGCAATGTCGAGCCCAGTCAGTACTTAAATGGGTGACCGCTTGGGAATATAAGGTGCCGTAAGCTTGGATGTGCGGTTTGTGTAATGTATAACGGCTCAGAATTGTTAATCGGAGAGCCAAGTTCCAATTCCCGTTGGGTTCGTTATATTCACTTACTCGCAAATACACTTGGGAAAAGGTATAAATACACCTCTTCTCCCCTCAGCTATGGATTAATTAGTAAGATGTCTATCACTAAACCATTATAATCTAAAAAAAGTTTCTTATAATCTAAAAGTATTTTCTGGCTTTAAATAACCTGCAACGGGCTGATAAGTCGTAAGAAACAAATCAGTCAATGAACATTACCCTATTTAGTTAGGTTGGATTGATTTTACAGTCAGTCAGTCTTTGTTTATTTAATATCGATCTTAGTATAGGCCACCTAGTGTGTATGGAACTCACTACTCAGTCGTACTGGTCATCTAGACTAGCTTCGTTAACCATTACAATGTTTAATTAGGGCAGGTTGATTTTACGCCATGTCAGTGTTTATGATTTGTTTCATGTTGAATATTGCAAGCGGCACTTAGTTAGGATGACAATCATTTCTCAGTAGCAATGGTCAGCAAGCCTAACCTCGCTAACCACTGCCTTATTTAGTTATTTTATGCTGATTTTACGACATACCAATCTATGTTGGTTTATTTAATGTCGAATTTTGTATAGAGCATCCACTGAGAATGGAAATCACTACTCAGTCGTAATAGTCAACAAGAGTAGCCTGGCTAATCATTAGCTCACGCCAAGGTGCCTATAGAATTGATTTCAATTGTATGTCATTGGCTTAATGTCATATCCGTGTCGTCAGTTTTTTAAAAATGATTTTTATGTTTGTCATAGTTTGGCTTCAGTCAAATGATGTTATACTTCAGTTGCTTTCAATTGCATCTGTTTGATACTAAGACTTGCGAGTTCTGAGATATCGCTCTTCGTCTACAATGAACTACTGAGTTTATCATTCATTCTTGATAGCAATTTAATTACGCACACACACACACACACACACACATACACACACACACAACACACACACACACACACACATATATATATGATATAAAGTATCAAACACTAATACACCCTGGTCAAAATCTTAAGACCAGATAAAAAAGGGCTAAAAAAAAGTATGAAATACTGTTACTTTAATCAAAATATATTTGCGAAACATTCACATTTAATTAGAAAATGTAATTTATCAACAAACAAGTGAACATTTTAAGCTTTTAATTGATTAATTTAAATCAAACATTGAAAAAAAGGATTTTTTGGTTGGTCATAAAGATAAGACTATGTAAATAAAAATAGCAAATACAAATCAAATAAGTCACAACGGCAATTTAATTCTCCGTATATCCTCCATTTTTGCGAATTATTTCGAAGATTCGCTTTGGCATACTCATTATTAAGCATGGGGGTGCTTGGAATGCTCGCCCAGGATTCATAAATTGCTGCACAAAGAGCATTGACAGTTTCAAATTGCGATCCATGTTTATAAACATCCGTTGCCATCTTTCCTCAAACATTCTCGATTGGGTTTCGATCTGGAGAGCGTTGTGGATTGAGCATTGTCCTGCTGGAAAATACAGTTTTCTCCACATAGATGTAGGCCTTCAGTAATTAGCAATGCCTTTCTTAACATGTCAATGTAACTAGCAGCTGTTTGACGACCATTTACCTCCTGTAACTCAAGAGTTCTATTGTACGAAAATGAACCCCAGACCATAAATGATCCACCTCCACTGTGTCGTGTTGAGAAAATTTCTTTTGGGACATCTTTTGCAGGCCAGTAACGCTGAAAACCGTCTGGGCCATTAAGGTTGAATTTTTTTCTCGTCTGAAAACAACACTTTCTTCCATTTATCCACATCCCAAGTTTGATAATCAGAAGCAAATTGTAAACGGGAGGTTTTATGGCGAAAAAGAAGGCGAGGCCTCTACAGCCGTTTCAAGTTCTTAAACCCTTTCTTATTTAAATGCCGTCGAATTGTTCGAGAGCTGCATTCAGCGTCTCTATTTACTTTTATCCGATTTGATGTTAGGCTTGAATCTCTCTTAACTTCTCACCTAATGTGTTTGTCAAGAAATGGTGAGATTTTATTGGGGGTAACCGCATGATTTTTTAGAAGCATACGCATCAGGATTTTTAATGAAGTTAGCAATGACAGTTCTGCTACGGCCAATTTCATTTGTAATGGCTCGTTGCGAAAGACCACGTCTTTGAAGTTCAACAATCCCGCCCTGTTCGAACTTTGTTAAAATTTTACCCTTAGCCATTTTAAAATCTGAAATTTAATACTGGAAATGACCCACGTAGATGTCTACACGCCTGAAGCTTTGAGCAAACTGACTAGTTCTAAAATGTTTGTCAAGTAATTTGTTTTTTCACACATCTTTATGACCAACTAAAAAAAAAAAAAATCCTTTTTTCAATGTTTGTTTAAATTAATCAGTTAAAAGCTTAAACGTTTCACTTGTTTGTTGATAAACTACTTTTTTTAATTAAATGTAAATGTTTCGCAAATATATTTTGATTAAAGTAATAGTATTTTATATTTTTTTTAACCCTTTTGTATCTGGTCTTAAGATTTTGACCAGGGATGTATTCCATGGTTATAATTTATTACATTGGAATCGTAATCACAATCCAATTGATCAAACCTATAAATTCAAAAAGGAAACAGAAAATATATCTCCGGTTATAAAAAAACAAAATTCCAGAGAGAATGAATGTGTGGGAGTAAGAAACAAGGATGAGAGGGAAATGTACGAAGGCCCTAGAGAGGAAGAAAGAAGAACAGGAAAGAACCCTTGTTTCCCACTCCCACACATACATTTTCACTGATTTTTTTTTTATATCCGGAGATATATTTTCTATTTTCTTTTTGAATTTGTAGCTCTGATGAATTGGATCGTGATTACGATTCCAATGTAATAAATCATAAACATGGAATATTAGTGTTTGAGTCTTTTATATTATATTCTTGCTCTGTCTTGTACATTGAGCTCTACCTGGATTATATCTTCTTGGATATATATATATATATATATATATATATATATATATATATTTAAAGACATTTATATTATGTTTAACGTTCTTTTTATAGATACAAGTATTTAAGCAAATGTATCTATAAAAAGAACGTTAAACATAATATAAATGTCTTTAAATAAATTGTCGGACTATGTCCAATTCTAATATATATATATATATATATATATATATATATATATATATATATATATATATATATATATATACTGACCACTAATATTATCTATCTATTACTTCAAACTTTATTATTAGTGGATATTCACATTTGAAATAGACGGTCATTTCATTTCTTACTTTAAACGGTGTGCATTGCGTCTATCAGCCTACGTATTTGAGAAATCTTAATAAAGAAACCGTGATCTCCGTCAGAGATTGTACCTACGTTCCTCTTTGTAGGTGAACCCCCCGTTTGATGCGGTGTGCTTTACCGATCAACTACGAAGGGCGCCGGATTCCAGCATGGCTCTATTTTCCCTTTTTAAGGAAAGCGCACTTCCTCACTGAGATATTTTTTCTCGAAAGTCGTCGAAAGCCCAGTTTCATATTCGAAACGTATACAAAGCAATTTCTAAAGAAATAATGGATTTAATTTTAATCCGACATTTTTATTTCTTCAAACATTATCATAGTGGATACTCGTACTTCAAATAGACGACCAGTTTTTATCTCTGTGTATTACGTCTATCGGCCTGTGTATTAGAGGAATCTTAATAAATAAGATATGCTTTTCAGCAGGGATCGAAACTGCGACCCGTTTGTAGGAGAAAGCACTGTTTGATCCGGTGTGCTTTACCACTCGGCCACGAAGAGCTTTACACGCACTCTCTGTCTCTCTCTATATTATTGTTGTGTTGTTATCGTACGCTTAATGGTCGCACTGATGACGTCAAACTTCTATGTTCTTACATATCACACTTTATAATTAGTGTAATAAAGATAGAACAAGATTAGCAAGCATGATCTAATCTTCCTTTGACAAATAAACATATGTTTTGTTCCTGAGGATAATTCCTGTATAGTTTGGCACCGAACATTTGTCCCCTTATACAGAAACAAGAGAAAATGAATGAAAAAATGATGAAATATTCTTATATTTGTATGTAGGTTTATTCGATCAAATATCTGCCATTTTGTTCCACTACCATTCGCCACCTTTGAAGCGGCTTCATAATTCCATCCTCCTAGAACTTGGCATCTTTTTGGGTGTTGAAGTTGTTTGCACAGATTTCCAGATAATTAAAGTTCTTCCCATTAAGAGATTTTTGTCTAAATCAAAATAAGTGAAAATCAGGAAATGCAAGTTCAGTTGAGTATGCCAAGGATAGTGGGATATCTCAGCCAAGCTGTACCAGTTTCAGTAGTGTTTTTAAAGAGACGTGCGGCCTGGCGTTTTTCTTTTTTTTTGACAGAAGACGACACCTTTCCGATTGGCCAATCCAGGATTCTTTTAATCGAATGCTGCCTTTAATCAGCCCAACTTTCTCTGCTTTCAAAGTCTGATTTTGTGGAAAGAGTTCGTAACATAAAATGCCGTTCCAATCCTACCAGGCGTCCTGGGTATGACGATAAACTACGTCCAACAGCAAAGCCTCTGATCAGGAAGTTTTGAGAAGCGTGGAACCACCTCTTAATTGCCGGTGTTCCTAGGTCCACTCTGACCCGGGTTGGTAGCACCTGGTAGGGCCCCAACTATGGGCAAATCGTTAACCCCCAAAATAGGTTTAAAACCCTTCAACACATTTTTTTGAGGAAAAATTATTGCCAGAAATACATTTTCGTAAATAATTATTACCATTATTTTGTAAATAATATTTACCAGCAATACATTTTTGAAGAAAAAAATATTACCAACAATAAAAAATCTTTTCGGCATTAAATAACCCATTGAGGTTGATATGCCGTAAAACAAAACAAACCAATCCAATCCTACCAGAAACACATCACATAACATATGGAGGGTCCAGTAGAACATCCCAGCCAAGCTGTAACAATTTCTGTCGGATCTGCATTGAAACGTGAGGTCTTGCTTGTTCTGAAAGGAGACGACATCCTTCCCAGTTGTTATTTCCGGGCGCTTCTCATTCTTTAATTCTTGCCTATTAAGGTTAAACTAAGAACTATTTTTTTCTGAAGTCAACGTCTGATTTTGCGAAAGGAGTTCGCAACACAAAATTCCCTTCCAATCCTTTCAGATACACATCCCTTTCGAATGCAGAACAGGCTCTTGAAGCGACCAATGCTGGATCTTTTCTCTTCTTCCAGAACATTTTCCGCTCCACATTGTTGCAAAGAATTCATATTTGTCATCGTGTCTTTTTGTTTTTCATAAAATAAAAATCTGTCGTTTTCGTTGAGTTTAAGCATAGAATAGCAGACGGAAATACGGTCTATTCATTTTATGTCCGTTAAATCGTTATCACCCAAACATCGTAACGAATCACTTCTCCGAGTGTTTTCAAATGCCTTACAGCACTGATATGAGATATGTTGATTGTCTCTGCAATGTGTCATTTCCGATAAATTGGATGATATTTTTAATCAGCCTTTCCATGTGGTCATCATCAAAGACTTCAGGTTTGCCGGAACGTTCTTGGTTTTCGACATAATAATTTCCACTTTTGAACGTAGAAAACCACTCACGAACAGTATTCTAATCTTGGCACCATCTCCATAAATGGAACATATATTTTCATCGATTGCTCTCTTTAATCAACCCAACTGGGAACAGTACTTGTCTGAATTCAAGGTCTGATTTAGCTGAAGGAGATCATAACATACAATGCCATCCCAATCTCACCAGATACACAGCATTAACATTTTCGGGTGTAAATCGGCGTTTGGCGTGGTTAACCGTGATTCATTTCGTTTTCTCCAGCCTATTCTTTGCTCCCTATTGTCGTAAAGAATCCACTTTTCATCGTCTTTGATCACTTTTGTTTTCAAAAACACGTAGTTTGTGATATTCACTTACTCAAGTGTTCTCAAATGTCTTAAAAGACCCACATGAGATATATGGAGTATCTCTGCGATATCGCGAGTCATGTGACTTTGATCGTCTTTTAACCAACAATTCGATTTGGTAATCATTAACGCCCGTGTAGTTTAGTGTTACTGACTCACGGGAAGTAGTATTCACTCAACCGCCTTATGGGGCGATGGGCTTTTCGATCTTGCAGCATGTGGCATTGTCCTATAACTTAGTAACAATCTAGGAAGAAATGTTTATATCTTTTCTTTCCGTTGTACATATATTATCAATCTTTTTTTAAATAATTTACACCATCTTTTCTGCTAATCCGTTTGATTCCTGATGTTACGGAGGGGGTGTATAGGGTTTGCATCCAATTTTGTTCAACCACTGGCATAGTTCCTCGTCACAGAACTCTGGGGCATTATCAGATACCAGCGTTTTCGGAATTCCATTTCATGTAAATATGATCCTTAACACTTGCTTCACGGCCCGACTTCTTTTGTTGGAGACCTGTATTACTTCTGGACTGGTTGAATACGAATCTACCAGTATTAATAATAATCCCACTCCATTAAAATGAGCATGGGCCATATGTACTCTGTCCCAAGGTTGGGACTCTTTAGTCCACGTATGTGTTCTTTTTGTCTAAATGTTGTTCATGGCACATAACTAGCAATAACTGAGCAGTACGAAAGACGTAATTGCGAGATCAATCTCTGGGCCAGGTAGTGTAGACGGAGATTCAGTGGAAAACGGGATAAGAATAGCTGAGCAGTACAAAAGATGTGATTGTGCGTTCAATCCCTCGGTCAGGTAGCACAGACGAAGATTAATGGAATCTGGGATAGGATTAACTGAGCAGTCGTAATTGTGAATTCAAACATTCTGCCAGGTAGTACAGACGGTGATTCAGTGGAAACAGGGCAAGCAGTAACTGAGAAGTACGAAAGATGCAATTGTGAGATCAATCCCTGGGCCAGGTAGAACACACGGTGATTCAGTGGAAACAGGGCAAGCAGTAACTGAGAAGTAGGAAAGATGCAATTGTGAGATCAATCCCTGGGCCAGGTAGTACAGACGGTGATTCAGTGGAAACAGGACAAGCAGTAACTGAGAAGTAGGAAAGATGCAATTGTGAGATCAATCCCTGGGCCAGGTAGAACACACGGTGATTCAGTGGAAACAGGGCAAGCAGTAACTGAGAAGTAGGAAAGATGCAATTGTGAGATCAATCCCTGGGCCAGGTAGTACAGACGGTGATTCAGTGGAAACAGGACAAGCAGTAACTGAGAAGTACGAAAGATGCAATTGTGAGATCAATCCTTGGGCCAAGTAGTACAGACGGTGATTCAGTGGAAACCGGGCTAGCAATAAGTGAGCAGTACGAAAGAAGTAAAGGTAACTTCAATCCCTGTATCGAGTAGTAGAGACTGAGACCAGTGGAATGGCGTCTAACAATAATTGAGTTGTATTAAAGATGTAATTGTGAGTTCAATCCCTGGGTCTGGTAGCAAAGACGGAGATTCAGTGGAAACAGAACTAGTAGTAACTGAGCAGTACTAAAAGTTTAATTTTGAGTTCAATCCCGATGGCTGGTAGTACAGGCGGAAGTTCAGTTGACGCCGGGTTAGCAATAATAGAGCAGTACCAAAGATATAATTGTGGGTTCAATCCTTGGGAGGGTATTACAGATGGAGATTCAGAGGAAAACGGGCTAGCGCTAACTGAGCAGCAATAAAGATATGATTTTGTGTTCAAACTCTTGGTAGCCTAGATGGAGAGTCAGTGGAAACCGGGCTAGCATTATCTGAGCAATACTAAAGTTGTAATTGTGAGTTCGATCCCTGTGCCAGGTAATTCAGGCTGAAATTCTGTGGAAACCGTGGAGCAACAACTGAGCAGTACTAAAGTTTTAATTGTGAGTTCAATCCCCATGCTAGGTAGTACGGACGGAAATTCAGTCAAAACCGGGTTAGCAGCAACTGAATAATACTAAAGATATAATTGCAAGTTCAATCCCTTGGCCAGGTAGTATAGAAGGAGATTCAGTTTAAAGCTTACTAGCAATAATTGAGGTATACTAAAGATTTAATTGTGAGTTCAATCCGTGGGCGTGGTGGTACAGATGGTTATTCTGTGGAAAGATGACTATCAATAACTGAGTTGTACCAAAAATGTAATTGTGAGTTCAATCTCCGACCCGAGTAATCCCAACACAGATTCAGTGGAATGAAGGCAAGCAGTAATTAAGCAGTACTAAAAACGTAATTCCGTGTTCAATGCCTTCGCCAGGTGGCACAGACTCTGACTCAGTGGGCTTAGGACGAACAATAACTGAGCCCAACTAAAAAAAAAAAAAAAAAAAAAAAAAAGGTATAAGACGATCTACTGCTAGATATGGACATCGTAATGCGAACTTACACCCGTAGATTAAATGAAGCGTTCAGTTCGAAATTCCCCTGAGGTTACCCGGATCAATAAGTGACTGACGAAGGCCGGAGAAGACAACCACCGAAACGTTTTCATGATGACAACAAAGACTTGAACATTAATCCAAATGTAAATAATGGTAAATCCTCATGCTATAAATTTAAACTGAAAATGATCGAATCGTTCAACTGTGATGAGCTTGACTGAATATTCACCACGGGCCCAACAGGTCTGTCACTTTCAATTATTTGTTGATGAACGCGTTTAATTATTAATTAGTGACAAGAGAGAAGCCTAAATAAAATTCGGTATCGAATGACTCCGGTTTCGTTTCACTTGGACAGGCTGTAAACGGTCGAACAAAATAAGTTCTGGACATCGGCTGAAAACAGCGAAATTGAAGTTGGGAGGTAAGTATTAAATTAGACAAAAGAGATATATTATTTCACATGTGTAATTGTCATTTCCTGATTGGATCATTGAAAACATAATTTATAATTAATTTCTTTTCTTTGGATTAATTGTCTCCCTTTCTTCGTTGATTAGAGCAGCAGTTCACAGTTTTCATTTTATTCAAAATTTGTGTTGTTTTCGCAATTCACTTAACGTATACTTTCTTTCTGTTGTTTGTTCTGTTTTCTTTCTTTCACGTTTTTCTTTTGTTTTTAATTTCCCATCTTTCCTTTCTTTCGTTTTCTTATCTAGTTCTTTCTTTCTTGTTTCCTTTGTTTCATATTTTCTTTTGTCTTTAATTAATTCTGTGTTTGTTAGTTTTTTTTCTTTCTTTCTTTCGATTTGTTCCAGCTTACTTACTTTCTAATTTAATTTAATCTACTTCTTTGTTTGTTTATTGTTTGTTTGTTTTATTTCCTTTTTTGTTTTTCTTTTGGTTCCCTTCTTCCACATTTTTCTTTTATTTCACTTTCCTTTTTTCTTTCTTTCTTTTTCTTTTTTCTTTTTTTCTTTCTTTCTTTTTCTTTCTTTCTTTTTCGTTCTTTCTGTTTCTTTCTTTCTTTTTTTCCTTTCTTTATTTTTTCTTTCTTTCTTTCTTTTTCTTTCTTTCTTTCTTTTTCTTTCTTTCGTTTTTCTTTCTTTCTTTTTTCTTTCTCTTTCTTTCTTTCTTTCTTTCTTTCTTCCTTCCTTGCATATTTTTTTTTTGTTTTTAATTTATTATCTTTCCTTTCTCTCGTTTTATCTTGTTTTTCAGTCTTTCTTTCGAGTTTAATTTAATTTTTCCTTCTTTTACTTTCTCTATCTTTCTTTTTCTTCTTCTTTTAATTCCTCTTCTTTTCTCTTTTCTTTCATCCTTATTCCTTTATATTTTGTCATCTCCTTACTTTTCTATGAATTTCTCGCAACCCTTAATTTAATTCCAGTTGAGTTTGTTTTATGTTTTTTACAAAAATAAATAAATAAAAATAAGCAAGCAAATAAAATAATGTCTCCACTCATGCTTTTTTCTCTTAGTTTTTTTAAAGTAATTATAGTGTCCTGACAATGATGTAAATAAACATTGAAATATCACCAAAACTAGTTACACGATCTCGTTTGTTAATTAAAAACCGATAAACTGCAAGTATTTTTTAGATTTGCTTTAAAGTATGGATGTACAGATGGTGTAATGGTTAGAAGCTAGAAACGAGAAATTGGCGACCCGAGTTCGTATTCCGGCCGAGGCTGTTACATCCTATTTGACACAAATACCCTTAGTAAAAGGTATGAATCAGTCTCTTCCCCACCCCAGCTATGAATTAAATAGTACGACAGGCTGGATTCTGTAGCCATGATTATTCGCTAGTATAGCAGGACATCTCTGAATTCAAAACCATATGTGGCACTGATGGGACACATAATCAAACTGTAACTAATATCCTCTCAGCATCGTTGCAGTATAACAACTGTTGTAGTATTGACTATAGGCTGGCTCTATCAGTGTTGTAGTATTGACTATAGACTGGCTCTATGAGTGTTGTAGTATTGACTATAGGCTGGCTCTATGAGTGTTGTAGTATTGACTATAGGCTGGCTCTATGAGTGTTGTAGTATTGACTATAGGCTGGCTCTATGAGTGTTGTAGTATTGACTATAGGCTGGCTCTATCAGTGTTGATACACAAATGGACCTGGACAGATAGCCTGAATATAAAAAAAAAATCACACTGATTCGCTGTAGCCTTCAAGTCGAAACAGAGCGGTTAAGGATTTACGGTTTGGTTTCGATTGGTTTGTTTTACGGCATATCAACCTCAGTGGGTTATTTAATGCCGACAAAATTTTTATTACTGGTAATATTTTTTCCTTCAAAAATGTATTGCTGGTAATATTTTTTGCTATCAAAAATGTATTGCTGGTAATATTTTTTTCTATCAAAAATGTATTGCTGGTAATATTTTTTTCTATCAAAAATGTATTGCTGGCAATATTTTTTTCATTCAGAAATGGCAACAACGTATTGCTGGTAATAATCCTTTCCTTCAAAAATCCATTGCTGGTAAAGATTTTTTTTTACAGAAATGCAATGCTGGTACTAAAACACTTTCATAATGCTTCGACTCCAGCTTGGGGTCAACTATTTGCCCATAGCTGGGACCCCAACAGGTGCCACCACCCTGGGCCTGGGTAGACCTGGGAACACCAACAACTAAGGGGCGGTTCCAGTCTCCTCAAGACCTCCCGACCAAAGGCCCCGCTGTCGGATGTAGTCTATCATCTTAACCAGGACGCTGATGTTGTTTATCGTCATATCCAGAACGGGAGGATTTACGTGAGATTTTTTGGTGGAAACGCTTTCCAATTAGGCCTTCTTTAACAATAAGTTATTTAAACGGGAAATATTTGATTTTAATGATATGTGTGCAGTAAGGCAAAAGATGAAAGAAAGAAATATTTTATTTATTAATAATATTTTTACTAGCACTCAAAATAATTACATTATAAAACGGTTTTTTTCCTATGTTACTCTACTAGTGTCTTCAATTATGCACGCCCGATCACCGAAGATTATTGTAAAAATTTATTTTCTTGGATAGGGGTACTAACCTTAGCTTCCTTAGCTGTCTTGGATAATGGTACTAACCTTAGCTGTGTTGGATAGGGGTACTAACCTTAGCTGTGTTGGATAGGGGTACTAACCTGAGCTTTTCTTAGCTGTCTTGGATAGGGGTACTAACTTTAGCTGTCTTGGATAAGGGTACTAACTTTAGCTGTCATGGATAGGGGTACTAACCTTAGCTTTCTTGGATAGGGGTACTAACCTTAACTTCCTTAGCTGTCTTGGATAAGGGTACTAACCTTAGATGTCTTGGATAGGGGTACTAACCTTAGCTTTTCTTAGCTGTCTTGGATAGGGTTACTAACCTTAGCTTTCTTAGCTGTCTTTGATAGGGGTACTAACTTTAACTGTCATGGATGGGGGTACTAACCTTAGCTATTTTCTTTCTTAGCTGTCTTGGATAGGGGTACTTACTTAGCACAAGGCGAGCAATTTTAGGTAGCCCGGTGAAGATCAACCTCATTACAACAGTAATGAGCTGCAAGGCTAGCACAATATAATAATCTTAAACCACCCGACGAGAACTGAACTGGATACAGTAGATTACAAACCGCTGTTCCACGATGTCGCGTCATCACTTTCGGAATTTGGAGTTTAAAAACTGCCGCTAAGTACGAAGCTGTCTTAACTTTAGCGTGATCTGACTGAAAGCATATATTTGCGATGTCGCAAAGCAGCCGGTTAGGGTCGAATTCAATGCAGTCATAACTTTGCGACGTTAACCAGTTGCAACGTTTTTGCTAGTAACCTCTGACAAGAACACGGGACTAAATCTTTCATACGTAAAATTATTGCTTTGTTTCTTCTGGTTTAACGTCAGCCGTGGGGGCATGTGGTTTTTCAGTAATTCGAGCGTCTTTTCGCGGGGATGTGAGGGATTCTGTCTTCTCCCTCGTGGGTCGTGCGTTTATATAACTTCCGATTATTTGATCGTCTTGGGTGTGTATATCTTAGGTTCAGCTGATTTGACTACCTGTTTTATGTCGGTGCAGCCAGTGATATTTATGAGGCCCGATTCTGTACTTGGTGGCTATGAGGATACCTTCTAGGTCAACTGGCTATGAGACCTAGATATTTTTTTTATGTTTTGCTGTGATACGTCGTACTGTTTACTTTCTTATCTTAGAGTGAGCCCATTACGTACAGGGGACACCACAGATTAAACCCCCTTAGATCAAAGTGATTAAATTCGATCCAGACTCTTAGCGTGAATCATATACTACACAGGTAATCATTGCTTTACCGGAAGTACCCAGTGAAAATGTGCTTGCTGCAACTCAGAGCCATAAAGGTTAGGGACCTAGTTTGAGCCGAATTCAGCACAGAAAAACTGTTTACACAACCAGATTACCATAATCCTTCGTATAAATCAATAGGAGTATAGGACGCAGGTAAAAAAATCAGAGAAACTGTATTTTCATGTATAAAACGCCCCTGATTTTAGAGCAAAGAAAATGACCAAAAACTATGCAAAAGGAAGAGAAAAAAATGACCCCACACCCAAATAAAACAAAACAAAAAACGGGATATTTTGTTTACTTTTGTGATTCGTAAGCGTTGCAAAAACATGATAATGACTCTTGGAGTAGAAGACCACTAAATCGCCAATACACATTGAGGAAATATATTGAAATGAAAATAACAGGAAAATAATACAAGAATATTTTAAATAAGTTCTATCGAAAAAATACGCAAATCGAGGGAGTTCTCAGCGATGTTCTTCAGAAAAACACGCGAATATTCGTGGTTTCCGCGAATAACAAGTACATATGTTCTAAAGAAAAAACTGTATGAAGCCGTGAACGCGGAAACACGAATAGGCGGAGGTTCATTGTATATGAATATAACTATTAATGTTTATATAAATGAATAAATATTTGTTTTGTTGATTTTAATTTTTTTGTGCCAATCTGAATTATTTCTTTGCATTATTATGTATTTTTTTTTAACTCAAATAAAATAATAATTTTACTTTTTAATGATAACAAAACTCACATAGTTGCCTAGAATTCGGGAAAAGTACGGAACCGAACGGTACTTAATTAAACCTTATGAAGGATTTATTTCCCTTTCTTACCATTAGAAAGATCTCTCCGGTAAACAAATAAATTCATTTTGACCGGATTTTGTCCGTTTTGAATTCCGGGAAAAATGGATCTGAGTTCTACACTAAAGTATAAGATGCAGCAGACTTTTGGGCACGATTTTGGATGTAAAAACCCACGTCTTATGCACACACGATTACGATATTTCTTTCTGTGCTTCCTGTTAGCCATTTTGTTAGTGTACTGAGTATTATCTAAATGGGATATCCAATTTATTAGGAACCTATAGAATATTGTTCGAACTGCTTGTTTCTAAACTTGTAATTGTTAACACAATTTTTCGACTGATTATTTTTCAGGCGTCATCCGATACACACCCAAACACCTCCCACACACAGACAGAGAGACAGAGAGACAGACAACATACGAACCTTTTATATTCAAGGAAATATTGATTTACTAATCGTAGCTTAAATGTGAAACAAGGCCGCATGTATGGAGACCTCGCTGAGGATCGAACTCACTTCTTCTATGTGCGGTATTCTTTAAGTACTTTAACGATCATGCCTCTCCTCAAGTTCCTGCCCTTTGTCGCTGTTAATATTTTTTCTTGTTATCTCTCCTAAATTTTGTTCGGCCATCCATTTACTCAAGCTCGCTTGGTAATTTATACCTTGTTTTCCTTTGTCCCTCTTGCCTTCAGTTTGTCCTGTGAGTATCACATTTTCCAAGTCTTCTTTCCTCATAATGTGCAATAGAAATTTCAACTGTCTCTTCCTGATGTTAAGTATGTGTTCTTTTTGTTTCCATTTTCTCTAAAACGTTGTTGTTGCTCACATGTTTGGTTCATGGTATTCTCAGCATCCTTCTGTACACCAACATTTCTGTTGTTTCAAGTCTCTTCTTCATATGTGAGGAGATTATCCAGCATTACTCAGTCATAATCGATCTAGCGAGAGAAACTTTTTCACCATTAGACCGCGTCGAAATGCTCACACCCAAGGAAATAATCATCTACTAAGCGTAGCATAGAAAGTAACATGAAGTCGCAAATACAGAGTGGGGTTCGAGTTCACTACTCAGTCATAATTGCTCTCAAGAAACAAACTTGCTAACCATTAAGCCATATTGAAGTGCCGCGTTCCCCCAAAATACTAAGCTAGTGACGAAAATTACTCATTAATATACCTAACGGAGCTAACCATTTCTACGCCGTTTGTTACAGAACGTTTCCAAGTGATTCCAAATTATAACTAAGGGATACGGTTCTCCTACATCCATTTTGCTAAGCAAAGAAAACTAAATAGTATTGAAATCCCGTACTAGCTCAGTTTGACTTACACACCTGATCGAGTTGCCGATATCTGCCGCCTCTTTCAATTTTCCTACTCTCCAGTGGCACTCCTTGTCATTTAAATGGTCTTCATTCTCGAGAGTGTAATGCGTACCATTCTCTATTTAGTTATGGCCCACCAAGTCAATTCACATTGATCGAGTGGCCGATATCTGCCGCCTCTTTCAATTTTCCTACTCTCCAGTGGCGCTCCTTGTCATTTAAATGGTCTTCATTCTCGAGAGTGTAATGCGTACCATTCTCTATTTAGTTATGGTTCGCCAAGTCAATTCACATTGATCGAGTGGCCGATATCTGCCGCCTCTTTCTATTTTCCTACTCTCCAGTGGCGCTCCTTGTCATTTAAATGGTCTTCATTCTCGAGAGTGTAATGCGTACCATTCTCTATTTAGTTATGGTTCACCAAGTCAATTCACATTGATCGAGTGGCCGATATCTGCCGCCTCTTTCAATTTTCCTACTCTCCAGTGGCGCTCCTTGTCATTTAAATGGTCTTCATTCTCGAGAGTGTAATACGTACCATTCTCTATTTAGTTATGGTTCACCAAGTCAATTCACATTGATCGAGTGGCCGATATCTGCCGCCTCTTTCAATTTTCCTACTCTCCAGTGGCACTCCTTGTCATTTAAATGGTCTTCATTCTCGAGAGTGTAATGCGTACCATTCTCTATTTAGTTATGGTTCACCAAGTCAATTCACATTGATCGAGTGGCCGATATCTGCCGCCTCTTTCAATTTTCCTACTCTCCAGTGGCGCTCCTTGTCATTTAAATGGTCTTCATTCTCGAGAGTGTAATACGTACCAATCTCTATTTAGTTATGGTTCACCAAGTCAATTCACATTGATCGAGTGGCCGATATCTGCCGCCTCTTTCAATTTTCCTACTCTCCAGTGGCGCTCCTTGTCATTTAAATGGTCTTCATTCTCGAGAGTGTAATGCGTACCATTCTCTATTTAGTTATGGTTCACCAAGTCAATTCACATTGATCGAGTGGCCGATATCTGCCGCCTCTTTCAATTTTCCTACTCTCCAGTGGCGCTCCTTGTCATTTAAATGGTCTTCATTCTCGAGAGTGTAATGCGTACCATTCTCTATTTAGTTATGGTTCACCAAGTCAATTCACATTGATCGAGTGGCCGATATCTGCCGCCTCTTTCAATTTTCCTGCTCTCCAGTGGCGCTCCTTGTCATTTAAATGGTCTTCATTCTCGAGAGTGTAATGCGTACCATTCTCTATTTAGTTATGGTTCACCAAGTCAATTCACATTGATCGAGTGGCCGATATCTGCCACCTCTTTCAATTTTCCTACTCTCCAGTGGCGCTCCTTGTCATTTAAATGGTCTTAATTCTCGAGAGTGTAATACGTACCAATCTCTATTTAGTTATGGTTCACCAAGTCAATTCACATTGATCGAGTGGCCGATATCTGCCGCCTCTTTCAATTTTCCTACTCTCCAGTGGCGCTCCTTGTCATTTAAATGGTCTTCATTCTCGAGAGTGTAATGCGTACTATTCTCTATTTAGTTATGGTTCACAAAGTCAATTCACATCTGGATTTATCTTTCTTATGTTCCTTGAGTTTGACCTTAAAAGAATAACTGATCCTCGACTCCTTATGTAACTTATCACATATGCGTGGTATGTTATAAATGCAGTTTTATGTTTTTATCTACTAAGTGGCTAACTCTAGCGAGAATTTTACAATAGGTAGTGTTGCCTTTAAACCCTCACACTGATATAATGCTGAACTCTTCTGGCGTCTCTTGTACACAAGGAATACCTTCCATGATAGCTGTACTGTTTTCTTTCAATTCACCGGAGGGAAGAGGAGACAGCTTATTCCTTTATTCTCATTACAGGCTATCTCATATTGGTTAAGTGGAACATGCAGAAGCTGGAGCACAACCACGAATTACATAACAGAAGAAACAACTAATATGAGTTATCTCCCCTAGCATGGACATTCAAATAACAGAATACTTTTGTGTACTGAATAATGGTACGAATTAAAATCTCCCAAAGGTCAGTGGAGACAATGGCCAGAATATTGTGACTATTATGATCAAGATGAGGACAGCAGTTCGAATAGATTACGACATATTAATGATAATACCTTATCATAGAAATTCAGGAATGGGGGATCGATTTGGTAACCACTATTTTCACTAAGTGTTTTCATCTCTCTCTCTCTTTCACTTTCATTCTTTACATATTTTACTCATTCTCTACATTTTTCTTTATATTTTTTCTTCATTGTCTTCCTCGCTTCTTTTCTTTTTTCTTTTTAATTTTCTACTTTGTTCTACTTTTCTTTTTCTTTTTTATTTCAACCCCTTTCTTTTTCTTTACTTCTTTTTCTTCCTTTTCTTTTTCTTCTTCTTACTTCCTTTTCACATTGATCGAGTGGCCGATATCTGCCGCCTCTTTCAATTTTCCTACTCTCCAGTGGCGCTCCTTGTCATTTAAATGGTCTTCATTCTCGAGAGTGTAATGCGTACCATTCTCTATTTAGTTATGGTTCACCAAGTCAATTCACATTGATCGAGTGGCCGATATCTGCCGCCTCTTTCAATTTTCCTACTCTCCAGTGGCGCTCCTTGTCATTTAAATGGTCTTCATTCTCGAGAGTGTAATGCGTACCATTCTCTATTTAGTTATGGTTCACCAAGTCAATTCACATTGATCGAGTGGCCGATATCTGCCGCCTCTTTCAATTTTCCTGCTCTCCAGTGGCGCTCCTTGTCATTTAAATGGTCTTCATTCTCGAGAGTGTAATGCGTACCATTCTCTATTTAGTTATGGTTCACCAAGTCAATTCACATTGATCGAGTGGCCGATATCTGCCACCTCTTTCAATTTTCCTACTCTCCAGTGGCGCTCCTTGTCATTTAAATGGTCTTAATTCTCGAGAGTGTAATACGTACCAATCTCTATTTAGTTATGGTTCACCAAGTCAATTCACATTGATCGAGTGGCCGATATCTGCCGCCTCTTTCAATTTTCCTACTCTCCAGTGGCGCTCCTTGTCATTTAAATGGTCTTCATTCTCGAGAGTGTAATGCGTACTATTCTCTATTTAGTTATGGTTCACAAAGTCAATTCACATCTGGATTTATCTTTCTTATGTTCCTTGAGTTTGACCTTAAAAGAATAACTGATCCTCGACTCCTTATGTAACTTATCACATATGCGTGGTATGTTATAAATGCAGTTTTATGTTTTTATCTACTAAGTGGCTAACTCTAGCGAGAATTTTACAATAGGTAGTGTTGCCTTTAAACCCTCACACTGATATAATGCTGAACTCTTCTGGCGTCTCTTGTACACAAGGAATACCTTCCATGATAGCTGTACTGTTTTCTTTCAATTCACCGGAGGGAAGAGGAGACAGCTTATTCCTTTATTCTCATTACAGGCTATCTCATATTGGTTAAGTGGAACATGCAGAAGCTGGAGCACAACCACGAATTACATAACAGAAGAAACAACTAATATGAGTTATCTCCCCTAGCATGGACATTCAAATAACAGAATACTTTTGTGTACTGAATAATGGTACGAATTAAAATCTCCCAAAGGTCAGTGGAGACAATGGCCAGAATATTGTGACTATTATGATCAAGATGAGGACAGCAGTTCGAATAGATTACGACATATTAATGATAATACCTTATCATAGAAATTCAGGAATGGGGGATCGATTTGGTAACCACTATTTTCACTAAGTGTTTTCATCTCTCTCTCTCTTTCACTTTCATTCTTTACATATTTTACTCATTCTCTACATTTTTCTTTATATTTTTTCTTCATTGTCTTCCTCGCTTCTTTTCTTTTTTCTTTTTAATTTTCTACTTTGTTCTACTTTTCTTTTTCTTTTTTATTTCAACCCCTTTCTTTTTCTTTACTTCTTTTTCTTCCTTTTCTTTTTCTTCTTCTTACTTCCTTTTCTTTTTATTCTTTTTTCCTTTTCTTTTTTTTCCTTTTCCTTTTCTTTTTATTCTTTTTTCCTTTTCCTTTTTTTCCTTTTCCTTTTCTTTTTATTCTTTTTTCCTTTTCTTTTTATTCTTTTTTCTTCCTTTTCTTTTTATTCTTTTTCGTTTTTCTCTCTTTTCTTCTGTTTTTACTTTTAAATTTTTCTTTAAGTTTTTTATTTTATTTTTATTTTCTTCTTTTTTACTAGATGGTGTGAAAATGGAGAGCCGAGCTCGAATTACAGTCGGATTCATTGCATTCGCTTAGGTGTAAATACCCTCGGGGAAGTTATGAACGCACATATCCCTCAAGGTCTGGGTTAAATAGTAGAACTTGTATTTTAAAATATTATTATTGTTATTCTAAAAAGATATCGCAAATAAAAATAATTATTCTTACAATCCAAAATATTTTAGCTTTAATTAACCCACAAGGGTTGATAAGCCTTAAAAAATATAAAATTTCGTTTTCCTTATAATTTATTTCGTCTTTTTTTCCTTTATTTTCCACTTCCTTTTTATATTTTTACTTTCTTTTATCTTTTTGTGATATTTTCTACTTTCCTTCCTTTTCTTTTAATTCTTTTTTGCTTAGTTTGCTTTTTCTTTTTCTTCTTTTTCTTCTTTTTTCATCTTTTCCTTCTTTTTCTCCTTTTTAAAAAAATAATCGACATGTCACGCCCTCTCTTATGCTTTTCTTCTCTCCTTATCTAGTAATACATTAATTAAAAGACGACCCCAAACTTCTCACCAGGCCTGATTTGGCACCACGACTCCACTTTCTAACTGTTTGCGCATTCACAAGATCTCCCCTTTGCTCCGCCAAATTCTGTTCCTTCCCGTCTAATTATCACCATGTTGCACTTGATTCGACCAAACCTGGCTCAACTTGACCAGACCTGAATCAAGTGATCCGTTGGCTTCGGTTATCCTTGTTGTCAGTTGATATCCCGTGAATAATTCAACTGGAAAACGAATAAATTTCTACTCTGTCGTATTTTGATCAGGTTTTGCGACATTACTAGAGAAAGCAAAACAGTCATGTATTTAGATAGGAGTAGAGGAGATTTTTGTCGATATTCAGTTCACCAGTACGTATGGCGAAATGGACCCAATCAGAAATAGCATAGGCGCGAATAATAATAATAATAATAATAATAATAATAATAATAATAATAATAATAATAATAACGTTTCTGAATGACGTCAGTCTAAAACTCGGACAGGAAATATAGACGATGAAGGTTCCGGGACATTCTTGGATAAAATGAGCGATGTAATATGAAACGAAAGGGATCAATTTACTGCTTAATCATCTTATAAAATGATCCCCCAATTAAAAAATAATCAAGCAAATTCGATTATGTGCTTTATTCTATGAGAAATTACAAGGTTTCCTATATGCCAGGAAATAAATTAAAAATTTAATGTAGAAGAAGGTTTTTATTGTAATCACTTTGGGACAGGGTCTTTTAGAGAACAATAACAGGTGAATAACATTCATTAAAAAAACAACAACAAAAACACAAACAAACAAAAAACAATGAAGATTCTTCATCTATGTAGTGATGGTTAAATTTTCCAAGCCTTCTTCATTACGTGTTCAATGATTTTCAGCTGTCGTTTCTTGATTTTGAGTATAAGGGCGTTTTCTGTTGCCATATTCTTGAAAACTTCCTTACTGCTTACTTGCTCTGTCCATGGTATTCTCAGCATACCTCTGTAGAACCACATTTCTGCTGTCTCTAGTTTTTTTCTCCTAATCTCTGGGAAGATTATTCAAATTTCATTGTCATATAAGATATTGTAGAACAACTTCATTGTTATAAATTATTATGAGCGATTTGAGTGATTGATAAGTTTTTTA
>OZ038512.1:57803694-57886194 GCA_964036315.1 Acanthosepion esculentum | reverse complement strand
GTTAGGATAGGAAACAGAGCAGTTTCGAGTTTGCTTGACCGTAAGTTCTACGTGGCCGAGCGGTTAGGCACGCTGATCAAATGACGGTTCCCCATAAGGGATGCAGGTTCGAATAAATAAATATTTAAGGAGCAAAATAAACACGGATAAATTTAAATTCAAAACTAGGAATTATCCGCCTGCTATTTAAGAGCTGGCTAACTTCGAATAGGATATGCTTTGGTATAATAGATTAATTTCACTATAGTTAATAGTAATTTCCAAAAACAATTAACCACAGAAGAAAAAAAATACAAAAAATATTCTAGTTAAAGGCGACAAAAAAGGAATATTTATACAATGAACCCGAAGACTTACCAGAAAACATAAATGAACAAGTCACTAAAATTTACAAAAAGGCACTAAACTTGCACATTGAAAATATAAATGAGAAGGCGAAAAATATCACAGCCAAATTAAGTATAGGTGACGTGCTTCATATACAATGCAGTAAGCAAGCATTCTAACTATAAAGGACCATAAATAATAATCCTTCCCAATAATCCTTCATTTCGACTAATAAACCCAACCAAAATTGAATTGGGTAAAATAAGCCAGGAATTACTGAAAAAATGTGCGACTTATTAAGGATCGCTATGCAAGCCAATCAATGGAAGGGCACAAGTGATTTCAGAAAATTAAAAATAAATATGTATTTATATAATATGACATAAATTTTTTTACCAATCAATATCTAAAAAAGAACTGCATAAGGCTTTCGATTTCGCTAAGGGCTTTGTAAATATAACACCTGAACGCATAGATATAATTTTACATTGCTGTAAATCAATATTATTCCACAATGGAGAAGCTTGAATTTTAAAAAATCAAAAAGAGCGACATCGATGTACCACAGGGTTTGTTTGATGGTGCTGGGGTTTCTGAATTAATAGGCCTAAATATTTGACATAAAATCAACAAAATAGTACACACAGACAACCACGGCCTTATATAGGGATGGCGGGCTGATGATCGTGCCAGACAACAGAAGAGTCAATGACAATATAAGAAAGATGCTCTTCAAACTCTTCAAAAGCCTTGACTTTGAAATAGAGGTCGATATGAATGAGAAAGTCGTTCAATAATTGGATGCAGAATTAAATCTACAAAATAGCAGTGTCTCCCCATACATGAAACCCGACACAGAATTAAAATACGTGAATGCTGCACCCAACCATCCTACGAGTATAATAAAGCACATCCCTAAAGGTATAGAGTCCAGGTTATCTAGAAATTCCTCTAGTAAAATAATTTTCGAAGATAAAAAGAAAGAGTTTGAAAAGAACTTAAAAGAAGAGGGGCATAAAACTAAATTGGAAATTAAACCTCAAATAAAACAACAAATGAAGAATAATTCGAGGAAAAGAAATAATATATCATTTGGTTCCACTCCCACCTCCACCATTTAACTTAGAGGTTAAATGTAAAATAAGGAAAATATTTTTTATATTACTTAATGCGCATTTCCCCCCAAATTCCGAATTACACAAAATCTTTAATAAAAACACAATTAAATTAAGCTACAGCTGCATTAGTAATTTAAAAACCATAATAAAAAGACAAAACGTCAGGAATTTCAAAACTAATGTGCAGAAAGATATCGCCAACAGTGAAACATGTAACTGTAGAAATAAAAGTAAATGTCCACTAGATGGAGTTTGCAAAATGGAAGGAATAATTTATAAAGCAGAAGTAAAAAAACAACAACAAATAGCCAGACCAAAATAAACGTAGGATGTACTGAAGGCAGCTTCAAGAAGAGATGGTATAATCACACGTCATCATTCAAGATAGAAAGACTTAGGAATTCTACCAGATTAGACAGACACGTGTGAAAATTAAAAGAAAAAAACAAAAAACAAAGATCTGATTATGAACTGGGAAATATTTTTTTTAAAAAAGCTAAAACTTACAACAGCCATAATGATATCTACATTCTTAGCCAGGAAGAAAATTTAACAATAATAACATTTCCAGGCCAGAAAAACCTTCAGAATGAGAGATCAGAAATAATGACACGATGCATACACACAAAAAAGTTCTTTTTGAGTTCGTATGAAACTGGTTGAAAGTACGTACATTTCACATACCACCCACTCCGATACAATTTCAATACACTTGCTTTTCTCCTTCCTTTCTGTTACGCTTCGCGTTGTGCCTTTATTTATTTTTAAATAATAAAACGTTAGGAAATTATTTACCCCAGATCGCCTGAAGATACCGAAAGTTTGAAACCAAGGCAGCGTGGTAAGTTGATGCCCTATTTGTTTTTAAATTTAAAAGCTCTGCATGTTAAATTTTTATTTTCTTCATACGTGTATTGTGCACTTTTTAATATTACTAAGTCAACTCTCTCTCTCTCTCTCTCTCTCTCTCTCTATATATATATATATATATATATATGAATGCATACGTATATGTGTATTTTCCACACATTCTTTCACATGGCCCATCGTCAATTACACATCTATTTTTGAAAATGTTGTCCTCTTATACACGTCCATCCAAAAACAAAGATCAAATGAATTTGATTTAGAAATTTCAGTTCTGACTTCGTTCATAGATGTTGGAATCAACTTTCAAAAAATACTTGAAATGCCAAAGTTAAATTCTATTCCAAATATACGAAATGAAATTGAAAGTGGATGATCAACTTTTATTTAGAAATTTCAGTTCTTTGTTCATAGAATCCGAATACAAATAAAAAAAAACGATTTTCTTTCTTCACAGAGAAAAGCATTTGTTTGTGAAAATCTACTTCATTTTTAGATTGCATCAAATACAATATAAGTAATATTTCTAGCATGTTGTAATGTTCACCACTTTAGAACGTCTGCATAATTTTTAATTAATTTAATTTATTTTAGAAATTAAACATTCATTCTTGTTTTTTTTCTTTTTTTCTTTTTAAACATTGCTAAAAAACACCGCGAGTCCACAAAAAAAATTGACTGAAGCTTATCAACTTGGGGAAGACTGTAAGGACATTTCCAAACGGTTTGGCATACCTCGTTCCACTATCATATTCACTGATTATAAATGGGAAAAATAGTATGACATCAACACTTGTATGATCAGGTCATTGAAGGAAGATATCAACATGAAGGGGTGACTAAAATCACAAGAGAAGTTTCAGTCAGCAGGAAATCGAGCGTAAAAGATAACCAGACAAATAATTAGTACACGTTTCACCACTTTGGAGAACGTTTAAGCGAGAAGGATTTTACGGAGGACGAGTCCCTCACAAAAAAGAAAGAAAGAAAGAAAGAAAGAAAAGAAAGAAAGAAAAGAAAGAAAAGAAAGAAAGGAAAGAAAGAAGGAAAGAAAGAAAGAAAAAATGACACTGCCGTAGAACATATTTTTATTAGATATATGACACTTTGTAGAACGTTTAACCGAGAGGGACACGGCATATAAAAGAAGAATTATGGGAAAGTGGTTTGCTCGAGTACTCACTCGCCTACTCTCTTTTCCGTCAACCAACATGACAGTAACAATATACTTATATTTTATAATGGGACAGAAGGCAGGGATACTAAGTGGACAAACATTATATTCTACAAGGGATAAGAAGTTGTGGAGAGATATGATCATCAACGTCCTGAAAGAACAAAGCAAATAAAAGTTAGAAGAGACTTTTGATAAGACGTTAGCAAATAGCCCCCCTCTCTCTCTATATATATATATATTACTTCAAATGTTATTATTGTAGACAATTCTTATTTGAAATAGACGCACTATTCTTATTTTTATTTATTAAACAATGTATTACGTCTATCAGCGCATGCACCCGAGAAATCTTTTATTTAAAATGAGGCGTCTATTGCAAATAAGTAGTGTTCACTAAAAATAACGTTTGGGGTAATAAAAATGTCGGATTAAAAAAATAATTCATTAATTCTTCAGAAATATATATATATATATATATATATATATGCATGTTTCATTGAAAACGACAGACAAGGTACAACGGTTAAGCTTATTTAATTTTTCTTGTAGCGAATCATCCTTGATAATGGTATAGCCGAAAGCGCTCGGAACTATAAAACATTTGGACAGTTTTTACACACTCTTTGTCCAGAAAAGAAAGCTCTTGTTCGAACACAAGAAAAATTAAATAAAAAGCTTAACCGTAGTACCTTGTCTGTCGTTTTTAATGAAACATGCATAAACGAAGGATTGCTGCCTATATATATATATATATATATATATATATATATATATATATATATATTTTCATTTTCTTTTTATTTTCTACATTACATTTGTACCACTGATCTGCACCTTCAGGTGCTTTGTGTTCGGGTTTTATTTATGGGTATCGTCGTTTTTTGTCGAGTCTTTTAAACACAAAGCATAGAGAAACACTATTATTATGGCCTGTGTGTCGGGAATCGGTGTTTTTGTCGGGGTAGGGAGGGTGATTTGCGACGTAGTTGTGCGGTTGGTGGTTGTAAAACATAAGAGAAGGCTGGAGGTGATGACTTCTGAATAGCTTGTGGGAAGTCAGGTCACGGTTGGTGATCAACTGAGTGGAGACACAACGCATAACGGCTGTTGCGTTTGGCGAGGAGAAATCATACCAAGACCTGTTGATGATCGATTTGCTGAAACCGAATCAAGTCAAGCGCCGAGCCACAGTTTCAGGTTGAAGTCACAATTTTCGGCTTACGCGATCTGTTCGCTTTTCTTTGCATTAAGGTAGAAACAGGCACAGGCGCTATTGTTCTGACAAATAAATATCCAAGTCCACATTCTCGTCTCTAATATCTTTCAAGTAACATCTTCAGAATGAAACAAACCTAACTGAACATGTTTCCCTTACTCGCCGTTTCAACAATCGTATAGTCTTGGACATATATCAGTTAGAGACTGTGAAATAAATGAGAATTAATCCAATGTCGAGCACGTTTCAAGGAGATAATGCTATTGGAAAGCAGGGGATGACAGGGGGTGAAAGAGAATGGGTAAGATTGAGGAAACGCCAATAAAGGAACAGGGTTCAAGAAGACAGAAGATGGCAATTGACGTTGCATTTAAATTTTTGAAGATTGTAGTTGGCAGGGAAGCAAGAAATCGGAAGGAAGTTCCACAGGTGAGAAGTGCGAGCAAAGAATCTCTTAGAGTAGAATTGGCGGTACATTCCAGCTAGTTAAACAGTGAAATGGTGAGACCTATTTGCCAATCTAGTAGCACGCCTAAATTCATGTTGACGAGGTACAAGTGAAAAAATGCTGATCAGAACAGTTGCCATTAAAATATTTGTAGAAAAGACAGAGGGAAGCCACGTCACGTCGGTGAGAAAGTGACTGAAGTTGAGATGCCAGGTCAGGATCGATTACATTGCAGAGGTTTCTTTGGATTTTGTCAAGAATATCGAGCATATATGCAGCAGGAGCACTAGGCCAGATATGGCAGCAGTATTCAATGTACGGAGGAATGGTAGATTTATAAATATGCAAGATGGATTCTGACGAGAAAAATTTTCTAGTACGACACAGTGAACCAAATTTCCTTGCAGTAGACAAAGCAATTGATTCGATATAGTCGCCCCGGTTCATGTTAGTGAAAACAGTGAACCCAAGAAAGCTTAGAGCTTTGCTTTGTAAGCTCGGTTTACTCTGGCAAGAGGCCACACAGTGAGGAGCAATTTCAATACGTTAAGAGATGTTCTGCAGAGTGACAGAACTAATTTCAACTCGGAACTAATTTCAACTCGATTAAAAAACCCTAAACCCTAACCCTGACCCTTACTTCCGAATTGAAATTAGTTCGAAGTTGAAATTAGTTCAAACACCTTGGTTATGTCATTATCTTCTCTTTGAGTTACATTTTAGTTGTTGCGGTTATTTAAAGCGTTGTGGTTTCTGTCATTTGGTAAAATATTTTGTTTGTGATCCTGTAGCGCCAGTTCGTGAAGTTCGAAGAAAGATAATTCACGCCAAGACCTAAAAGTTTCATAGTTTTACTGAAGTTACCTGCGACATACCGTTTCCAACAGTCTATTATCAAATACGTATAATAGTAATTCCCCAAATGAGGATTAATATCACATTCAGAAACCTTTAGCTCTTGTTCGACTAGAAGGGGCTTTTTTTTAAGGAAAAAGACGTAAGATCTATAACAACACATATCCACACCCAGAGAAGTGTGTGTGTGTGTGTGTGTGTGTGTGTGTGTGTGTGTGTGTGTGTGTGTGTGTGTGTGTGTGTGCAGAACGCACTCAGTTGCAGCCTTTCAAGGAAGTCCATCCTGGAGCTGACGATGAACTACATCCGGGAGCAAGGCCTCTGGCCGTGAGGTTTT
Source organism: Acanthosepion esculentum (assembly GCA_964036315.1). Taxonomy (NCBI): domain Eukaryota; kingdom Metazoa; phylum Mollusca; class Cephalopoda; order Sepiida; family Sepiidae; genus Acanthosepion; species Acanthosepion esculentum. The sequence goes on along the minus strand of OZ038512.1, from coordinate 57,879,849 downwards.
GAGGAGCTTGGAACCACCTCTTAATTGCTGTTGGTCCCAGGTCCACCCTGACACGTTAGGGTCCCAGCTATAGGCAAATAGTTAACCCTTAGACTGGGGTCAAAACACTATGAAAGTATGAACATTTTTATAGTAAAAATACGAGGTATGCATTTTTAAAAACAAAAATTACCAGCAATATATTTTTGTAAAATAAATTACTAATGCTCCCAAGAAAATTAAATTAAATGACCCATAAGTTGTTGATATGCCGTGAAACAAATATACTCATACTCCAAGGTAGTGGATTTGGGTTAAGCAAATTCATTATACAGGGGAACAAATGGTAATGCAGATGGTATACCAAAGTATTATATATAGCGATTTGCTAAGTATAATTTAGATGTGGCACAAGGCTGAAAGAATGGAGCATCAAGTAAGGATCGAACTCACTACTCAGTCATAATTGATCTAACGAGACACGTTTGCAAGCTTTTACACCAAATCGAAATGCACAAGTAATATATTGTGGAGATTAATAATTTTTGGCCCTTAACTATGTTAAATATAGAGTTAGACATTTTGGTCTAGGTTTTAACAAATCAGATACAGGCTCGGCTGGGTCGTTTATTAACCCCCGATCAGAGGCTAGGTATATCCAAGATGAAGACGTTTTTGATAAAGGCATTATATAAAAAATATTACTGAGGTGGGGTCTTGCGCGACGATCTGACCGAAGTTGTATCGCTCTCTATTGCGCTTTGCAACTGAGTTGAGGTATCCTTCACTTGGTTGGTGATCCGAAGCGCGGTCTGGGTCGGTAAAATATCTTTCTCGTTGTGTCTGGTTGATTCAACAGAATGCATATGTTGTGGTGGCATGAATGAGTCTATTGAACACACCCTCAAATCTGCAGTTGCATGGTTGCTGGGTAAGCCTGCTGAAGGTTACATAAACCACATACTTCAAGGATATTTTTTTTGTCTTTGTAGTCAGTTCTGTTTGCCGCAATGTCACTTGCTTTGTGGAGAAGCGAAACTCTATTTATGTGGTTATTCAGCGTTTTGCAAAGACTATGGGAATTTGTCTCGTTCTTCTCATTATCTTTAAGTATCAGCTTTAGAATAAGTATAGAAATACATACATACATACATATATATATATATATATATATATATATATATATATATATATATATATATATATATATATATATATGAATAAAATGACAAAGGGAAAACTATTCTTGGCCGACGCGTTTCGTCCTCTGTGGGACTTTATCAAGGCAAATGTAGGATTTATTTTGTTGTTCATCTGGTGGGTGAGAGGTCAGTCAAAAGATGTGGAGGACACACAGTGCCACAATTCAAAGTCTGGTAAAACAAAAGTAAGCGAGTAATATATATATATATATATATATATATATATATATATATATATATATATATATATATATATATATATATATATATATATATATATACAGCGGTTCCTACTGCTATTAATTAATCAAGTACGAATTGAGTTCTCCAGGCCACGCACGTATTTCGGATAGAAAACGTTAAACTTTCTCTTTCTCTCTACCGTGCGATAACCCAGGAGTAGGATCTCTGACTGACGTCAAATCAGTCGGTTTTCTATCCCAGCTTGAAGCAATCGGACGTCTAGCCACAATGAAGAGCTGTGATACAGCGAAACAGTCTGTCTATAGATGACAATATATATATAAATGTATAGAGAGAAAGAGGGAGAGAGACAGAGAGCGCGTTTGTCGCACGTGTCAGTGGCTAAATTGGTATGGCATCTTGAAATAACTCTTTACGAAAGAATTTTGAGTTTCTGATGATGTTTTGTTAACTCTGATTAAGTTATGCCAAAGTAGCTCTGGAATTATACACATTGGTCATTTATAGACCTGAGTCAACAGAAATATGGTTCTACAGAAGGATACTGAGAATACCATGGACTGGACATGTAAGAAATGGGGAAATTCTAGAGAAAATAGAAACAAAAAGGACACTTATACTTAACATCAGGAAGAGACAATATAAATTTCTAGAGCACATAGTGAGGAAAGAGGGCTTAGAAAATTTGACACTGACGGAACATATTGGAGGCAAACTACCTAACGAGCTTGTGTGGATGGTTGGCAGAGCGGGGATTGGGAGAGATAGCGAAGAGACAAAAATTACTAATAGCTACAAAAAACAAGAAATTTGTGGAAAGCCATGGTCACACACGCACTGTATGGATATATATATATAAGACCGATATTCCTTCAAAGGAAAAAAATTGTCTATATCTTTGTGATGAGGTATTATGATTACATACATTATTTACATTATTCGGACTGGTACCCTCATCTTCATTGGCATATTCACAACGTTTCGGCCATTGTACTCTCTGGCCTTCTTCAGGCGACTGCACTTTCTAAACGAATCCTTTATTAGAGCAATCTACCCCGGTCGACGAAATAAAGGGTTCAGTTCGAAATAACCGTCCGATTAATGTAAATAATGTAAGTAAAGGTAAGTAGTTTTCATTGTTTATAACCAGATTTTCCTGTTTCTTACTACTTTGCTTAGCTTTTGGAAGGCATTGTTCTCTATACCAACGCACCTTCGGATTTCAGTGTTACACTTTCTATCCTTTCTTCCATCACTTGTACGGGCTTGTGCCATATTTGTTGCCTATTCTTTTATACAGAAATAGATACTGAGGTGTCCTATTTCTCAGGATTACACTCGAGGAAGGTTGAATAAAAGATGACCCAAGAACTACTTTTTCTTTTTTTTCTTTTAAGTGTTTCACCCCAAGCAAGACAGGAAGCCGCTAGCACGCAAGGGGTTACAGAAAGTTGGAGCAAATAGGAGTGATAGAGGAAAGGATGAAGAGAAGGATAGGGTATAGATCAAGGCATCTGGAGACGTCCATTGACATTACATTTGAATATTTGGAGATTATAGCTATCAGGGAAACAGGAAAAAGGGAAGGAGTTCCACAGGCGAGAAGTGCGAGACATGAAGCTATTGGAGTAGAAGAGACGGTTACATTTAACAGTTTCGACAGTGAAAGGGTGAGAGCGATATACCAGCCTAGTTGAACGCTTAAATTCATGAAGTCTGGGAACCAGCGAAAGCAGCTCATCGGAGCAGTTACCGTGAAAGTATTTGTAAAAAAGACAGAGGGAAGCAACGGCATGTCTGTGAGAGAGCACTGCAGACGAGATGCCAGATCAGGGCCAATTACATTGCATATCCGTCTCTGGATTTTATCAAGAACCTTAAGAATAAATATACAAAAAGAGATTTGATTGTCAGAAAAATGCTGGTTATGTTGACTCTACTCAGGGTGATAGTGCTAACAACAATAAATGAAGGAGAGATTTCATTGTCCAATGTTGGATATGTTAATGACGCTTCTCAAAATGGACTTGTTCAGAAAGAGAAGATTTGAGCCTCTCAACAATGTTTGAGAAATTCGATATTTAATATGTTAGTAAAAATATATGTTAGGCGCAATTGCTCGGCTTGCTCTTTTGATTTAGTCGCAGATAACTCTAAGTGCCTCTTTGGTGAGTTTCAGTATCACAAATTCTAGCAGCGCGCGCCTGTCTTTAAACGAATGAAGCTTCACTTTTTTTTTGTCAAACTCGTCAAACTAGTAGAGTATAAACACTTACACAACTTCCCTCACCCCTTATATCAACTCAGATGGCTGCGATACCCTTATGAAATCACGTTTATATAGTGTCAAAAATGATTCATTAAGAATACCATTGCTGACCCAGCTGGGGAGAGCGAGCGAGGGAACGAGCGATAGAGATAGAGAGATGGAGAAAGGAAGTGTGTGTGTGGGGGGAGTGGGGGGGTAAAGTGTTCTTTATTTTTTTCCCTAGCCGGGCAGGCAATCGAACCACTGAACCATCTATTTGTGAAACGTAGATAAAATCTTTATTAGGTCGCATAAACTCATTTTCAGCACGAATTCACTCAAAGGAAAATTGTTTACAGCAATGGAACGTAAAACAACAGCAGCAACAACAATAACAACAACAACAACAACAGCAACACACACACACATATCTTTGTGGAGAGTGAACCAAAACGAGACATCGGTAACGGTCATGGCGATATTAGCCGTTTCCTTATAAGGAAACATTTGGCATTGATTGACCGAGCAGCCGATGCTACTGTCAGTTGAAATTTATAAAACCTTTCCCGCAAATTTTTTTCCAGTAAAATAGGCTCCTCAAATCGAATATCTGTTATCGCTCTTGCCAGTACTGATGGGGGATTTCTTCCTAATCTTTTATTTGTGGAAGTGTGAAACATCAACATTTCGATGTCATTATTTTCTCTTCAGAAAAGGGACGAGGTGTTTATCGCTCTCCGCTCTTGAGAGCCAACCAAAGACAAAAACATAAAAATGCGCGTACAACGGCTAAAAAGCGGAGAGAAAAATTACTACCAGAGAGAATCATCAGTGTTAATCCCGGACAGATTACCCTTTAAACCGCTTTATATATATATATATATATATATATATATATATATATATATATATATATATATATATATATATATAAAGCGGTTTAAATGAGATTCAACATCATCACTTGATAAAACACCAGAAGTGTTGAAACAAAATGGCTATTTTTGTAGTGATTTTATAACATATTTATGTTATATTATTTAAATAAATAATTATATATATATATATATATATATATATATATATATATATATATATATATATATATATGAAGAAATATAGTCTTAAAGTGTGCTATATTTATGGGATAAAGTGCTCAATATCAGAGATAGAGCGTGTGTAAATATAAAAGTGAACATAGAAGTCAACACTTAGAGGCGACAGTCTGTTACATGCTAGTGCAATCGTCAGGCAACTCTGGTAGACTTTTCTCCTAAAATGGCGGACGCATATTGTTTTGTTTTGTTTTAGGAACAGAAACATTAGTAATGAGTAGAAAGAGAAAATCATTCAGGAGGACAGTAGATTACGATTGGTATTGCATTTTAATTCTTGCAGATTAAAGTTCGCTGGAAAGTATGGAACCAGAAGGGAGTACCAAAAGCGAGAGATGTGAGAGACTAAACTGTTACATCTAGCTAGCTTAATTATAAATTGATGCGATCTCGCCGTTAGTCTAGCTTTGAGCTTAAATTCATACAGTCTAAGTGCCATAGCGAAGAGTTCAGCAGAACAGTTACATCGAAAGTATTTATTAAAAAAAAGGCACAGAGAGGCAACCTTACGGCGGTGGGAAAATGACTGAAACCGAGCCGCCAGATCAGAACCAATAATATTGCTGATTCTTCTTTATCTTAGTTTTCTTAGCAGCTGACCCAACAATAGATTCAATATAGACTTTCCACTTCATGTCAGCTGAGAGCGTTAGCCCAAGAAGGCGCAATGAATCTATTTCCTGGAGGATAGCATCAGCCATGCTGTTGCAAGACAGACAGGAGTCTATCAGATGATTAAAGGAGAGAAGTTTTGTTTATGAGGCATTAAAATTGGCAAGCCATCTTTCGTCCCAGTTAACGACGGTCTTGATATCGTTTTGTATATCGGCTGCCATTTTGACCTTGTCGGGCTGGTCAGCCTTCGTATCGAGGCAAGAGTAAATGGTAGTGCCGTCAGCGTCGATGTCAAATTGAGAGCTGATGTCATCGGGGAGGTCGTTAATAATGATTAAAAACAGTGTAGGACTAAGGATGGAGACCTAGGCATACCCGCGTTAGTACGAAAGGATCTAGACGAGTGGCCGTTTCATTTCACGATTTGAAAAATGTACCGATGATACCGTAACTTTTCAATTTGTGTAGAAGCACTGAATGTCAAACCCTGTCAAAGGCTTTCGAGATGTATACTCCAGATGAGTCAAGAGTAGAGTTTGAGTTGAATTTACAGGCAAAGCATTCAGCTTTATCAGCAGAGGATGATAACATCTCAAATGAATTGAAGAGGGTGATAGACACTTTGGACTTATTAATACAGTATTATAGGGACACCAGTAAACACGAGAGCCAAAGTTTTTAAAGGATATGCGTTTTCATTATCTTAGCAAACAGGGATTTAGCTCCTTCGAGGATTCGCTTACATTCGTTACGAGTAGTAGCAAATAGGCACCTGTAATGATGAGAGCTGTCACTCTGGTATAGCCGGAAATAGTGGTTCCTGTGTGCAATGGTGGCCGAGTATGCTGGTGTGAACGATGGAGAGAAATGCAGTTCCATCTGGTATTTCCGAGAAAGGATGAAAGTGTCCATAACGGCTTTGAGCCAGGAAAAAAAAACAAACAGTGGCAGAGTTTTCAGTTGTGAAGTTGAAGATGTGAGTCCAAGAGGCGTCACGAAAAAAATCCCGGTATGAGTCCCCATCAGCTTTCTGGTAATGGAAAGCGGTCTTATGGATGTGGGGTTCCTGTTTAACGGATGTTTGGAAGGAGATACCAATAGCTACTACAGAGTTGTCCGTATTACCAAGAGGGCAATATTGCGAAGCACAGCAAGAGCGAGGAGAGGAGGTAAGAAATGGACCCAGTAGAGAAGCCTGTTGTTCGGTTTGGTTAGGGAAACGAGTAGGGAAGGGATTGGGTAATGGAAGAATTTAATATCTGTATACCGGCAACATCAGTAATTTGGAATGTTTCAGCCACATGTTAAAGTCACCGAAGACAAAGATGTTCGCAGATGGGTGTGAGAGAAAGTGCCTTTTTTATACTGTCAGCTATTGCGTCTAATATACTGCAGTCCTGGGAAGAGGGGGAGCGATAACGAAAAAGAGTTAGCTGACAGCGGAAGAGGAAAGCACATGAAAGAGATAGTCGGCGGCCTCGAGAGACAGTTCTCTGGCCATCGGAAGATTATCCCGGATATAAACACCAATACTATCCATGTGAATACTGGAATCTTTTTCGGCAAAGAGGAAGATACTCTTGAATCAAGAATTCATTGGTAGCAACAGAAGAATTCAAATTGTTTTCACAATGGGCAAAGATATCTGGCGACCGCTCCTGGAGAAAAGATTCTACACTGCAGAAGTTGGAACGGATACCACGAATACTGGAGAAAGAAAGATAGAAGCTGGGGTAGATGGTTTTTTGTTAGCTGGTTTAGCTGTTTTAGTTTTATTTCTTTTTGTTGTGATTTCTATGAAATATATATGGAGGAGAGAGAAGAAAAGACCACCATAATTGTCACTATCTGCCGTCAATGGCATGGAGGAGCAAATAGTGTGTAGCTGAGAGCAGAGCATAATGTGGCCTCAGGGTTGCCCACCGGAAATACATGTAGGGCAACCTACCTATGCGCGACCTGGCACTACAGATACCCCAATATTATGCGACAGAGCAGCCTCTTGATGTAATGGAATAACTTGTCACCCCCATGGGTAGCGGTACTATAGGTGGTAATGCCTATAAGTATCCATTAGGACAGTGGACAGCAGAATCGAGCTGGGATCTGCGAGACTAGCGGCCTTCCGATAGCAGCACACACACAACTGTATTGACTTGCGACGACCGTGCGCATAACTATTACTTCCTTGCTTCTTGTACTGGTTTCTACAATAAACCTGTTACTATTTATCCACCGTGTTGGTCAATTCCATATTCCTATTAGCACGGAATATAACACCTCTCACAGCGCTATCAAAGAGTTCCGGCTTCTAACGACCAGTCGGAAGCAGCAGCCAGCAAACTGCCAACCCAGTATCGTTTTAATGGAAAGCCCCAGCCACTGGGTAGTCCGGTCACCAAAAGGTAGAGACAGTTAAATCATTGTGTCTTGGTCGAAGAAAGATAGAGAACCGGTAAACCCTAACCCTGAACAGGGAACACGTGACGAGCCTCTCTACCCCTGTTCGATAGATATGGAAGAAGTGCGGAACGGACGATAGGTAAGCATATCTGCTACTAACCTGTGGGGAAAAAACCGCGAAATGCGAAAGAACTCACAATAGGTTATGACTTAGTATAAGATCTGATCTGTCTATATTTCTGAGATGAGGTATTATGTACACTATTTACATTATTCGGACTATTGTCCTCATATTTGTCGCCATATTTATTGCAAACATGGCACGTGGAACTAGAACAGTCTATCCCAGTGAGCGAAATAAAGGGTTCAGTTCGACATTTCAACCACCCGAAGAAGGCCGGAGCGTACAACGGCCGAAACGTTGTAATAAATATGGCGACAAAGATGTGGACAATAGTCCGAATAATGTAAATAGTGTACAAGCTCTGATGTCTACTACCAACTAAAAAATGGGGTGGTAAGACTTAATTAACTCGCATCAATTTTTCAGCATTTCAGCCACGCTCTAATATAAACAAATTTAAAAATGAAACAAGTTGGGAGGTTGGTCTGAAGTAAGAAGTTTGATAATAACAATGGGTGGCGGGAACAAAATACACACGACAAAATGAAGGATAGGTGCAAACATCACAGTTTCCTCGATATATATATATATATATATATATATATATATATATATATATATATATATATATATAAAAGTGAACATTGAAGTCAACACGCAGAGGGGACAGACTGTTTCATGCTAGACGCAATCGTCAGGCTGCGAATGTCGGACTATTTATATACATGGGTCGGTGGTGCATTGTGGGTAATCTATTCTGGCGGTTATTTTTTTGGTATGGCTTGTTTGTTTATTTATTTATTTGTTTGGGATAATTTATTTTACTTGTTTTTCATTTTCCTTTTGTATTATTTATTCTTTTCGATTTTTGATGTTTTATTAATGTATTAAAAAAATTGTGGGGGTGATTTGCTTAGGTCGTTTATTTAATAGTTTGTTTTGGTCTGGGAAGTATAAGTAAAGCTACTTTTTCGTCCAATGTTTAGATTGCTTGCCGTAGTCTATTCTGTTATTTTGTCGGGGGACAGTTTTTAATTAATTTATTTATTTGGATTGATTATTTTTATTTGTTTTTGCTTATTTATGCTTATTTTTATTAGTTCTAACGGTTATTTTAGCGGGGACAATTTGTTACTTGGTTCAAACACACACACACACACACACACACACACACACACACACATATATATATATATATGACTTTTATTTAGGCTAATATTGAAGAATATTCTGGGTTCTTCTTAAGTTTGGAAAATTTAGGGGTATTCCGTTTTATATTTATTTCTTGTTTAAATAATTATTTTTTTCATATATTTTAAAGGTTATATATATATATATATATATATATATATATATATATATATATATATATATATATATATATATATATATTGTCTTAGAACAAAAGTTCAATAGATGTTGTTTGCACGTTATTTGTTTCATCCTTGACTGAAATTTATTGCCTGTGTACATATTCTGAAAGTTGCATCTCAGTGCTTCTATACGATTCATGTGTGGATTGTGAATTTTTAATATTTTTAAATTAAATGTGAAAATGAAAGTCAATGACATGAATTTTCATCATTTGATGCTTTTTATTACCAGAAAGAAAACAATTATACAAACAGTAAAATAGAGAAAATTATAATCGAATGTATTTTTCATGAATATTTCGCTCGTCTATAGGTGGATGATCGAAAACGTCCCGGAAGGTTTGCAGTCGTTGATGATGTTAAAGCAGAAATTCTGATTAAAAATAATCAAGTCACGCATCACGGGACATCGCAGAGATACTACACATATCTCATACGAGCGTTGTAAAACATTTGAAAACCACTTGGATATTTGAATTGTTACGATGTTTGGGTGCTTTGCAGTTTATCGGAAAAATTTAATGGACCGAATTTCTAATTGTGATTCTCTGCTCAAACGTAGCACAACCGACCGATTTCGGAAAAGAACGATCGCAGGCAATGAAAAATGGATTGTTTACAACAATGTGATGCGAAAAACTTTTTTAAAATGAAACGAGCCGCTGTTAATCACTGCAAATATAGATATGCCACCGAAGCATGTGATGCTGTGTATCAGGTGGAATTGAATGGGCATTGTGTATGATGAGCTCTTTCCAGAAAATCAGACATTGAATTCAGAAAAGTACGTTTTCCCAATTGGACCAATTAAAGACAAGAATCGATGAAAAACGTCCAGAAGTGGCCGCTCGGGAGCATGTCATCTTCCATCAGGACAACACCAGATCTCAACGCCTCTCTCTATATATGATAAAAATATATGCTATATTTATGGGTAAAATTGCTCAATATCAGAGATAGAACGTATGTAAATATAATAGTAGACATTGAGGTCAACACTAAGTGGCAGCGCAATCTTCAAGCCTTTTATATGTATATAAAAAGTCGTGTGGAATGACATCATCTTGATTATGTAGCTAACAACATGGATATTTACTTTAATTTTAAGACTATCAATCAGTATATTATTATTATTATGAAATGGACAAAGTCCGACAATTATTAGGTTAGTGCAAAAATAATGTCGTTTTTTGACGTTCAACTTCATGTGAGAAAACGACATTATTTTTGCACCAACCTAATATTTTAAGACATTGTTTATGTTTATACGTTCTTTTTATAGATACAAGTAAATGCTCTGTTTATAATAAACAGTATTAATGACATTTACCGACCTGAATGTCCGAGAAATATATGCATCTTCCGACAGGAATCGAACCTGTATCCTATACGGAACCGTCGTATAACCTGACGTGCTTTACCGATTTAGCCACAGAGGATCGTTTCGGTTAGCAAGGTCGATTTTATTGTTTTTAAACTACAATTCTCTATGATTTTCTCTCTTGCATTTATATCTGCTCGATGCCTATCCAAATGTAAACAAATGATGTCACATTATGAAATGGACAAAGTCCGACAATTATTTTAAGACATTGTTTTGTCGGACTTTGTCTATTTCATTAAAAAATTTCCATTAAAAAGTACGTATAAACAAAAAAAAAATGCCTTAAAATATTATTATTATATAATGATAATAATAATGTAGTTAACGCTGTGATGTTCTTCATCCCCGACGAAATTTGATGGAACAATATTTTCAGTCAATATAAAGCTTAACTAAGCAGTCAATGGAGTCAGAGATATTGTCATAGACTCGATCGGTTTTCTAACCATTTAACAGTTATGCGATTAAACATGATGAGAGCTGTAGAATGGAACAACCGTAGTGTTGTGTTAACAACCGTAGCCAAATATCCAAAGAGATTTTAAGCGTCTGAACAATGCTGGATATGTTAATGACCCCGCTCGAAGCTATCAACAGTTAGTTTACAGTATAGACGAAGCTAAACTTAAGCACTGAAAGGAGACTAGCAGAGAAAATGTCACGCAGACTAACTTGCTTTTTATGTTTGTGTTTTTTTAGCCATTTAACATTTTTGTGTATGTGATGAGAGGAAGCTTTGTTTCCATACGGCTAGAAGCACAAAACTGAGACCTTTTCCAGGAGAACTAATAACATTCTCAAGCGGCCAAATCGAGATCTGGCGAGAATCATCTGAAAAAAAAACTGTAAAATTGCCCCTAAGAAACAAACTACTTTCATATATATATATATATATATATATATATATATATATATATATATATATATATATATATATTAGGAGTATTTAGGAGTAGCTACGCTATATTTAATCTGGTAAGTTCCTTCTTCGTCAGAGAGGTCTGCTGGTTCGGTTGTATGATCCTTGCGTTGTATCGTAACGGCCCGGGTAGAAAATGCGTACTGCTGACGAGTCCTAAAATGGAGGAAATGTTGGTCCAGTGCTTTCTGCATTCTGTCGAGGATTCTTGTTCTAGACTCGATGAATTATATATATATATATATATATATATATATATATATATATATATATATATATATATATTTGTGTATTTAGGCAGCAAATTCTCTTTTAGGTATGTCTGATTGAATAAATTACAGACATTATGTCTGCTAATTTTGAATAAAATCTATTCATACTCAAGAATAACCTTCCGTGTATTGATGTTAAAGGATGAGACAAATGTGCCATAGCTATTTAAATTTCTCTTATTTTCATTTCCCAAGTACCACTTGCACCCCTGAAGATGATCTTGAGAGAAGATCGAAAGTACTTGGGAAATTAAAATAACAGAAATTTAAACAGCTATAGCACATTTCTGTTATACCTTTAACATCAATACACAGAAGGTTATTCGTGGGCATGAACGGATTTTATTAAAAATTAGCAAACATAATGTCTGTAATTTATTCGAACACACACACACACACACACACACACACACACACACACACATATATATATAATTAAATGACTATTAAAAATGAATGCATTGAAATATGTCGACCAGTAAATAACTTAGTCAATAGAGAAGTTCGTAGTAGAATATATCACATGGCTCAGTGGATAAAATCGTTGGTTGAGTGACCCAAAAGTGACTTGACCCAAAGAGTTGTGTGTTCAATACCTGGCCACAGGAGAAAGAACAAAAACTTGGAGAGTTATCAAGGGGAATTAACTGAAACTGAGATATCCAAAGGTATGGCATGTGGAATTAGAACAAGCTACCTCCGTGGATTAATTCAGGTTCGAAATTGCAACTAATATCACCTGGAGAAGGTCGGAGCATACAACGACCGAAAGCTGGTGAATATGACAATAAACATGAGGGCAACAGTTCGAACAATGTAACTGATGTAAATAAATTATATTTATATTAACCCTTTGAATCCTGCGTTCCGGAACAATTTTAAGTCTTCTGCTTAAGCTCCTGAGTCAAAATTCGCAAATAATCGGTATGTAATGTTTCAGGGTAGATATAAAAATAGTTACAAGGGTTTACCCACCATCAACTGGTAGCTGGGTATTACTTCATTTTTCTCTACCACCGGTAAATCGATGGCCAGATCCGTAAGAAATGTTTTTGTTTGCGTTCCGTGCACGAAAATAAAGTCAGGCTTCGAACAGGTCTCAGTGAGACATTTCTTAAAAAGAAGTGAAATTAATAACCACCGGGTAACGTAGGACTTCTCAGTTAAGGCTGAATGTTATTAATTTCGCTGTTTAATAATAATAATAATAATAACAATAATAATAATAATAATAATAATAATAAACAGGGAGAGCAACTTAAACATTTTTACACACTAAAAAGTAACGTTTTTAGTAATAAGAAATAATATCGGATAAAAATTCTTTGCAACCATATATATATATATATATATATATATATATATATATATATATATATATATATATATATCATAAAGGTAACAAATCCGTTGGTATATAATCCAAGTAGATCCTAGTAATATAAAATAAGAATTAGCCACAAAAAGAGCTCGATGTATTTATTATTACAGAGCAAATAATTAATAAACAATAAAATTCAAAATCATCTTCACGGGTCGTCTGTCTTATCAACCCCGGCGTGGATTGAGTTCGTGTCAGAAATACGAATTTAAGTGTGAAAGCTAATATATATATATATATATATATATATATATATATATATATATATATATATGTTATATCAAAAATACTTTTACAAACCTTGGGGCGGGTTCCTCACACCAAAACAAGGACAAGAGTCCATCCTTCGTTTTTGAGCTATTAAGTCTAAAGGGAGTTTACGGTAGATAGCACTGTGTTGCCTTTTGTCATTCGTATACATTTAACGTGTGTAGCAGTGAGTTGACTGAAAAGTGTTCCATTTGACAATGGCAGGATATTCATAACGTGAGCTGGCATATATGATTTTTACATATGACCGCGCGAATGGTAATGGACGCCAGGCTACACGGCTGTATCAGATTTCGTTTCCAGACAAAAGGCAGCTGAGTCATCTAACCTTTGCTGCTGTTTATTGTCGCGTTCCTGAGATAGGATCCGTGGCACCATAAGCTATAGATCGATGAAGACGAAGATTTGCCTGACCACGGAGAAACATACAACTCGTTGTCGGGGACGATCCAGGTATCAGCACACGTCAGTTGGCCCTAGCATCGTGAATTGTACATTTAACAGTACGTCTTGGATTGTACATTTAACAAGTGCCCCTAGTATATTTGATTGTACATTTAACAGCGTCTACCGTAAACTTTAAACTTAATAACACTAAAATGAAGGAATTGCGGGCATATGTTTATATGAACTTTTTGTCCTTGTCTTAGTGTGAAGAACTCGCCCTCAGTGTTTGTAAAAGTTTGTGTGTGTATATATGTATGACATTTTTTTATGTTTATACGTTCTTTTTATAGATACAGATATTTAAGTAAATGGTCTGTTTATAATAAACAGTATTAATGACATTTACCGGCCTGAATGTCCGAGAAAATTTCAAAGAATATATTCGTCCTCCGACAGGAATCGAACCTGACGATTTGGCCACAGAGGAGCGTTCTGTTACCAAGATCGATTTTACTGTTTTTAAACACAATTCTCCTTGATTTTCTCTCATTCATTCATATCTGCTCGATGCGTATCCAAATGTAAACAAATGACGTCATACATTATGAAATGGAAAAAGTCCGACAATTATTTAAGACATATTTATGTTTATACGTACTTTTTATAGATACAAATATTTGTTTATTATAAACAGAGCATTTACTTAAATATTTGTTTCTATAAAAAGAATGTATAAACATAAAAATGTCTTATTATATATATATATATATATATATATATATATATATATATATATATATATATATATATATATAAACAGCAATTGTTCCTTCAAACATATATTAAAGAGTATAGACATTTTGTGTTTTGGGATTGATCCATTGCTATATATATATATATATATATATATATATATATATATATATATATATATATATATATATACATATATATGAGGGTTTGGGATGTATAAATTGACTGGTCATATTTTTATGAATGTATGTGTGTGTGTGAAACATATATAAAGTGAATGAATCACGTTGTGTCTGAAGGGTTCAGTGTGTTTAAGGGGACTGTGTAAATTGCCACGCTCTTTCTTTCTTTCTTTCTTTCTTTCTCACTCAGTGGCGCGCACGCGCGTGTGTGTGCTTGCATGCGTAGTTGCGCGGTTGCTTGTGTGAGTGTGTATGTACGTGAGTTATACTCTCCTATCAGGTATACACTTATATCTGGTATAGGTATCACTTAATATTTTATCTCATCTACCGCCAGTTGCAACCAAAGACGACTCTGAACAATGACTTTATCTAACTTTGTTGTTATTTATTTATTTTGTAAGAACAGGTCTACACCTGTCGATTCAATCTACTTTATCCCGAGTTCCTTTTAACAATTACCGTAGCCGAATTCTTTACCAACACCCCCACCCGAATATTCACTAGCGCCCACTACAAACGCTGATGAATGGTGTATTATTTAGCCAGGAGAGATGAAGAATTTAGATAGCAAAACCAGGCTTCAGAATGCATACGCCACTCTATACGGCTTGTTAACTTTGACCTGTGCTTTTTTGAGGGTGTATATCATAATGAACGAGTGCTTACCTATGTATCTTGTTGATATTATCAGTTTCTACATGATTACAACATCGATGTGCGACATTGAGCTATTATCTGTGAATACCAGGTGTTGGGTAAAGTTGTGCCCTAGAAAATAATAGCCCGGCTATCAAGGCAATAGGCAGAACAACGAAAACCTGTTGCATTATCGTGGAAGTTTATTCGCTACGTCTCATAGCAGTAGAATTTAGCAGACGATCATTTTGAATGTAGCACTGTATACACACACGACACAAAATGCCCGATTCAAGGTAGATCATTTATACATTGCCCTCTGCCATCAGGCATTTCTGTATGTTCAAGGTGTGCACCGTACACCGCTTAACGCAAAAAGAAGTTGCAGTTTATTAGGAGGATCTCAGGTGAACAGGCTTTAATTATCTGGGTTTAGCTATACAAAACACGAAAATTGAAAAACTATTCAGCCATACTTGCTAATATAAACATAGGATTTTTTTTTGGATAAAAACTATCGAGTTGCGAGAACAACGACCATAAGGAGATTATAAGTTTTACATCAATATTTTGTGTGAACCTTTACCCTGTTATTATTGCTTTTTAAGGCAATACTATAGGGCGACACAAATTATTACTATATTAAAAACTTGTTGTTGTTGATTTTTATCAAAATATTCTGGGTCGATACATTTTTTCAGTCAGTTATGTGCCATACGTGATATACGCTTAGGCGATCATGCATATTTTTATACATGACTGACGAGGAAGATTTTTCATCTGCAGTAGGTTACCATTTCTTTCTGCGGTAGCACAGTTGCCATCCAAGCTGAAGGGAGAAGAAGATTCATACCTGTCCAAAGAGTATTAGCACTTAAGTGAATGCAATGGATTCGACCGGAATTCGAATTCGGCTCTCCGGTTTCTCAATCCGAGCTGCTATCCACTACTCCACCGTGCGTACCGTTGCCATTGTCGCTAACTTTATTCCATCTTATTGTTGTTGATTTTTATCAAAATATTCTGGGTCGATACACTTTTCATTATTACTATTACATTATTACTTTACTCCATACTCCAGTCATAAACTGATGTAATGGAATAACCAGTCATCCTCATGAATGATTACACTATAGGTAGTAAGTACCTATAAAGTCCAATGTATACGAGAGGCTCGAAGACAGAGAGAGGAGGGGCCTTGTGCCACATACATCCCTCGTTAAATATAATAGAGAGTGGAGGGAGTAGAGCGAGACGACGCAAGCACGTCCGATCTTCCAATTAGTGGCACTCACTAGTAGATTGACCTGTGTGTATAATTGTACCGTATTTCATATTGTACTTGTTGTGTACAATAAACCTTTCTTCTAGTATCCACCTAGTGTCATGTGTTTATTCCCTTAGCAAGGAATATAACATAAACTAAGGCATGAGGTTAGCCACAATACTTACGTAGCCATCAGCATTTAAACGATCTTTTATTGGCACCAAGGGCCCCAATATATACCAAGAGAACATTCCTCATACCACCATACCATCACCACCAGTCAGAACCGTTGATGCATAGATTCATACTAAATTCTGACACTAACATCTGAATGTCTCAGCAGAAATCGAGACTGAGGAGGGATGGTAGTTTCAATAATAGCGGTGTCAATGGAAAAACATCCTTTTGGCGCTCTTTTTTCTGCGAGTGCGTTGGTCCAAGACTGTGTAAACATTTATATGAATATACAATCAGCGGTCAATTTATTAGGTATACTCTTTTAGTAACGGGTTGGGCTGCTTTTGTTTTTAGAACAGTCTCAATTCTTGACATGGATTAGACGATAGTCTGGAAGCAATCTTTTGAAGCTTGGGTCCTTACTCCCGCAATTCTTCTAGATTGATTTCCTAAATATCCACGATTCGAATTTCCGTTGCCTCCACATCACGAAGGTGCTCTAAGGGATTGAGATGCGGTGATTGTAGAGGTTATTTTTTCATAGAAATCACCAGATAAGTAATGCATTGATGGCAACATGATTATTAAATAGCACCGAGTCTGAATAATTTCCTATCTCAATTCTATTACAGGGGGTCCTCGACTTACGTCGGAGATCCATTCCTACGGCGCGACGTAACCTGATTTTTGACGTAGGTCGGAACTCACCAACATAAGCACCCACGAGTCTGCCTTACGCTTGGGAGTCATAATGAAGGCCAAAAAGTCTCCCCCCCACACAAAAAAATAAGAACGACACAAACAAGAGATAGTGAATGTAGCGCAATCCAATATGGCATAGAGTCGATGAAGAAACAACATCGTTTTCCTTATATAGCGCTGCGTGACGACGTGTTATATTATGGGAGATGGTGCCGTAACCGCGAAACGCCGTACGCCGGGTCCGACGTAATTCAAGGATCTTCTGTATTGTTTTTCGAGGTGTTAACAATGGAACATGTACACGGAATTTATTTTCACGTCTTATGAATAACTTCCTATTCTACATTTGTACCAATCAAATTTCGACAATGAAAAATGTAACATTTTGCAGGAATAAAGTTGCAATCATTCGTAATGCAGCCAAAGCCTCTCATAATAATTTATGCATACACACATCAGTCACCTTATTAAGTATATCTCTTTAGTACCGGGTTGCATCCCCATTCACCTTGAGAACCGACTTTGATTCGATGATGTCCTTGAAGCTTCTTCCTATCTTGCTAGCTCGTAGTAATGTTTGTCTTTTTACCATCCTTCCCACGAAACCCATTCTACCATCACTCCCACAAAAGCTCGTCAGCCATGTGGCCTGTTGCCTTCTCCTGTGCCTCCTCACTTCAATATGCCTCATGAGTGTCAAAATCTCCAAGTCCTCCTTCCACATTATGTGTCCTACAAATTTCAACTCTCTCTCTCTCTCTGATTCTAAGTATAAATGCCTTTCTTTACTTCCATTTTCCTTAAGATTTCCTCCTTGTTTACACGCTCCATCCAATGTATACTCGGCATCCTTCTATAGAACAAGATTTCTTTTACCTCCAATTTTCTCTTCATCTGAGAAGAATGTTATAATCATTTTACCCTAAGCAAAGCAATAAAGCCAGTGAAACGCAGGGAGGTTACTAAGTGTGAGAGAATACGAGAAAAAACATTATTAAGGAGAGAAAAGAATTTCGGATTTCAGTATCACATTTTCCGTCATCTGTAAAAAAACACTTCCTAGATATTTAAATTAACTCTTCCAAAATCTATAGCAGTAACGTTTTGTGAGGAAAGTTTATTTTTTCTACTAATGCCACAATTTATTCTTTACTTTAAAAAAAAATATAATCACCCAATACAAGGCTCAGGTGCCACTCAAGATAGAGAGTTACTGAATGATGTTGTATGGACGTAAGAGGGGGAAGTAAGTACAGATTATGTGGATATGTAGAATGGATAAGGGTTGACTAGACTTAAAGAGGTTAATAATGTAGTAATCAAGAAAGCATCCTCTCGGGAATTTAGTTGGGTTTGTTTTGTTTTACGGCATGTCAACCTCATTATTTAATGCCGACAAGATTTTTTTTTCTTGTTTGACGAGAAGTGAACTGTGACTGTAGAGACATTGTAGACTTTGAATGTTTCTCGAAGCGTTTCACAGCAGCTGAGCGACATTTTGCAATCAATTGAATGAGTCGGGGTCTTAAACAAAGCTCTTCTGCAACAGTGATGAAATTGCTTTGAACTTTTTCAATGGCTGCCATTCATTATTAATTTGTACGTAACACCTCAAGACCGTTTGTCATGTAAAAGTTTTAGTCACGAATTTACAACAGATTTTATTTACTGCGGCCTTTACTAAATAGTGTCTCTATTTCGAACATTGAACACTTCTTCATTTTCTACGGTCCTTAATTTATTTTAGTTTAGCAGTACTATTTAATATAGTAATGTTATTTGACAGATCTAGTTTTATATTATGAATGTCTGTATGATAGTGTGAAATATCCGACCAAATTATATAAAGATGGAATACGCGAAAACCAGTTGGATGTTAAAAAGTTTCATTTTCTTGTTGACATTTCGCTCATTTTACCCAAGCATTATCAACACATAACTGAAAGATCGAAGGAAAAGTTGTTGCCATAGCAACATTGTTACATAAAAACGCTAAAGTCAATTTGAAGATTTTTAACGGTAAAAAAACTAAAAAAATATATCAGTGAGAAATGTATACACACACACGCGTACAATGTAGAAAAAGATCGTATTCTAAGATTCCTATAAACCTTTGCGCACACCAAATATATGTACACACATTATCTATCTAAGGCTCCTAATTATCTATCTATCTATCTATATATCTATATATCTATATATCTATCTATGCTGATCTCTTCATTATCTATCTATCTATCTATCTATCTATCTATCTATCTATCTATTAGGTTGGTGCAAAAATAATGTCGTTTTTTGACATGATCTTGAACGTCAAAAAACGACATTATTTTTCACCAACCTAATATCTATCTATCTATCTATCTATCTATCTATCTATCTATCTATCTATCTATCTATCTATCTATCTATCTATCTATCTATGCTGATCTCTT
This sequence comes from Acanthosepion esculentum, assembly GCA_964036315.1. NCBI lineage: Eukaryota > Metazoa > Mollusca > Cephalopoda > Sepiida > Sepiidae > Acanthosepion > Acanthosepion esculentum. Next base: position 57,859,818 of record OZ038512.1, on the reverse strand, counting down.
CATTATCTATCTATCTATCTATTAGGTTGGTGCAAAAATAATGTCGTTTTTTGACATGATCTTGAACGTCAAAAAACGACATTATTTTTGCACCAACCTAATATCTATCTATCTATCTATCTATCTATCTATCTATCTATCTATCTATCTATCTATCTATCTATCTATGCTGGTCTCTTCATTATCTATCTATCTATCTATCTATCTATCTATCTATCTATGCTGATCTCTTCATTTTCTATCTATCTATCTATCTAGCAATTAAACATCTACTGTAATGAGAATTCCATGAAAGAACCAAGAAACAAAGCAATGTGCTATTATTATAAGAGACAAAAAGCAAAGATGTACGATAGGAAGGGGGGGCGCTCATATAAATTAAGCTTTCAGACGAGATTTAAAGAAAATGTTCAAGAAAAGAAAGAAAACATGAAAAAATTGGATTAACTGAAATATTTTCCGACTCAACCTTGTCAATAATAAGAGATTATTATTTTAATAATAGATTTACGTTGAGGCGCGCTCATACAAAGACATACTCAGCCAGTATGCACACACACACACGCACACACACACACACTCACACACACACACACACAAACAGTGAAACACACACACACGCACACTGACGCACACTGACACACACACACACTGAAACACACACACGCACACTGACACACACACACACACACACACAAACAGTGAAACACACACACACGCACACTGACACACACACACACACACACACACGCGCACACTGACACACTGACACACACACACACACACACACACACACACACACACACACACACACACACAAAGAAATATAGAACATTTAGAAGAAAAAAATATTCAGGGACTATTATCAAGGTCCATAAACTAATTTAAGCTCGGTGTCCACTCGTGGTTGTTGTAAGACAACAACAAAAGACTGATTCTGCTCTAACCTTTTTACAATGAAGTTCACCCAGCACAAGGCTCGAGAGCCACTCAAGGTAGAGGTCTACCGAATGAGGTGTGTAAGAGGAAGAGGTAGGAAGTGAATGTTATAAGGATCATAGTGATGATGATGACCTTTGACCGGTAGTGTTTAGGATAGCACCCACGTGTGAGTTTGTCCCCCCCCCAAAGTAGCAGTGTTTGGAAAAAAACGCTCTCTTCCTCCTTACAAGAGGAAATGAGGGTGATTCGATTCCGTGGCGTTTCCTAACTGTAAATGTCTGAACAGGTTGAACTAAAGAGTGAAGCTTACCTGAGCATTTGTCACGCAAATGGCGATAGAATCACGATCTGCTCGTCGCGTGGTCTCTATGAGAAAGAGGCTGCAAAGTGGAGAATAAAACATCTCACACGCCCCAAGAGTCTACATATGGTCTTTTCGCGTGTGTGAGTTCTCAAATGAAGCAATGAAAAAGAAGACGAGACAATAAATTTATAGTGTAGGGAGAGCGTAAATTCTGCGCAACTCAATCTTCGGACGACCCACTACCCGAAATAAATTCTACGACGCAACTTTCACATAAAAATTTGCTGACGATATTCCCTAAATATTCCTTAGTTATCACTAATAAGCAAATGTTTCAACTTCGCCACGACGTTCTCACTCCGCATGCATTCTACAGTACACTTCTCGACTACGCATCTTGACTTACTGAATTTACGCGGAGCGTTGGAATTAAAGCAAGCATTTGAACACAACAGCGTCGGCTAACAATAATTCACGTTTACACGTCGTCGACACATATTAATTCAGACTGTTCTATACATTCACTCCGAATATAATTTCAGCACCCTGACAACGCACATACTTTCGGTGATTTTTCATCTGATAACATTACAGAAATCACGTTCAACTTCAACATGCCTCAAAAATTTTGGACACTTTCTCTATTCAGTTTATAACTTTTTACATATTAAAAGTTTTCGTTGACTGCAACTTCCAATCTGAGGTAGGTATTGTCCTCCTTAATTTCCTAATTGTTCACTAGGGCACGCTCTCCCTGCACTATAAATACTGGGCAATTTTTTATTGCCTCTTCCTGTTTTTCATTTCTTCATTTGAGACTCACACGCGCGAAAGATACACACGAGAATTATGTGCCACCAAAGAAACAAACTTCCTTCATGAGAGATTAGAAAAATTTATACAACAAACGTTTTTTATTCAATATCTTTCATAGAAAAACTTTTGTCTAAGTTAAATTCAACCTTTTTAATCAAAGGCAAAAAAGTCTTTAGACATTGAACATTTCCGAAACAGTAAAGAACTTTATCTCTAAAATATACCGTTGCACACATCATTACAAACAAAGGAATTGTAACTTTAACCTGCATAAATTTAAATGCAATGTCTCTATTTATTGTCCTCCTGAGTACTCTTTTCTCTTTCCACTCAATATTGTTTCTATTCCTAATTCTTCCACACCCTGTAACCTCTTGTGTCTTAGTGGCTTTATTGCCTTGCATGGGGTGATACCGATTAAAAAGAGAAGTTATATTTCATCATCGCATATCAGACCCTGAACTATCACCACTCACGATGAATGGATGTCTCCTTAGGGAGGCCTCCTGCCTTGAGCGCCTCTTTGAACTTAATCTCAACCTAGACCTCAAGTGAAGCTCGTACATACGGTCCATCTTTAGAGATACTGGAAAATGGTTGGCTCCTTGTACCGCTCCTATAAGTACTCAACTTTTTTCTGCTATTCTCGACCATTACAAGAGCCAGATCAAACCTAAAATGGAGAACTGTTGCCATATATGTCCCGGGGTTGATTCAGTATCCAGTCTTGATAGAGCCCAAAAGCGTCTTCTCGTTCTCGTGGGTGATGGATTATTTTCTACCCTACAAATCCTTTCTCATAGACGAAACCTTACAAGCCTCTGATTGCTCTATTGCTATTTTCAGGGAAAGTGCTCAGATGAACTAAATTCCTTACTTTCACCAGTTCTAACCTTTATGGCAAAGAGTCGTCATGTTACGAACATTTTAGCGAATCACCCTGATTCCCTTCGTTTTGCATTGGTGTGATGTAAGTTCCACTTGACCTCTACCTCGAGTGGTTACTGGAGCCTTGTACAGGGTGAACATCACTGTAAAAAAAGTTTTGCAATGGATCTTATATATGTTGTGTGCTACCACCCGAGAGTAGCGGATTTTGATTTCTATCTTAATATTAGTGAATTAAGAATATTATTACAATATATTATATTTAAGGTCTACCAACGTTGGCATTGAGCCCTCAGTTTATTTTGTATTTTAAACGTTTAGCTTACAATTTATTATTTGTGTATGTATATATAAAAGATATATAGGAGGTACGGTAGAGTAGTGGATAGCAGCTAGGATTGAGGAATAGGAGAGCCGGGTTCGAATTCCATTGAGCCAGGTCTCTGTATTCAGCACTTCAAAAATTGTGGTTCGTTCTGCAGAAAGACATCCCCATCATAATCAAATCTTATCTGCTGGTGTCTGGCTGTCGGTTCCTAGGAACTGAGCTGCTTGACCCTCATACATCGAATACAACGGGTGCGTCCACCATGTTTACTTAAATATTTGTATCTATAAAAACGACGTATAAACATAAAAATAACTGTCGGATTTTGTCCATTTCATAATATGTGACGTCATTTGTTTACATTTGGATACGCATCGAGCAGATATGAATGAATGAGAAAAAATCATGGAGAATTGTAGTTTAAAAACAGTAAAATCGACCTTGCTAACAGAAACGCTCTTCTGTGGTTAATCGGTAAAGCATGCCAGGTTAGCTGACGGTTCCATATAGGATACAGGTTCGATTCCTGTCGGAGGACGCATATTTTCTATGAAAATTTCTCGAACATTCAGGTCGGTAAATGTTGTTAATACTGTTTATTACAAACAGAGCATTTACTTAAATATTTGTATCTATAAAAAGAACGTATAAACATAAAAAAAATATCTTAAAATAACTGTTGGACTTTGTCCGGTTCATTAAATATATATATAAAGACATTTTTATGTTTAACATTGTTTTTTTTATAGATACAAGTGTTTAAGTAAATGCTCTGTTTATAATAAACAGTATTAAATAACATTTACCGGCCTGAATGTCCGAGAAATTTTCATAGAAAATATTCGTCCTCGACAGGATTCGAACCTGTACCCTATACGGAACCGTCATATTGCCTGACGCGCCTTAACCGCCTCGGCCACTAAGGATCGTCCGGTTGGCAAGGTCGAATTTACTGCTTATAAACTTCAATCTTCCATGGATCTCTCGCGTACATTCATAACTGCTCATGGCGTATCAAATGTAAACAAATGACGTCACACATTATGAAATGGACAAAGTCCGACAATTATTTAAAGACATTAAATAATTAGACTTAAATACTTATATCTATAAAAAAACAATGTTAAACATATAAATGTCTTTAAATAATTGTCGGACTTTGTCCATTTCATAATATATATATATCTTTTTGACATATCGACACACACATATATATATATATATATATATATATATATATATATATATATATATATATATATATATATATATATATATATATAAGTACATACACATATATATATATATATATATATATATATATATATATATATATATATATATATATATATATATGTGTATGTACTTATATATATATATATATATATATATATATATATATATATATATATATATATATATATATATATATATATATATATATATATATATATATATATGTGTGTGTCGATATGTCAAAAAGACATTTTGAGGAATCGCTTTTCAGTAGCCTGTTGGATATATATTTATATATCCACGTAGCTGGGGGACAATTTCTGTCCCTTTCTGAATTGTTAATCACCAACTGGTGACTGGGCGTTGACATTTTGGAAGCTGTGATTAAACCAATCCCCGACCCGATCAAATTTACGTCTCTCAAATGCTGTTCTTATAGTGTTTTCCGGTTTTCTTGTTTTGTTTTTTTTAATTTTAAATCTATAATTGGAATATACAAATCATTTAGATTTCGAAATGCTTGTCTCTTTTTTTAATATTTTATTCTGCCTCCCAACAGCTTCTCTTTGACAACTTCATCCTTTTCTTCCGTTTCCAGCCGTTTTACAACTTTTTTATTTCTTAGTTCTATGTTGACGTCGATATATTTTTTCACATTTTCCCTTTTTCAGCCTTTCTTTTTCCTTCTCCCTTCATTGTTTTTCGAAACTTCCTTTTCTTATGGCGAATGTTTATCGTAAATGTTTGCTCTTTTTCTTTTGAATATTTTCCCAGCTTCATTCCTACTTATCACCCTCCTTTTTCTAATGGAATAAATTCTTACATTATATTGTTTGTTTATTCTTTTTATCCTCTCCCTGCCTTTCATTCATTCTTCTTTCTTTCCCGCCTAATTTTTTCTTTGTTTCGTTTTTGACTCTTTTGTCTTCTTTATTGTCTTCTCAAATGTCATTCAATTGAATGACCTTTCTTCTGTCCTTCAATCACTTTCTTTTCTCTTGCCTATTTATTATTTCTTTCTTTCTTTTTTCTTTTCTTGTTGAAATTTTTCTTCTTTCTTTCTTTCTTTCTTTCTTTTCCTGTTAAAATCGTCTTTCTTTCTTAATTTTTTCTTTCTTTCTCCTGTTTTAATCTTTCTTTCTTTCTTTCTTTCTTTCTTTCTTTCTTTCTTTTCCAGGTGAAATATTCTTTATTTCTTTTGTAGTTGAATTTTCTTTCTTTCTTTCTTTCTTTCTTTCTTTTCCAGGTGAAATATTCTTTATTTCTTTTGTAGTTGATTTTTCTTTCTTTCTTTCTTTCTTTCTTTCTTTCTTTCTTTCTTTCTTTCTTTCTTTCTTTCTTTCTTTTCCAGGTGAAATATTCTTTATTTCTTTTGTAGTTGATTTTTCTTTCTTTCTTTCTTTCTTTCTTTCTTTCTTTCTTTCTTTCTTTCTCTCGTTGAAAATTTTCTTTCGCCTGTTGAATTTTTTCTTGGTATTTCGTGTTGAATTTTCTTTCTTTCTTTCTTTCTTTCTTTCTTTCTTTCTTTCTTTCTTTCTGTTGAAATCGTCTTTGTTTTACTTTCTTTCTTTCATTTTTTCTTTTCCAGGTGAAATATTCTTTATTTCTTTTGTAGGTGAAATTTCTTTCTTTCTTTCTTTCTTTCTTTCTTTCTTTCTTTCTTTCTTTCTTTTCCAGGTGAAATATTCTTTATTTCTTTTGTAGTTGAAATTTCTTTCTTTCTTTCTTTCTTTCTTTCTTTCTTTTTCCCGTTGAAAATTTTCTTTCTCCTGTTGAATTTTTTCTTGGTATTTCGTGTTGAATTTTCTTTCTTTCTTTCTTTCTTTCTTTCTTTCTTTCTTTCTGTTGAAATCATCTTTCTTTCTTTCTTTCTTTCTTTCTTTCTTTCTTTCTTTCTGTTGAAATCGTCTTTCTTTCTTTCTTTCTTTCGTTCTTTCTGTTGAAATCGTCTTTCTTTCTTTCTTTCTTTCTTTCTGTTGAAATCGTCTTTGTTTTTCTTTCTTTCTTTCTTTCTTTCATCGTTCCTTCTTTTCCTTGTTCTCTTTCAGGCTCTCTCTACCCCTTTAAATCCTTTGTCTGCCATTCTTACAATCTTTTTTTTCTTAACTCTTTCACACATCACTCTTCTCTTTTTCATGTTTTCATTCCTTTCCTCCTTTTTATTCACCCCCTCTTTCCGACCCTTCCCAATTTCCAACCCAACATGATGTTTAACTTCCTTTTCTCTATTTGCTTTCGCCTTTCTCTCCGTTTTTATCTGTTTTCCTTTTTCTACTCTTTTCTCTCCTTCGTTCTCTTTTCCTATTCACCTTGCCTGATATTTAACACCTTTTCCAACTTGAATGTCCTGATTCCTCCGTTCACTGAAAATCCAGTCGAAAATATTCTTCTTGCGTTAATTATAGCTGCCCTTTCTGTTTCAATGTCAAAGGTCAGGATTATCAGTGACAGAAAAATGAAATGAAACCCTATAAGATTATGGAGCAAGATGGAGAGAAGAACAATAATCCGAGATGAGATAAACCAGGAGTATATTTGTCTTTTCCAGGACAGACGCATAACAAATACCTTCATTAAAAATTATACCTTGCTATTATCTGCTTCTTACAATACCTGCCATTGCCGTCGGCGCTTTAATTTACCACCGATACTTAAGTCTTCTTCTTAAGAAGCTTCGACATTCCCGTCATAACTCTCTGTCCAACGATCTCGTCATACATTGAATACTGTTGCCATATTTTGTCTGGTGACCCTGTTGTCCATCTCGAGATTCTCGACAAAATCAAAAGAAGGATCTGGCATCTCGACTTCAATCACTTTCTCGCAGACGTGATGTGGCTTCCCTCTGTCTTTTCTACAAATATTTTCATGGCAACTGTTCTGACGAGCTTTTTTTTTACCTGGTGCCCCGACTACATGAAATTAAGCATGCTACTAGATTGGCAACTATGTCATACCCTTTTGCTGTTGAAATAGTTAAATGTAACTGCCACTTCTACTACGACAGTTTTTTTCTCGCACTTCCCGACTGTGGAACTCCCTTCCGCTTACTTTCTTCCCTGATAACTACGATCTTCAAAAATTTAAATGCAGTGTCAACCACCATCTTCTATCTTCTTGAACGCCGTTCAGTTTTTATCCTTTCCTAGGTCCCCACTATACCCAGTCTTTTCTCTCACTTTCACTTTCTGTAACCCCCTGTGTGCTAGTGGCATTCCCGCCTTGCTTGGGGTGAAATGCTTTAAAATGCCTTTGGTTAAACTGTTGTTCATTATCAACAAAGTTTTGTAATATGGCAAGTACGAATCATTGGCATGATACCATTATTTATGGACGAACCTTCATAAACAAAGGAGACTGAGGCCTTTCAGACGATCACTTCTTTCATTTTGCTCTCACAGATTCTTCATCCATATGCCGTGTCCCTTCAGATCATGGCTCTCCACAATGTCCTGTCCTTTGTGGCTCTTAATAATCTTTGTCTTTTTTAAAAATCTCTTTTAAACCTTGTTCCGCTATCCATTTACTTAAGCTCCCTAGGTTCGCTATGTGTTGTCTTGCGTTCAATATGTCCTGTGAGTATCACATTTTCAGGCCCTCTTTCCTCATCATGTGCTCTAGAAATTTCAATTGCCACTTTATGATGTTAAGTATAAGTGTCCTTTTTGTTTCCATTTTTCTAAAATGTCGTTGCTTACTTGTTCGGTCCATGTTATTCTCAGCATCCTTCCGTAGAACCACATTTATGTTGCTTCAAGTCTCTTCTTTATCTGTGAGTAGATTGTCCAGCATTCACTTCCATATAGGACGACTGATAATACATAACAGTTCAGTAGTCTTTTTTTGTTTCTAACGAAGTCTTTATGTTTCTTAATACTCTGCTTAGCTTTTGGAAGACATCTTTCGTTATCCCAGTGCCCCTTTAGATCTCTAATTTGTAATTTGCATGGTAATTATTCAGACGGAACTTTCCTCTATAGTACATCGACTTTATGAATTTAAGCGCAGTACTAGACTGACGGTGAGATCTCATCATTTTACAATTGAAATGGCGAGATTCAACCGTAAGTTGTATGCTAACAGTTTCATCTATCACACGTTCCTTTTTGGATCTCTCTTCTAGCTTCTTGCCCCCCCCCCCAGTCATCTTCAAAAATTTAAATGCAATGTTAATCGTTATCTTCTATCTTCTTAATTATTGTTCTTTTATTGTCCTATCTCCTTAGTAGTACAATTTTGCATATTCTCTAACACTCAGTAACCCATTGCGTCTTAGTGGCTTTATTGCCTTGTTTAGGGTGAAATGATTAAAAAAATGTTGGCATGTTCCTTTTTCTAACAACCCTACATTCAGTCTTCTTCTAATTGATGTTTAGTCCTTTCTTCTCGCTTTCCCTCACTTCATAATATAGGAATCCGTGTAGTTTCCTTTCTGTGTCTGCTATTGTGTTAACGGGTAAATAACCGGTTTGTAACTTTCAATACTTCAGAAACTAATCTAGTAGAAGTTCATCATTACTGATCAGATCCTGAGTTGTCTCCAGGTACATTGAATGATTCCACTCTTTTGTTCGTCTTTCAGGTGTCAAATTCACTTCAAACCTCAAGTGGAATTTCGATATTATATCTATTGCTAAAGATGCTGTAAAACAAAAATTATAGGCTCATTCCATCGATTCAAAAAGCGTCTAACTCTTTTCGCTATGGTTTATTTTTACAGCAGTTAGATTAGACCAAAAAGTGGAATATTAATATCATAAGAATATTTTTTCTAACCCGTCAGCACGGCTGATGCTAGCCTCTTGGAGAGCAACACACCGCGTCTCCTTGCTTTCAGGTTTTCAACTGACAAGTTTATATTGAATCAATTGCGACGTTTGCTACAAGGAAAGTCAGTTGACTATGCCGTTCTAGACAATTTTCTCACCAGGATCGATCTTGCACATTTATACGTCTAGCATTCGTCCGTGCATAGAATATTACTGATATATATGAACCGGTGCTTCTGTTATATATCTAGAGAGTCTTGGCAAAACCCATACTAGAACCCGTAATGATTTGGCATGTGGGCTTCAGTCACTTTCCCCACCGCCTTTTCTATAAATAACTGTTCTGATGAGCTTTCTTCGTTGGTACCTCGACTTCACAAATTTAAGCGCAGTATTAGATTGGCTGTTAGGTCTCATCCTTTCATTGTTGAAATTGCTAGTTGTAGCCATGCAAATAATTTCTTTATTTGTGCTCCTCGTGTGTGGAAATATTTCCCTGTTATTAGCTTTCATGTCAACTATGATCTTCAAAAAGTTTAATGCAGTCTGAATTTTAATGCTGTGTCACTTCCCGTCTCCTTCAGTCATGTTCTTTTATTGTCCTCTGTATTTCCTTCACTGCCAGTACCCCTTGCATCCGAGAGGCTTTTGTTGCCTTGCTTGGGATGAAATGATAAAAAATATATCTCGACTGGAGCAGTTCTTTTTTCCACGCTTGACAGAGTTCAAAATCGTTGGCTTGGTTTCATGGGCGATGACTTATTTTTCCTTTCTACAACTTCCTTCCCACAGGCACAAATTTGCAAGCCTGACGCTACACTATCGCTATTTTTTTTATTTTATAGAAAATGTTCAAATGACCGCTCCATTCTTTAGCCCAACCAGATTAGACCATTAGATAATTTAGCAAGGAGGGCACTCCGTACATCCTGCGATTATATTTCGCCCACCCCTCACTACACATATATAATTCCATCAATAAAAACATTACTTTAACCCGATGAAGTCCTTTTAGAGGATGAAACATGTTACACAGAGTTCTTCGCCACTCAATTACTTAATATATATATATATGTTTATATGTCAAGTTTGAAAATGTTAGTGATTATAAGTATAGACCATTCTGCTCCAAATATGTCGCCATAGATAAGATAATATTAAAAGATATAATGACCTTTATGTTGGCTATATTTTGTAGATTACTGTACAGAAACGTTAGAGGAGGAATAATCAAATTATGCCTGGTTGGACTTTATAATTGAAACATTTGCCTTTTACAGATACGAAGAAGTGATATCGAAGGAAAGGGAAACTACAGAGACGTTAAGTTGGTCAATTTTAGCTAATAACGCCAACTCAATTTTGGTTCAGACGATTAAGAATGGAAAATATTTTTATTCTGCGTTGACATTTCAATATCTTTCTTGGAATATGAATCTCGGAATTATAAAATGCATTAGCACGTAAGATAAGATGTCCCAACGCATGCCGACTATCAGGTGGAAAAGTATATAATTGCCGCCTTTTGATAAGGTCGAGTCATGCCCGATACTTGAAAGAGGTTCAGAGGTCAGGGGTTCAATTGGTGGCTTGTTTTTTTGGCATTATTCAGCGCTTATCACTATTGGAATATGAAGAGAAGTAACTTTTACAGCCAGTGTTTTCGAAATTTAGAACTTTTGTATTTGTAATTATTTGTTCATAATCTTTCTGTGTGAGATTTTCTGGTTCATCTCTCTCTCTCTCTCTCTCTCTCTCTCTCTCTCTCTCTATATATATATATATATGTATATATATATATATATATGTATATATATGTATATGTATATATATATATATATACATATACATATATATATATATATACAACGAAAATTAAAAATTGAACCCTCTACCACCCCTTGTCTAGATGAATGGATTTATCGGTAACCTTGGAAACCCTCAATTTTGAATCTTTCCAGTGCCGTTAACAACCGTAAATTTTAAAAAGTAAGTTACTCCAAAATTCGCTTGATGAGGAAATGGAACTAATGTCTTTGGTTTAATAACAAAATTAAATTCAGGGGCTTTAGCTTCCATTTCTGAAACATGGTTATCACTGTGTAGCGGTAAAACCATATTTTAAATCTATTAATTTATAATATTAATGCTCTGTAAATTTAAATTTACATTGAGCACTATTGTGTAAAAATAAAAATATCTATAAGAACACCGGATTTTATATCTTACTGTTCTTTCCTTTTTATTTATATATACATATATATATACATATATATATATATATATAAACAATATTGTTCACAGCTAAGTATTGCAAACATACAACGAGGCCCACTCTCTGCTTTTCACTGACCGGACAATGAAACCGCACGTTGTGTCTCAATTTTCGTTCGTCTCAGTGTGCCCCCTAAACCTGGAAAGGGCTCCTTGCAAGCTCACACGAAAGTCAAAGATGAAAATAAACGCCAGAAATGAGAACGCGAAATCTGTCTCCAATATACATTGTTGTTTACTCAGAGATGCAATTTCATGGCCTGGGTGGGGAGTAGGTGACACTTAGAAGCAGTTCAAGTAGAACTTATATCTGATCAACGGAATACGAAGGGAATGAAGGTAGTTGGCTAGATTGTACGTAGCATGGTTGGCTCTGAAGATTAGAACTTGTGAAAGTAAGGAATGTAGTTCGTCTTTATACTTTCCATGGAAATAGCGATAAAGTAGCAAGAGATTTGCAACGTTTGGTTTGTGGGAAAGGGCTTGCAGAGTGGAAAATAATTCATCAGCCAAAAGGACGCGGAAACGCTTATAGACTCTATCGAAACTGGAAAGTGAAGACTGCGCTGCCCCTGCCCATATATGGCAGCAGTACTCCATTTCTTGCTTGATCTGGCTTTTTTGTGCTGATAGCGGTAGCAGAAGGAGTCCGGTACAATGAACTGACCATTTAGCGATTGATGTACGAATTCCACTTGAGGTCTGGGTTGGGCTTAAGTCCTAAGAGGCGCTCAATGCACGGAGCCTTCTTGAGAGAACATCCGTTTCATGCGATAGTCAAAAATCCAGTGTCCGCTCAAGAATTGATTTACTCTGCACATGTGTGAAACCAGTTCAGACGCTGCAACTTTGATAATTTCTAAGGTTAATTTTTGAAAAAGTTCCTCTGTACAGTTAGTCAGCTCCATTATAATTTTTGAATGTTGTAGGTGGCCTGGAAGCAAGAAACCGGAAGAGAGTTCCATAGGCGAGAAATTCGAGAAAAGGAACTGTTAGAATAGAACTTGCGGTTGCATCTAGCTAATTCAACATTAAAACGATGTGACTTAATTGCAAATCTAATCATACGCTTAAGTTCATGTAGTCGAGACACTGAAGGAAAAGTGCTCATTAGAACAACTGCCATGAACATATTTATGGAAAACTTAGAGGGAAGCCAGCTCACAGATATGGAAAAATGACTGAAGACGAGATGCCAGGTCAGGACCGATAACATTACAGACCTTTCTTTGGGTTTTGTCGAGAATCTCGAGATATATAGTCAGACCAGATATAGCAGCAATGGAAGATGTACACTTTGCTGGAAGGACCTGAAATATAGATCCCTTTTAGGCGTTGTTACGTTCCTTCCTACACCGACACATGAAATCGGTAAATATACTTAATCTTTGGTGTCTTTTTGTTATATAAGAGTAAGTGTCGTTGCCGACACTGTGGTTTGAAACTAGATCGTCAGTGAGCAACATCGGCGATTCCATTATTAAGTAGATCACGTGATCATAAAAGAAGTGAATAAATAGGAAGTAGCGTGATGACTATACGGTCATTGTTCACTCTTCTTGTCTATCCACTATTGCTATACGTTCATTCTCTCTACTCTACGGATTACGTTTCTCTATTGATCATTATACTATTTGGCGATTACTACTTGGACAAGTATTACTAGTGCGGATATTATAGGAAGGCGTTACTACTAGTACCGGCCTCTCCGAAGTCTCGAATATAACGAGAATTTTTGGAAGTGATAACGAGCTTTCGCTTGATATAGCAAAAGTGACAAGCGAAGCCGTCCAACATCACAAAACTTTCCAAACCAATAGAATTGTCTGTGTTTAATTCATTGATTTTTGTCACTGTACGCACCAAACCTTGTGATCCGACACATCGTACCCTACTGCTAATGGTTTACAGGGCAATAAAATTTAACAAGATCTTTGAGGCCTTCTTAAATTTTCTTTTTATAAGACACCGTTTTCTTAAATTCTTTTCCTATAAGGTACAATCAATACAGGAAGTATTTTTTAAACAATGTCAATCCTTTCAAAGGAAGCTTTTGTCGTTGCCCTCAGTAAACAACTGTATATACTGCTTCCGTTCCCGCTTTCTCACACCGTCATCATCTGAATTTGGATTTGAGTTCATATTCTCTAAATTCGTCTCTAATTTCCCGAGGTTACATTTTCGGAAACCCGAAAACATTCATGGCAACAAGTATCGCTACATCATTTGACTGTAGGAATTAGCTTGCTCATTTATTTCGAGACTTTAGTTCCAAAGAATTATCACAGATTGTTTCCTGGCTCTCGGCTTTCTCGCTCGATCTTTTTTTGTCTCTCGCCATGTCTTCTTCACTTCATGTTCAGTGCAAGCTTATAATCAATTAAGTGCATTTGATAATTGGGTAAGACAAATTTTAAATTGTCCCAAATTATTTATTGTACAACATAGTGAGAGTCTCACCGTTTTCATCAGCAACCATTTTATCTTTGAGATACTTGTATTCATTTAAAAAAATCACGGTTTTTGTGATGCCCATTTCATGTATAGTGCCTAGCCTAAAAAATATTTCCAAAGTTTTCTCATGAAATATTACCTTTTTAAATTATTTCACCCCAAACAAGGCAATAAAGCTACTAAGACGCAATTCTATCATAAAATTATTAACAATGCTTACCTCTAATAAAACGTGTGTAATACATTTCTATAGTAAAGCAACTTACAACACATAATATTAGAATGGAGATTTATGTGAGCAAACAGTGTGTAAATTGAATCGACGAGACGAGTTCAACTTCCGGCCTTGTCGGTTGCATTGACACGTCACAAGTACTATTAGGAAATGGTAATGGATAATATTAGCTATTTCCGTATAAGGAAACATTTGACGTTCATTGATCAAGGAGCCAGTGACACTCGAGTTACGCTTTTCTTCATTTCCGATCAAAGTGTAGTATCTGCCGTCAGGCGGACAAACTACATTTTATTCTTATTTGTGTTTCTGTCATCGGACGGAGCACAACTCGGTTGTGTCTTTGTCTTTAGGCAGAGGCGCCAATTGAGAAAAATATTGGAAGGTGCTCGGTTCAGGGGAACACTTGCCCGCGGGATTAACTCCCTCATTATACTAAGGTGGGGTAGTCAGTAGTCATATCGATGCTAGCGCAGCCGACGGTTATGGACCCTTGGCTATTTTGGGGCGTGGTCCGGATGCACGCACTCGAGGTCCCCATATTAAACTGAGCTTGTGTCACATCCTGCTAGCGCGGGACGACAAGTAAATACTAAGTGTAGTATTGGACTTCGGGCGGACAAACTACATTTTATCACTCACTTATGTTTCTATTTTCGCGCAGAACGCAAAAAATACATGAGGAATATAATATGTCCACTTCATGTCAACAGTGAACGTTACCCCGATAAGGCGCAATGAGGAGGTTAGCATCAGCCATGCTGATGGAAGGGAGAAAGAAGTCTCTCAGATGGTTAATAGATAGCAGTTTTGTTTTAGAGGAGTAAAATTATCTATATTCTTTATCCCAGTTAACAGTAGATTTTAGGCCACATTTGTTATTTGGCTTACGGCCATATCACGTTGAATCTCCGGTTCCCGTACGATCACCGAAGTTAAGTAACGTCAAGCCTGGTCAGTACCTAGATGGGTGACCGTTTGAGAATAACAGGTGTTGTAAGCTTGGATGTGCGGATGGTGTAATGGATAATGGCACAGGAGTGTTAATCGGAGAGCCAAGTTCCAATTCCGGTTGGGTTGACTTACGTTCATATGCTCTTGGAAAAGGTATGAATCTATTTCTACTCTCCCAGTTATGGGTTAATTAGTAAGACTTGTATCACTAAATCAATATTATCTCCCAAAAAGAAAATTCTTACAATTAAAACAAATCTGGATTTAAATAACCTGCAAAGGGTTGATAAACCGTAGAAAACGAATCCATCATAAAATATTGTGAATTACTTTCGACCTAATATGTAATTCTGGACACTTTCACTCACGCATTCTAATGGTGTACGCCTAAGTAAAGACATGAAAATTAAATATGGAATCTTTCAAGGACACTTTTTATCGCCTGTTCTTTTTTTGTCTAATATTAATTACTTATCAAAATTGTTAAACAATACAGCATATATATATATATATATATATATATATATATATATATATATATATATATATATATATATATATAAAATCAACAGAGTTTCTCTTTTACCCATAGGACTGTGCCCTCACGAGTCACGACTTCTATCCCCAAGCCGCTCCATCCAGAGCATTAGAAGCCGGTTCAAGCAAGTATATACAAGTGATAATAATTATCTCAAATCCTTCTAATTTCTATCACTTATATATCCTTGCTTGAACCGGCTTCTAATGCTCTGGATGGAAAAATTGGAGCTAGAGGCAAACAACAGCGAGCCCCAACAGCGTGAGTGTCTGTTGGGGCTCGCTGTTGTTTGCCTCAAGCTCCATTTTTTTTCCTCCCCCTCACACTCATTTCCTTTTTCATTGCATATTCTGTTTTTTAATTACATTAAAATCTCCCGTAGAAGCCCGAAGAGCGGGAGCGAAACCGGTTGCTTCCCTTTTTATTCTTTGCTTTAGTATTTTAATATGTCTAGTAATATTAAGCTCAACACCTTCATTTCAATTATATATATATATATATATATATATATATATATATATATATATATATATATATATATATATATATATATATATATATATATATATCTGGATAAAATAAATGAAACAAAATTGGTTGTTTTTTTTATGAAAGTATTTATTTCTGTGTTTTTGTATATATTTATTTATTTAATATTTCAGACCACCTAGGTCTTTCCTCAGAAATCAAATGAGATACTGTGTTTGTGTGTTTGTTTACAGCGTTTGTTTACAGCGTTTGTCGTGAAGCGTGCATGTCACGTGATGTGCAATGCGACTTTGTTTGAATTTTTGGCGGAAGACTGATGATAGTGTCTTAAATGTTGTTTAAAAGGTTTTTTGACCATAACTCAAGAAATATTTTAAGAAATATTTTTAACTGTTGAAATATTTATGTAGATTTAAAATATCCACGTGTTTGTTTACCCCTAGTTTATATGTGTCTAATTTTAGAATTCAGTATTTTTCTTTTTTTCTTCGTATGTGTGTTGTACTTAAATTACTGTGTTTGTGTGTTTGTTTTTAGACTCGGACGACACGTGGTGTGGAACGCGATTGTGTTTGATTCTTTAACGGACAACTGGTGTTTTGGTTATTGTTTAAAAAGGATTTTTTACCATATCTAAAGAAATTTTTTGAAGAAATATTTTAACTATTGAAATATTTATACAGATTTAGAATACCCAAGTCTTTGTTTAACCCTAGTTTATATGTGTTTAATTTTAAAATCCAGTATTTCTCTTTTTTTCTTCGTATGTATGTAGTGCTAAAATTTGAGTCTATCAATATACATTTGCAATTATCTATCGAATGTCGTGGTCTATTGAAGTGTTCTGCTATTGGGGAATATGAATTATTTTGTCGTATGTCTTGTTTATGGTTGTTGAAACGAAGTTAGTTCCAGATTCGCCAATATATCCACTATTAGGACATATTGTGCAGAATAGGTAGTAAATTATATTATTGCTATCACAAGTGAGGCGGGGTGGATGTATTGTGATTTTGGAGTTGGGTGCGAGAAATTCACTGTCTGTTATTATGTGTTTGCAAATTAGACAACGAGTTTTGTTACATTTGTAATTACCTGTTTGGTTTGTATTATTTAGATATTTGGTGGAGGTGAGGATAGCTGATAAGTTAGGTGTTTGTTTTTTTGCGTTGATGGGTGGTTTGGCGAAAATGTGTTTGATATTTTTGTTTAATTGGAGGATCTTGTAGTCATTTTTTAAATTGTGAATAAGTGTGTGGGAATATTGATTGTGGTTAAAAACCATGGGAATCCGATTGTTGTTTTTACTTTTCATGTATGTGAGAAGTGTGTTACGGTTTATGTGGATAGTTTTATTAAGTGCTTCGTTTTATTATATTTATTGGGTATTTACATTTTAGGAATTGTTCTGTTAAGTTATTAATGTTGTGTAGAAAATCTAGATGGTCTGAGCATATGCGTTTGATTCTTAGAAATGAGCTGTATACGATAGATTTTTTTAATTTAAGAGGATGACAGCTTTTGAAGTGAAGGAATTTGTGATGGTTTGTGGGTTTGTTGTATAAACTGGTGGAAAGTGTGTGTTTGTTTAATTTTATCACAATGTCTAAGAAAGAGACGGATGTGTATGAATGTTCCATGGTAAATTTAATTGTGTTGTGGAAGTTGTTGCAGAAAGTGAAAAATTTTTTAGTTTTTCTGATCCATGAGTCCATAGCAAGAAAATGTCGTCAATATATCTAAAGTAGTGTAATGGTTTAAATTCTGAATTGTCTAGTATTTTCCTTTCTAGAATGTGCATAAAGATATTAGCATAGCTAGGTGCCATTTTCGTGCCCATTGCTGTGCCACTAATTTGTAAATAGTGTTTGTTGTTGAATTTAAAGTTGTTATGTGTAAGAATGAAATTTATTAATTGACATATATCTATAACTTGGTTGTTGGGTAATTTTTTACTAAGGAACTCACGGCAAGCTGAAACTCCTTCAGTGTGTGGAATGTTCGTATAAAGAGATGAAACATCCATCGTTACTAGGATTGTATCCGGGTTGACTGAGTTGATGTTTTTTAATTTGTTGAGAAAGTCGGTGGTGTCTCTAATATAACTGGGTATGTCAGGCAGTAAAGGTTTTAGGATGTTGTCTATGTACCCGGATATAATTTCTGTGAGGGTACCAATGCCTGATATTATGGGTCTACCAGGTGGTATGATTTTGAGGGATATATGAAATTTCAAAATCCCTCAAAATCATACCACCTGGTAGACCCATAATATCAGGCATTGGTACCCTCACAGAACTTATATCCGGGTACATAGGCATTCGACAAAGTACACCACCATGATCTGTTAGAACTGCTCAGCATTTTGGACATATTTGGGAAGGACATTAGAATAATGAAGAAACTATACTGAAAGCATACCGTCTGCATACAGATTGAAAATGAGTTTTGCAAATATATAGGGTGACCCCAAAAAACGGGAAATTTTGAAGTGCGTATTGCCAGACATGAGCAAGTGGCAACACTACGAGACAGTGACTTTGAGCAAGTAAACATTTCGCCATTTTAGTAACGAGAATGAAATCCCAGCTGAGATGTTGCAGCAGTCAATGAGGAATCTCAACAGCAGATTTCAAGAATGCATTCGTACAGGAGGACGCCATCTACAGGACGTAATTTTTAAAAAATGAAAGTTCCATCATTGTTTCTTAAATGGCATGTTTTAAGGTTTCAATTACTATAAATTAAATATTTTTCTTCCATCACTCTTGGGTTTTATTGGATTGTTAAAAAGTTCCCGTTTTTTGGGGGTCACCCTGTACAAAAACAGAAAGGTGTGTCTTCTCATTGGACTTATTCAACCTATACTGCGAAGCAATTAAATGTCCTACCAGGATTCATTATTGGCGGCCAGAATCTTATCAACATAAGACATGCAGATAACACAGTGTTTATAGCAGACACGGAAAGAAAACTACAAAATTTACTACAGAAAGTAGTGAAGGAAAGCGAGAAGAAAGGACTAATCACAAACTACAAGAAGGCAGAGTGGATGGTTATAAGCAAAAGAATAAAAGTTCAAAATACTAATTACAAATTGGACATACCAAAATCAACCTAACACAAAAAATTTAAACATCAGAGAAGTGTTCTAATAGCGGATGGAAAGTGCGACACTGAAATCGGAAGACGCACTGGGATAGGCAAAGATGCCTTCCAAAATCTAAGCAGAGTATTAAGAGACAGAAAAACTTCTTTAGAAACAAACAAAAGAGTACTGAACTGTTACGTGATATCACTCCTCCTATATGGTAGTGAATGCTGTAAAATTTCCTCAACGATGAAGAAGAAACTTGAAGCAATGGAAATGTGGTTCTACAGAAGGATCCTGAGGATATCATGGACCGAACAGCGACAAAGTTTAGAGAAAATTGATACAAAAAGGAAACTTATGCTTAACATCAGTAAGATACAGTTGAAATTTCTGGAGAACATAATGAGGAAGGAGGGCTTGGAAAATCTGATACTCACAGGCAAGAGAGACAGAGGAAAACAACGTATAACATACTTGGTGATCTTGAGTAAATGGATAGCGGAACAGGGTTTAGAAGAAATAACGAAAAGACAGAATTTACTTAAATCTACAAAGGACAGGAAATTGTGGAGAGCCATGATTGCCTACACCCTGAAGGGGGCTGGGCACATAAAGAAGAAGAAGGGACGATTACGCAACACTCAGGAGGTGTCGTAACCACTGTTTGGAGTACCATTAGTTTATATTAAATGTTGAACCCTGTTTGAGTAATGTGGTTAGTTAAAGCTTTTAACAATGAATTAGTCCTGTCTCTCCACCATTATTGTCAGTGAATGGGTTCGAGCCTATCTGAAGACTGGTATAATATAAACACGAAATTTCCCGTCTTTCACAGACAAAGAGTAGAGATGAAATTAAAGAATTGAATAGGGAAAAGAGGTAGATAGGAAATGAAAGAGAAGGGGGAGAAAAAGCAAATGAAAGCGACGAGATGGAAAAAGTAAAGTATGAGCGTGCGTGCGTATGCGTGTGTATGAGAGAGAGAGAGAGGGGGGGAGAGGGATGGAGGGAATTAGGGAGGGAGTTGGTAATAGCTGAGAAGCCGTTAAAAAAAAAAATCCGGAACTCCATTAGGTGATAACAGCAGCTGCCTATCACCGCCCCTTCCCAGAAAACATCCTCCAATTTACCAATGGTTCAAATTTCCGAATAAAAGTTCATTACTTCCGGATTAAGGAGAGAAGGAACGCGAAATTTGCGGAAAAAAAATATAGAAACGAAATTATAAAAAAAATGTTATGTTCTCGTTTGACCGGTTTATTTAGCTTTAAATAAGCGCGTGTTTTTATAACGAAGAGATATGTCCGGAAATTATACAACCATTTAACATTAACTTAAAATATCCCACCAATTGTCCCTATTATATAAATGGCTTTTGATGATTTATTTTAAACTGAAAATTCATATAATGTTATATAATCAAAATAATAATTTTGTTTAGATAAACTGTATTAGTAATTAACATTCAGTTATAAATTCCTTGTTCTATAACATATAAGTTAAGTTATATTATAAGTTACGAATATTTGAATATTTAATTCCAAATGGCGTACAAGTGATGTTTGTAGGCATGTTTGTGTGCATACATACGTGTGTGAGAAGCGGTAGTAGCCGAAATTAGTCTGCTATGAGAGTTCAATGGCAGGTTAATAAAAATTGATTGAAAGCAGACGAAATCAAAAGATGTGAAAAATTGAGTAAATCGGTAGTTCGTGACTGACGAAATAAAACAAAATATCTAATAATTTATTTTCTGTGATAACGAGATATGATTATTCACGCTATTTATATTTGGATTATTCTCCTCATCTTTGTTGTTGTTTTTTTCCTCAGGTGTATATTGATTTGTGTAACCTACAGTGAAATTCTGTTGCCATTTTCTTTAAGACGTCTGTAGTATTGTATGTAAATGAGATACTGCTATAAAAATCAGAACACCATATTGGTGTATTTCGCCAGATTGGTGTATTTCATAACATCTTTAGAGCCTAAACCTCTCTCAAGTGTGGTTTGTAAGCCCTGGGGAACAGCTGCCCGAGGCCGCGTTCTCTCATTGCACCAGAGAGATGGATCGGTGCTCGCACCGAGGCCAGCGCAACCGACGGTTGCGGGGGACTGCGAGTAATTTTTGTTCTTAGACCGGGTGTACGCGCTTGGATCCCCACCTTAAAAAAGACCTTGTGTCTCGTCTTATTGGGGGTCAGAGTAAATACCTAGTTTTTATTTAAATACTAGTCAGTGAAGTCTTTTTAGAAGCAGTATGAAGATCTCGGCTTGCGAGACGTAGCGGAAGAGTAAGAGGTCAAATATCTTAAGGATTGCTTTTGTTAAACGGTCGGTAATCAGCAATATAACTGATATTAATTTCTTATTGGCCTTCTTGTTCCCTGTGCCGTGTTTCTTCAGGACATTGGCAGACATGTCTCTCGACAATTTCTTGCCCTTTGTAGCTCTTAACAAATTTTGCCTTTTTGTCACCTTTCCAAAATCTTGGTCCGCTATTAGCTAAGGTGGTTATGCGTTGTTTTCCTCTGACCACTTGTCTTCAATCTATTCTATGCATATCAAATTTTCCAATCCCATTTTTCTCATTCTGTATCTTAAAAATTTCAAATGTCTTTTTCTGATGTGAAGTGTAAGTTTTAGTTTCCATTTTCTATAAAACTTCGCCGTTACTCGCATGTACAGTCTATACTTATAAAAGCCACGAAGATAGCCACATTTTTTCACCTAAATGTCTCCATTGTTATTAACAATTGTCAATAACAGCTCTTTCATTTAGTACAAGCACATTTTCAACAAAAACGACATGACTTTCGTATATTACCCAGAAGACACTTCTGCAAAATAACATACGAAGAGATTAATAAATTATGTTACTGTTCAACAAATGATTTTTACTACCTTTTGTATACATTAAAAAAAATCTCTTCAACTCTTAAAAAGCGGTGAGACGCCCCTTGGGTTAATATTCTGGCAAGCATAAACATACGTGCCAGCAATAAGACGTAGTGTCAAAAGGACGACTTTTCCCATGACACCGCTTTTTTTTTAACTACCTTCACTCTTCTTTTATTGTTTTAAAAAGCGAAGATTAGAATTGTAATAAAATCTAAACATATGAAAACGAATTTATCCATTTTCTTTGTTTTTGAGAATGGGGAACAAAAATAATAAACACTATTTATTTATTAGATTGTTTATTTACACTATTTATTTTATTTATTGGAATGGTTGGCAAAACATCGGCTAACTGCCAATTGATTTGAACTTTATAAAATGGTAAATAATAAGGATTTCTTTATAGTTGGTTCATATGTTTTAATAATTTAATAAATGTTTATAAATTTAAGAATACAAATCTTGTTTTCACATTTATTTCTTTATCAATTGGTAAATGATAAATATTGAATTGCATTCGTTCTAATTGTATTAGCTTTAGAATGTTTTAAGTATAAAATTATTCTTGTAAGTAAACAATCTAATAAATAAATAGTGTTTAATGTTTTTGTTATAAATTCTCAAGAACAAAAAGGTATAAATTCACTTTCATCATATGTTTAGGTTTTATCCCAATTCTAATCACCGCTTTTAAAAACAATAAACATTGCCTAGGAGCAGTTAAAAATAAAAGCGGTGTCATGAGAAAACCGTCCTTTTCACACTACGTCTTATTACGGGTACGTTTGTCTACGTTGCTTATATTCTTAACCTATTGAAAATTGTGCCACAGAGATTTCTTCTTGAGTTAAAGCCAGCATCGATGCTTTTGTATCTTCTCGGAAATAACAGTTGAAACCAGAATCTTCTTGGTTCACACCTGCCTGTTCAGCCATTACAGCCCACAGGAATCAATTTGTCCGGGTGTACCAGCGTGATAGTTAAGTTCACAGTCGACACCTATTTGTTGTCTGCTCTTAATAATTGTTCTCAAAGTCTTTGCTGATAGAATGAGTCAAGTTTGGGTCACGCGACTACTGGCGGCTATGTAATAATGTCTTAAATAAGAGTAAATCTTCTATCTCTCCTCTCTTCACTTACTTTGAGGTGTTAGTATCTTCTACTGATAAAGCAGAAGGCTTTGCTTGTAAATTCTCTTCCAATTCTACTCTTAACTCATCTGGAGTGTCTTTGCCTGATTTTCCACTTAGAATCGAGTTTATTGATTGATTATGCACGTAACAGCGCCTATGGTTTCTGCTATTTTCTCTAAACTGGATCCCCACAAAGCATATGAACTTGATTGTATCCCTGCAATAGTCCTTTAGAAATGTTCTCCTGAACTGTCTGCTCTTCTCTCTAAACACTACAATAAGCGCTATTGTTGTGTAGGATCCACCTAATCTGCATAGGTGACTACCAACTATATAAATAATGGTTGATACCGGAAGACGAGAAGGTGGAATCACGAGATCCAACTAGAGACTCTGATCGACTGCGACTAGTCAACACATTCTCCAGGAACGTCTTCCCAGAAATATACAGAAATACTATATGTACTTATTGTGTACACTTTCTTGTTATAATACATTCTTTGTTCCAAGTACATTTTGTGTTGCATTATTATTCCATGCAATAGGCGAGATTCAACATTGAGTCAAGACTCAACAGCTATGCTGCTTCTTGCTTTCCTGCTTGTTAAAAACCCTCTTCTTTAGTTCCAGTCATTAAGAACTCAAGTGAACCGTTTGATCCTTCTAACTTTTGTCTTATTAGCCTTCTACATGTTTTTGGCAAATTACTAGAGGCTCTAATCAACTCTGAATTGATTAAGCATCTCACCTCGCTCGGTCTTCTTTCAGATAAGGAATATGGCTTTCGATTCTCTAGGTCAACTTCTGATTATTGTTGAAAGAGTTCACCAAACTTTAGCAAAGAAAGGTGAGACCCAGGCACTTGCATTAGATATTTCGAAGGTATTTGGTATACTGGTCTTTGAAATTGAAAGGTTATAGTATTTCTGAACGAATTTTTGAACTGATTCAGATCGCGAAATGAAAGTTATCTTGAACAGCCACTCTTCTAGATATTTTTGCATTAATGAGGGCTTTTCCCCTGGGCTTTCTTCTTGGACAAACGTTGTTCCTAATTTTCATCAACGAACTTCCTGATGGCATCAGTCCTCAATTCGATTCTGATGACACATCTATTTACTCCTGTCTTAATAAGTCTGATCGGTTGGATAAGATCAAATTGGCAGCTGATCCCAAAAAGGACATACAAACTGTTGCTAACTGATTACGGAATGGCTTGTTAATGTTAACATCTCCGAAAATGAAATTACTCTCTATTAATCGTCTGCGAGAACTTTTTTATGCCTTCCATCAGTATGGCTGATGCTAACCTCCATTAGTGTGACACAGACTAACGTTTTCCGCTGACATGAGGTGAACAGATCACATTGAATCAATTGCTAGGTCTGCTTGGAAAATTGGTTAAATGTATCGTGCTAGATAATTTTTCTCGTTCGAATCTATCTTACATATTTATAAGTCTACAATTCATCCATTCTTCCAATATTGTTGCCACATACGATATGCTGCTCCTGCTATATATTTAGAGATGCTACATATGTAGGGATCCTTGATAAAATCCAAAGAAGAATCTGCAATGTTATTGGTACTGACCTCGGTTTCAATCCGTTTCCCACCCCCGTAACATACCTTCCCTGTGCCTTTTCCTGTAAATACTTTCATGGTAATTGTTCTGATGAACTTTCATCATTGGGGCTAGATTTTAGAATTGTTATTTTATCCCCGCCACAGACACTGAATTGTAAATATGGGGACTAGTTAGCATTTTCATAGAGACAGTGAGGTATTATGGTGGGTGTAGTAAGAAAGGTATGTATGAATGTGTTGTTTTGGTATAAGGAATATTGTTCGTACGATTGGGTCAGTATTTGCGGCTAGCTAAGTTATAGTTAAAACAGAAGAAGACCGTCCTTTCCCTAATCCCCCCATTCGGCCTTGTGCCACATTTCTGTGTATTAAACAGAATAAATATCACTTTCCTCTATGGTATTTTGTTACGTTTCTTGTATATAAATTGTATTCATTGTAAATATTCAGTGCGGTTTCATTTTTAAATGGTGTTATTTTTATACCCACCTACAGACAAATTATAACTATATGGGGGCTAGTTAGGATTACATAGAGACTTTGAGGTATTATGGTGGCTGTAGTAAAAATGCTAAGTAAGAATGTATTTTTTTTGTAAGGAATGCTGTGATATGTTTGGGTCAGTAATCGTGATTAGCTAAGTTTAAGATAAGACAGTTCCTCGATGGTACCTAGACTTTATGAATTTAAGCACAGTACTAGATTGGCGGCAAGGTCTCATCATTTTACAGTTGTAATGGCGAGATGTAACCGTATATTCTATATTAACCGCTTCTTTTCTCGCACTTCTCGCTCGTTAAACACACTTCCGTTTTCATGCTTCATAGTCAACTTTAATTTTTAAAACGTTTTTTTTTTAAGTTTGTTTTAACTTTCTTGTCATCTTATTTTTTCTTCCTATTGTTTCAGCCAACGTTGTTGTTCTATCTTGAGTCGTCTGTTTAGTTTGCTCGGCGTTTCAATATTTCTACGTCAAATTTTATGTGGTGAAGACGCAGAATGTAGTACAACAGACACAGTTGAACTAGTTAATCTCGCAATCAGTTGTGAGTAAGTTCGACTTTCCCCTTTTGTTCCACTCTTTTAAATTGGCATCGAATGAAGCAGAGGTTAATAAAGTCGTCTAAATTTCGTGCGCGAGCACACATATATGCACATTTCCTCACACAAAATTGCACAGATTTACGAGTTCAGACCGGATAATAACCAGCCATTTAAAATATCTCCAGAATCTGTTGCGCGGTCGTGATGTAAATTAGCAGCCGACCATATGAAATTTGAGGCACGGTAGAGTAATGGATAGCGGCTCGGATTGAGGAATCGGACTGCCGAGTTCGAATTCCAGTCGAATTCATTACATTCATTTACGTGCTAATACCTTGGGAAAGGTATGAATCCACTCCTCTCAGTTATGGGTAAATAGCAGGACAGACCGGGTTCTATAGCCTTGGATAGCAACTGGTATACTGCCGAAAGAAATAGCAACTACGGGAAAAAAATCTGCCTCGTCAGTCATGTATCAAAAGATATATGATCGCCTAAGCGTGTATCACGCATGACGCATAATTGACTGACTGATACATGAACTGACACTCCCTTGTAGAGTTATTCATTCGGCAGTTAGATTGAATATTGTGTGACCGTTACTTTCCCAATAATCGAGCAAAGACATTCTTCCAGGAAAATGTTTACTTTTATACATTTATCATTGTTAATTTATTTATTCCTTGCGAAGCAATTCATTATCCAGATTAATTATCCTCCATCTTACATAGTCCAGATTTTGAAAGCGAGGAAATTTCAGACTGTAATCTAGATCGAGGAGAACGTGTTAAGACAGGCGAAGGAAAACTGAGATAAACTTCTGCGGTTGCAACGAGACTATGATAATTACTGTTGAACCGTTTTTTTTACTCTGCAAAAAGAGGGTCACAAACCGTCGTAAATTTCGAATCTTCACTTTTTCATTTTCTAACTAAACACGGGCTGTTCAAAAGATTCTTGTTGCTGATCAAGAAACAAATTGTGCTACCATTATATACAATTTTTTTTTTTTTAAAAAAAGGGTAAGATTTTTTTCCTTATTCATTTCATCCCAAACAAGATTTTAAAGCCCCTAAAGCGCAGGGGGCGGCTGAGTGAAAGAATATAAGAAAAGGAAAAACATTATTAAGGAGCATGAACAATAAAAGAACAGGAATTAAGAAGACAGAAGACAATGATAAATATAGCATTTAAATTTTTCAAGATCAAAGTTGACTAGAAAATAAGAAGCCGGAAATCTCACAAGCGAGAAGTGTGAGAAAAGAAAATGTTAGCATAGAACTTATGGTTACATCTAGCCATTACAGCTGTAAAATGATGAGACATTGCATCAATCTAGTATTACGCTTACATTCATAAAGTCGAGGCCGCATAGAGAAATGCTCATCAACACAATTACCATGGCAAAGCGCAGGGAAGGTACATTACAGCGGCATGAAAGTGACCGAAGTCGAGATGTCAGGTCAGGACCAATAACATTGCAGGTCCTCCTTTGAATTTTATCAAGGATCTCTAAATATATCGTAGGAGCACAAGCCAAGATATGGTAAAAAATATTCCAAACATGGATGAATGGTAGACTTGTAGCTATGTAAGATAGATTCTGGCGAGAAAGATTTTCTAGTAGGGAACCAACATTCTTATCAGTAGACTTAGCAATGGATTCAATATCATCTTTTCACTTCATGTCAGTTGAAAACGTTAACCCGAGAAGGCGCAACGAGCCACTCTCCTGAAGTTTAGCATCAGCCATGCTGATGGAGGGCAAAATGGTTTTCTCGGACAATTAAGGGGGCAGTTTAAGTTTAAGAGAAAGCTAAAATTAACAAGTCGTTCCTTGCCCAAGTTAACAACAGCTTGTAGGTAAATGTAGATATCAGCTGCCAATTTGACCATATCGAACTGATCAGATTTACTATTAAGACAGGAGTTAAAAGTTGTCATCAGCATAGATATCAAGTTGAGAACTGATGCCATCGGGAAGGTCGTTGATGAAATTTTGGGAACAAAGTAGGTCCAAGGATAAAACCCTGGGGAACACCTGCATTAACGCAAAAAGATCTAGAAGAGTGGCCATTCAAGACAACTTTGATTTCGCGGTTTGATAAGCAAGATTGAATTTGTTCAAAAATTCGTCTAGAAATACCCTAACCTTTCAACTTGTGCCTTCGAGATACTCTAAGCAATAGTCAGAGTTTCATCATTTTTAATAATATTCTTAATAAATATATTATAACGAAAAAGATTTACTATTTTTTAGGTGTGGCGCACAAATTTAAATGGGTAGATTTATTTATGTTATCTTTCTATTTAGACGAATCTGTATAGCGTAGGCAATATGGCAAAACCTATAGTGATGCCTTCTTAAACCATATCGCCGAACCTAACTCTGCACTCTAATTTTTATAACTTGGGCATTAAACGTTTATTTTTTTTTTATTGCTCCTAATTTTAAAAGGGTTGAAATGTTTACAATTATTTTATTTTTTCAAAACCAAGCAATTGTTTGTTTTAAATATTTGCTTAAATATATCACATAAAAATGTATTTATGCGTGTGTTCTTCATTTCAGATGAATCTGTTTCAAAAAAATTAAAAACGGTAAATAAATGTGTTCCACCAGAATATACTTATTAAGAATTAAAGGAAAATAAAATCTATATGATAAGATTCATTTAAGATAAATAATTATTATCCCAGGGAAAATGAGGAGAATCTATAATTGTGTTTGTGTGTGTGTGTGTGGGGGGGGGTCAGGTAAAATCATCAGTAGGTAGTTATTGATGACGTTGGCACAGTTTCAAATTTGACAAAATAAAATAAATTTGTAAATAAGTAAATAAATAAATTTGTAAATAAGTAATGTTATGAATAATCAAGAGTGGTCTCCCCTGTTTTCGTTACTCTTCTCTTCGAGAGAGCTATTTCTGTTTACTGGGACTATAAAAGGACACTATACGCGAACCTTGTATTATCACTTGAATAAAGCTTTTTTAAAGCATACATCTGCTTACTTTGGTCATTACAAGTAAGTAAAAAAAAATGTGAATAAGTAAATAAATAAATTTGTAAATAAATAAATAAATTTGTAAGTAAGTAAATAAATAAATAAACTTGTATATAAAAAGAAAGTAAAGATAACTCTTTACACAATTTAAATTGTTCGGACTGTTGTCTTCATCTTCGTCGTCTTATTTGTGAATATCGTAACGAAGATAAGGACAACAGTCCGAACAATGTAAATTGTGTAAATAATTAAAATATCTCATCTAAGAAATACAGACAGATAAAAATAACTCTTTAAAAAAAATCAGGTATAGATTTTTAAACTGTATTTATAAAGAAGGCCATCTTCTAGAATAATAAACAAAATCAATATTTGTTTTTTATTTTATTCTGGCAAATGCTGCGATTAGAGAAAAGTTTAATAAATGCTACATGAAGCAAGAAAAATGTGGTTCTACAGAAGGATGCTGAGAATATAATGGACCGAACATGTAAGCAACGAGGAAGTTCTAGATACGATGTCAACAAAAAGGATACTTAAAATTAACATCAGGCAGAGACAGTTGAAATTTCTAGGGTGCATAATGAGGAAAGACGGCTTTGAAAATTTGATACTCACGGGTCAAATCGAAGGCAAGGAGGACGGAGGAAAACAAGACATCGCCCACCTGGCGAACTTGAGTGAATAGAATGCAGAGCAGGGTTTGGGAAAGATGGTAAAAAGTCAAAATTTATTAAAAGCTAAAAAGTACAGGAAATAGTGGAGAACCGTGACCGTCAATGTCCTGAAGGGACACGACATATAGAAGAAGAATAGGCAGAAGCAACAAAAAGTAGTCGCAATGGACGTAGTCAGAAGGACAGCACATGACTGTACTGCCCAATCAAATTCCCGAAACTACTATTTTTTTTTTTACTCATTTGTACAAAAGATTTTGTCCTTGTGATTCTGATCCTATTGATGTGTGGGCGGTTCTTACTTATTTGTGCCTCGCCTATTGGCTGTAAAATATAGGATTTTATATCCTATAGAAGTAAAAACTTAAAAAAAATATTAACAAAACAATTAGATATTGCCGCTAAGGAACTGCATAATCAACTGGATATAATCAGGAAAATAGCAGGCAAAACTAACATCTTTGTTGTCTTAAAAAAATCAGACCATAACACAAAACTGGAACAAATACTTAATGACCCCAAAATGTAAACAAATTGTAAGTAAACTGGGATTGCAAAGGAAATATTTGTCACAGATTATTTCCACGTCACAGAGAATAAATCACTAAGTTCCAACTCGAACATCGAGGGCAGAAAGAAATACCGAAAACTCGATTCGCAAATACTATCTCGCTAATCAAAATGCACGCCACCAGTCAGAGAAATAACTCATTCTCCACCAAATGCGGTAGCCAAAATTGCCGAATGTCACCTAGATTCGAGAACACCAACTGCTTTTATCGGGCGAACATTCTTTCCATTATCTCCAGTATTTTGCATATCAAAGTACGTTTAATTACAACTGCAGCGTCAGACCTGTTTTTTTTTTTAAATTCAAATATTCCGTCTTCAGCATGTCATGCGGAATACGTGCCCTTTTGTTTGGTAATTAATTTTCTTTTTCGCCAGCTTTTCCGTCGTAAAGTACACGCGACTCGCTGTCGCTTAGTTTGGTGAGGTAAATCCCCGTTTTCTTCGCTATACAAATTAACAGGAATCCAACCCCACAATTAAAATTAAAAATGAACAAACTTATCACAGCTAATACAGTGTAACCCGGATATAAGAGAGTTGCCGGGACAGGAAAAATCTCTTATATCCGAGTTTCTCTTATATCCGGGTTTCGTCTATTATATATACCTTAACACAGGCTCTAATTTGGGACCAGAGAAAATCTCTCTTATATCCGGGTTACACTGTAATGCCAAACAGGACAGTTTGAAACTTCTTAAAATAGTGGGTGATTATAGGCTTGCTTACATATATGGCACTATAAAACATACACAAATATAACTATACCCCCTCTGTCTTATTATACAGTGTAACCCGGATATAAGAGATCCGGATATAAGAGAAACCCGGATATAAGAGAGATTTTATCTGGTCCCAAATTAGAGCCTGTGTTAATGCATATATAATAGACCAAACCTGGATATAAGATACCCCAGATATAAGAGACTTATTCTCCGGCCCCGACAACTCTCTTATATCCGGGTTACACTGTATCTCAAATTCCCATTTCTGTGTATCAATTAACGAAAATCTTAAACCAACTTATCACACCATAAATGCTGTATTTACTGGGCGAACCAGGGTCTCTAATAAACAACAGCGATTTGTTTAAATATAAACTCAAATCTTAGATGACGGCAACAGTTTTGAAAACCCCACATAACCATGAACAGCGCCGTGACGTCACAGAGAGACAACACTTGTGACGTGTTTTTTTAAAAAAATTTTTGTTATTAGTCGGGGTGATACTGTGCAGCTACAACCTATTGCTCGGCGGTTGAGCTCGTGAATCTGAACGATGTACAACATTTGAATTTGTAGACAGGTTTGTTCGTGTCTCTGAAAGTTTGTAACTTGAACATTTGTAAAGTAGGAGAAGGGTTGAAATGTTTTTTGTTTGTTTGTTTTTTTTTAAAAATCGGGTCCAGATAAACATTCCATGGGGGTCAACAAAACAATTTTGCCGAATTACCTCCTGCCGAAATCGAATCCCGACACGCGTCAACCTGAAACAAATGGTGGAAGAACCAGCAAAGTAATTATTTTAATAATTGATTGACCCAAAGGAAAATCTTGAGACAGATAATTGAGGATCTTGCAAAAGTTTATGTGTAGGGGGGGGGGGCTGCTCTTTACCGTTTAATGATACGAAGAACGCAATCGGCGAACCGAGTTCAATACCAAGCGAGGACAGTTTGCGTTCACATCGTATTTTCTTGGGAAAGGCATGAATCCATTTCTGCCAGCTACTGATAAATAATAACTCTTTACGCAATCCCAACTGAGGTCTCAGGCCAGCAACCTGGTTGGGTAAAAACTTCACAATTGGTACAAATTATGATTGGGTCTTCATGAAGCGTTCGTGAAGTGGAGACAAAAAATCCTTGACTTGTTGTGTGACACGGGAAACAACTTCACTTTACTTAGAAATAGAGACACAGATTCAACACATGAAAAAATAATAAAATATAAAAATCAAAATCTGAAAAACAAAAAAAAAACACACTTTAATCTTATTTATTTTTCTCTCCTTTTTAATTTGTTTTCATTTACTTCGTTCATCACTTTTGCTTGCCCTACAACGTGTGCAAAAACAACAAAAAAGTAACAGTAAAAAAGGACAGAACTTATTTCAACTCGGAACTAATTTCAACTCGATTTAAAATCAAAGTTATCAATTTCCGTAAATTCCTAAACAAATTACAATGAGTCGTTGCTAATTTTCTAATTTAGCATGAAAATATATCCAAGGTACGATGAGTAAATTGTCGCCATTTTATATTTTTAATTTCGCGCATGCGTGTTGTTTGTTTCATTTTGTCGATTGCACATTATAGTAGGTTCAATTGGGCATTGTTTGTGAGAAAAAGAACGCCATGATGCAATTCACTCCGACAGAAATTTGGAAAGAGCATGCTGTACTGCTTGAGATTCACACCGGAAACTCCAATGCGAACATTTCAAAGTGTTTGGATGTCAATCTGAAGACAGTGCAGATGATTCGGAAAGAGTTGGATGATATATCCAGTCAACATCATGGTGTTTGAAGTGATTACTAGTGATGGCAAAGTTATGCTTCCGTTCATCTTCCCACAGGGATTCAGACTCAACACAGAGGCCTACATCAAATGCCCTGAGGAGGTAGGGCTGCCCTGGGTCAAGAGCGTGGCTGCTGGAAGATACTATGTCTGGCCACAGTACTCTGCACCATGCCTCACAAGCAGGAGAACCCAGTCATGGCTGTCAGATAATTTCTGCAACCACATCATGCATTTCATCTGGCCACCTAACTCCCCAGGGTGCAACCCCCTCGATTCTTATGTGTAGGTGAGAAGAAGGGTTAGGGTTGTGGCTGAATGGTTAACAGCACATCAAATGCTGGTTCCTATTAAGTGTTACAGGTTCGATCCCTGTCGGAGAAGCACATATTTTCTACGAAATTTCTCGAACCTTCAGCCCGGTAATTAATAATGTTTAATTAAAAACAAACAGCATTTACTTAAATTATATCTATAAAAATAGCGTATAAAGAATATATATATATGTATATATAATATTTAAAAAAAATATGATTCCTTCGCTACATAAGAGTTCTGATGTTTCAAAAGCGAGAGCCGAGATCCTCAATATAATTTTTGAAATTAAGTTGAATTAAGGTGTCTGGTTTTGCTTTCTCGTCAAGCAAGAATTTGGGAATAAGCTATCTTGTGGTTTGCGCGTGTTTATAAGTATGGTCTCTTGCAATATTAGTTACTATGGAAACGCCATATTGGTTAGGTGGTCAAAGAGTTAAGAGTTAATTTTTATCTACAGACCAGTCCCCTTCGGAAAGTTTATGTCAGGTTATGTTGGGGTACCTATTTCAAATCCGAGAGTAGCGGTCGCCGTCTAGTTGGTCTTAAGGCATTTTATGGCCTTGCGGCAGGTCATTAAATGTCGAAAGGATTCTGTTTCATTATCATCTGTCTATTAATCCCTCTATTTATTTGTTTATTCAAATGGCTATTTCTTATACAAACGTGTTGAAATGGATTACAATTTTTTTTTTTGACGACTCCAAAAAGGGTTTTTCTATTTAATGATTGGGCTGAGCTTTTAAGGCTTTTATTAAACTATAGAATTTATTTGTTTATATGTTGTTGTTTTTTTTGTTTTTGTTTTTGTTTTTTTGTTAATTATTTAATGCGAAAATTTGTTTATGTCGGCAAAAAACCATTAACTCCTGTCTATGGTTTAATAACTTTTCATTATTTAGAAACTTAATGATGTGTAGTTTTTCATGTAGGCATAAAGGGAATGGGTAATCCCAGGTTTTACAAGTTTCAGTGTTTCATTCGTTTCTTTTAAATGCCAGAAATATTGGGATAGAGATGTCTGATTTCTATTTTGGATATTGTTGAAGGAGCTCTTGTGTCGTCTCCATCTAATTTTAAATTTATTCTTCGTTGACCCAATGTATATCCTGTCAGTGTTAGGACTCTCAATGGATGAGATGGTGCATTGGTATACCACGGATTTAGCGAGGCATTTTTTTCTAACGGGCAGTCATTAGGGTTTCTACAATCACATAACTTTTCATTATTTTTGTCTAATTGCAGTTTAGGAGTTTTATTGGCACTGTTTTGGCATGTGTGTTTTTCCAGGATTTTACTATTATGCTTTTTTATGATTCTTTCTAGATTTTCAGTGCAGTTGTAACTTAATTTTAATGTGTTTTTATTAAAGATCTCGCTAAGTTTGCTATTAGTGGGAATTCTACTTCTGTATGGAGCACTGTCTTTTTAAAAATAAAAGCAAAAATACTAAAGAACTCCGGATTATTTACCTAACGTGCTCTTTCCTATTTTTCTGCATACCTGCACACACACACACACACACACACACACACACACACACACACACACACACACACACACATATATATATATATATATATATATATATATATATATATACTAATACTGCTGTTTCCTGGTTTGATTCAACTCTGACTATTAACCTGTAGTAGGATTAGGTAGTCTCTATTACACATACTTCATTTCCTTCCTTCTATTGTTCCTTTACCCAGTAACTGTCAGAACCCGGCCATAGCTCATGTGGGTCAGTGAACGTCATAAAAATCAAACAATGACAACACGTCCCACCAAAAATCAAACTGAAAACCCGGATGTGTCTGCCCCCCCCCCAAAAGAACACGTACGCGTTAGAAGTGACAGAAGATGAAGAAGTGGGAAATTGGTTCGATGTAGCAGTTTAAGACGCAAGGGTTGGAGATTCATCGGCTGAACTTTGACCGGACGTGCAACTACAAAAGAAAAAGAAGAAGAAAGGATGAATCCAACAAATTAATTTCTATATACCAAAAACACAACGACCCTGTATGAACACTCACATCCCAAAAAGCACTAAGACAATAGCCACACACTTTAACCACTGTAACCAAATGGAGACAACAATAAAATGGTACTATAGACAGTAAATTTGGCCTTTACTTATGTATTAGCCCCACCTGCATATACCATAAACCTTTTATTTATTATATAGTCAGGGACAAAGGAGATGTAGAGAAAAAGAAAAAGAATACAGATTATTTCGGCTAGATTGAAAAAAAAAACCTCCAAAATATTCTTTCAAATGTTTTGAAACTACCTGCGTTTCTCGTTTCGTACGCATGCGTAGACGTGGCAGCGTCAACAAAGCCCAGTCCGATAAAATTCTAACGGATAAAACGTATCACAAAAACCTTTCCAGTTTGTCATATATATATATATATATATATATATATATATATATATATATATATATATATATATATATATATATATACTAATAATAAATTTGCATTTACGTCTTCGTCGTTTGACACAACTCTGAGTTTCATGCACGTAGCAACCGTCAAGTGCAATGTTGTTTCAAACGTTGATCAACAAAACGTATACTTATTATTTATAAATTTGAACGTTGTTTATTATACGCCGAGCACTGTTTTATTTGCATCAGAATTCACTGTACGTAATTTTATATCTAGCTATCCCATTTTATATCTTTGACAGGCCCTCTTGCAGTCAGGTGACTTTTTACTTACCTTAACGCTAACTCATATAGACTCAATATGCTCCAATGACAGGTGTTCATTTCTTAAAACGAGTAATTGAGACGCAAGATCCTCCGTAGGTGAAACGGTAAGAATATACCTGGTTACAAAGTTGTTTACCTGAGTTAAATATGGAGTTTTCAAAGTTAACTTGGTGTATACTTTGCCTTTAGTAAGGCTTTAACTATTTATAGGTCGGTCGATATCATTTTGAAACAAAGAATACGCACACGAACACATAGCTCTGTTAAAACACTTCCCAAGTATTTAAAGTGTTGTGTTTGATTTTGGTATCTACGATTCCTAATTGGCAATAACAGGGGACGGAAAGTACAATACTAAAACTCGAAGGCGCCTTTGGATTTATTTTTAGTATATATATATATATATATATATATATATATATATATATATATATATATATATATATATATATATAAAAGAAGAGAGAAACCGCAAACATTTTTGGTTGTAATGTGGATTTAAAAAAAAAATATTATGCTTTATTTTCCATAATTTTGCTACGTGTTTCCTGTCTCGTGACCGTCATCAGCCAAAGGGTGGAGATTTCCACATATTATTAAAAATAATTAATTTTTTCCTTTATGTTAAATATTCTCGATATGAGACATTCTCTTTTTTTGTGTTAGTGACCCAAATGTCTTTCTTGAACTGGCAGTGAAAAGTTCTGCGTGAAGGGTTATAAAACAATTAAGATTGGTCCGAGAAATGATGAAGTAGTTATCGGCATTCTTATCTTTTACAGGGAGTCACAAAATGAAACAAAGAATACGCACACGAATACATAGCTCTGTTAAAACACTCACCAAGTGTTTAAATTGTTGTGTTTGATTTTTGTATCTACGATTCCTAATTTGCAATAACGGGACGGAAAGTACAATACTAAAACTCGAAGGCGCTTTTGGATGCTTTAAAAAGCCGAGTAAAGTATTAAGAAATAGAAAAAAAATTCTTTAGAAACAAAGAAAAGAGTACAGAACTGGTTTGTAAGTTCTACCCTCCAATATGGTAGTGGATGTTGGGCAATCTCCTCACAGCTGAAGAAGAGACTTGAAGCAACAGAAATCTGGTTCTACGGAAGCATGCTGAGAATGTCATGAACTCTTAGAGAAAATGGAAACTGAAACGTACACTTAGCATCAGGGAGAGACAGTTGAAATTTCTGGAGCACATTATCAGGAAAGAGCGCTTAGAAAAATTTGATACGAGAAAGATTCAAGGAAAGCGGGTCAGAGGAAAGCAGTTCATAACCTTCCCGGTGAGCGTGTGTAAATAGATGGCGGAGCAAGGTTTAAGAGATATAACGAAATTTATTAAGAGCTACAAAGGACAGGAAATCGTGGAGAGCCATGATCGTCTACGCCCTGAGGGGACCCGACACAAAGAAGAATGCTTTTTTGCTGTTGTTTAAATTTTATTCTACAGCGTATGTTTGAAAATGGGTGTTAATTCGACATCACCATACATCAGCTGTGTAAATGAAAATATATTTAATATAGATTTTACAAGTATCTAAACACTTCACTCGCTCTAAATACGTCGATATTGCCAGGGAGACAAACAGTTTATAGAACATGAATGTGACAGTCGTGGCAGTTGTTATCGGAGCACTGGGAATAGAGAAAAAGCTGGAGAAGCTAAAAATCAAAAAAATATTCGGGACCATCCAGACAACAAGTAAAAGCGAAAGCAACTAGATTACCGAGTGGATGGCTGTTAGTTTGGGGAGACTTGCTGTCACTTGATCTCTAATGAAAGCCGCTATTGTGAATATTCAACGTGTACAAATAAGAATAATATGGAAATTCGAGGATGAATTGGTACTATCTAGACGACAGAATTACTGAAATCAGCTAGCATACCGAGGAAAGTGCTGGAGTAGTAGGGTACTTGCTACCACTTGATCTCCAGTGAAAGCAACCAGATAATATTAGGATATAAATTCAGTGTGTACAAATAAGAATAATAAGGTAACCCAAGGAAGAATTTAAGTGGGGAGATTTGCTGTCACTTGATCTCTTGTAAAACTCATCAGATATTACTGGTGTACGGGAGCAGAACAACAACAACAACAATAACAACAACAATAATAATAATAATAATAATAATAATGAAATCGATCCGAAACAGCAAATTAACAATATAAATGACCCAGTATATGGTACTTCCTACCCTCATTACAAACGTTCCTTTCCTGAATATCCGTTGTTGAAAAGGCAGAGTCGTGTCTTGTACGCTTGGAAATATAACAGCCGATTAGTCAGATGACAGTTGAATTACAAAAGTTTCCCTCTCCAAAATTTGGCATTTTGCGTCGGATGGCCCACTTTGAAAAGGAGGGTCCCGACAGCCGCCCTGCAGCCGACGTTTCGAATAGAAAAGAACCGAATCGCCGGCTGCACTGTAAAAATCGGAGTGAGGTGGGGGCGATAGCGCGAGAGCTTATCTTCAGGGTACGATAATTATAAAGCCTTGGGCGGTGAAAAAAAATGCCAACGGCTGTTTCTTTTATATTTGACATCAGACGTAACGAAAATAATATTGAAGAAGGTAGTCGGTTCTTGATAGAAAGATTCGCATGTTATTATTAAAAAAAAAATTGTATGTGTCTACGCATGCGCGTATGTGTGCGAGTTGAAATAATATGCGTTCGCTAGAGTTTTATTGTCGCACTAATCAGGGTATGTCGTTTATTTAATCAGGCCATATACAAATTATTTTTTTTTGTTTTCAGCAAGATCTCCTTCTCTCCAAAATCAGTTTCCAAACATAAATTAATATTTAAATCGATAGAGTGGATATCAGTGTTTACGTAATAGAGATAGTGTTAACATCTACTCAGAAGACTAGAAGTTAACACTATATTGCACAAGGCATATAAAATTTCAATAAAAGAAAACTTGGTAAACATAGACATTTATGACCGCACATTTCTGCGAAAAAAAAATAGGAGTGTCAAATGGATGTTTTTTTCCCATGACACCGCTTTTATTTTAACTACTTCTCAGCAATGTTTATTGTTTTAAAAAGAGGTGTTTACAATTTTAATAAATCACCTCATTCGCTGCATGCACGTAGCTAGGGAGCCTAGTCTACCCCATTGAGCTAGATGGTTGTTGACTCTGCAAGAAGCTTCGTCCGCCCTTTGATAGACCTTGATTTTAATTCTGTCTATTTAGGGTGTACTTGTTTAGTTGCCGATGATCCGACCAGTACTAGATTGAACTAACAGGATCGAAATAACCGCCTTTATATATTAACGATTTAACAGAGCATTTACTTAAATATTTGTATCTATAAAAAAGAACGTATAAACATAAAATGATGTCTTAAAAAATAATTAAAGATTTACTAAAGAAGCAGCACTACAATCGTAATTTTGGTATCTTTAAAAAAAAAAAATTATATTCTTAAAATGAAAAAGAGACAAGCCGAGTTAAAACCCGGGATTAGATAGTTTGTATTCCCTTTATACTAGTGTCCTTGAGAGATCCATTCAGTCAGCTTTCTCCTCCTTTCCAGCTAAAATAGAAGGTCGGAATGGGTTCTCTGGGTTTAGGTGATAAGGACTTCAAAACTAGTGAAGGAATCGACCCATGAGTAAAGATAGCAAAATGTAATGGTTGGAGCTTGCAATCTCACCCCGTAAAAACTACCTGAATTGTTCGCAATGTGAACGACCGATTTGATACTAGATCCGTTATAGTTTATACCACAGTGTGAATTAAATTTTTTTTATATAATTAATAACCCTAATTATCCCAATACTCAAGGTAGGATCAAACGTCTCAGCGCTGTGACATCTTGAACTATTAGCGTAAAACCTCAATTTCATAGGCTGAACTAGAACTCCTACCAGGATTTATTATTGACAGACATAAGCTTAACAATATAAGATACGAAGATGATAGCGTTTTGATGGCAGACACAGAAGGGAAACTAAACGAACTCCTACAGAAAGTAATAAAGGAAAGCGGGCACAATCATTTGTAAGAAAGCAGAATGTGTGGCTGTTAGAAAGAGAAAAAAGGCAGACCAAAATGAGAATTGGGAAAGTCAAACACAAGCAAGTACAGAAGTTTTACATTTCTTGGAAGTTAGATGATGGAAAATGTAACACCGAAATCCGAAGACTCATTGGAATAGCGAAAGTTGCCTTCCAGAAGCTAAAGAAATAATTAAGAAATAAGAAAAAAATCCAATAGGAACAAAAGGAAGCTTGCTCAAGTACTATGTAATATCATTCCTTCTACATGGCAGTGAATGCTGGACAATTTATAGATGAAGAGGTGACTTGAGTTGTGCTTCTAAAGGAATATTCTGAGAATAACATGGACATAACATTGAAGTGAGAAGGAAGTTTTAAGGAAATTGGAAACAAAAGGGAACGCGTATAATTCGAATCAGAAAGTAGTTGAAATTTCTGAAACAGCTAACGAGGAAAGAGGGCTTAGAAAATTTGACACACAGGAGATATTGAGGCCAAGAAGAACTCATTATTATTATTTATTGGTTACTATTTGTTGATAATAATAAGAAATATTTTCGGAATGAAAAAAAAATCCATTACTTGCTTCCAGTTTCAGGGTCAATGTAACTTTGAAGATAGTCAGTTATGTGCCAAGCGTGATTACCACATAAGCGATCACGTATCTTTCGATACATGACGAGGCAGATTTTTGACATTTCTTTCTGCAGTAGACCAGAACCCGGTCTGTCCTGATTTTTACCCATAGCCGGGAGGGGGGGGGGTTTAGAAGAAGAGAATTCATACCTTTCCCAAGGCTTTTAGAACGTAAGTGAATGTAATGAATTCGACTGGAATTCGATATCGGCTCTCCGATTCCTCGATCTAAGCCGCTATCCATTACTCTACGGTAGACAATGAAAAAGTCCTAAAGAGAAGTGTAATTTAAAAAAAAGTGGGGGTAAGCTTTGCCTTGATGTAAGGACCTTGGAAACAGTAATGTCCGGACGGGCAAAGGTGTCTCCTCAGAAAATAGAGAATGCAGGTTCATTTCCTGCTGAGAGCTACGTTTTCCTTAATAAAATTTTTGATGATCTAGGCTGGTAGACTGTTGACTCTGTGTACTCCTCTTGGAGAC
Source organism: Acanthosepion esculentum (assembly GCA_964036315.1). Classification (NCBI taxonomy): domain Eukaryota; kingdom Metazoa; phylum Mollusca; class Cephalopoda; order Sepiida; family Sepiidae; genus Acanthosepion; species Acanthosepion esculentum. The sequence goes on along the minus strand of OZ038512.1, from coordinate 57,818,877 downwards.
CATTGTGATTCAAGACAATTAAGGGTATATCCAGACTAATAAAAACCGCTAGAAATGTGATAGAAGAACAAAGGGGGAAAATAAAATGTGAAAATTTAAGCGAGGAAATAAAAATTACTATTAAAAATAGAAGTCATTTAAAAAAATTACTTAGATTTGGTAGAAACATGTGGCACCTGGTGAGGATCAAACTTATTATCAGTACTGATACGTGAGACAACTTTGCCAACCATAAATCATGCCGAAGCTCCTGTTATTAAATTAGCTTTACTTATTTGAAGCACAAAAAACAGGAATACCTTTTCAAACGCACCTGGCTACTAAAATAATGTTAATCATAAAAAACATTGTCGGATTGATAAATACCTTTAATTAATTTAATTTCTTTGTGGACATTTCAGAGGCAGAAATACAATTTAGCAGATATAGACACCGAAAACGTCCCCAAAACAGCTGTACATTAAAGATAAAGGCCAACTGAGTCTTGTCTTGATATAAGAATCTCGGAAACGGTAATAGCATTCCTAGCTAAGGTGGCTTCTCAGAAACAAGAGAATTCACGTTCAATTTCAGTTGAGAAGAATATATTCTCCTTAATAAGGCATTCGATGATCTAGGCTGGAAGACATAAATTTCACTGTTTGTAGATAAACAGAGATCTTTACTCAACCCCCAAAATAACATTTGCACCAAAATAACATTTGCAGCAATAAGAAATGTTGTCAAATCTATTATATGATGAAATTGTTTAAATTTCAGATACATAGATAAAAATGTTTAAATTAATTTAGTTTTGAAATAACGTTTAATAATATATATATATATATATATATATATATATATATATATATATGTACTAATGAATTTACATTTAATTCTTCATCGTTTGACACAACTCTGAGTTTCATGCACGTAGCAACCGTCAAGTGCAATGTTGTTTCAAACGTTGACCAACAAAACGTATACTTATTATTATTTATAAATTTGTACGCTGTTTATTATACGCCGAGCACTGTTTAATTTGCATCAGAATTCACTGTGTGTAATTTAATATCTAGCTTTTTTTTATCTTAGACAATTTATAGGAACAATATATATATATATATATATATATATATATATATATATATATATATGTTTAAGTTACGAAAAACTTGGTAATCCGTATGGGTAGTCCCAAGGAGGATGAAATCCTGAGAGCTCAATGTAAATTCAGATCTAATAATTTAAAGAAAAACAGACCACTTTAATGCTCCATTGTAATAGTTTATTTCACCAGAGACCTTTTAAAGTACTCTGGATCATCAGATATCACTTTCAAAGGTGAAACGATAGTCAATAGTTGCTCTGGTTTGACATTGAGCTCTCTGGATAACATCATTCTTGGGATTATCTATACGGATCACCAAACTTTTCATGATATACATACATACATACATATTGTTATATATATATAACAAGAAATGTAGTCTTCACAGGTGAAACCCAAGGCTAAAACCACAAGTAGTCAGTCAGTCAGTCAGAGCTATTTAATATTTAAACAATCAACCTAAAAGGCAACACCTGGGCAAGAAGTAAGTGTCAGTAACTCGTTCCAATTGTTGGTTCAAACAAAAGGTGGTATATCCTAAGTTGTTTAACACATCTTAATTTAAATACCAGGAAATAAAAGCTGAAATTCTGAACTGTTGTATCATATTCATCTTTTGATATTAAACCCAAATGTTTTCTGTGAACAACAAGAACGGCAAGGCCAATTTCTTTGTTTTTACAAATGAATTGGCTTTGCCGTCCCAATACTTTTTTAGGAGATTTTATCTATATTATCTATTCATGCAAACGGTAGTAATGCGTGTTGCATTTATTTAGAATGGTATTCATCCTGTACAAGGCACAATGTCCATTCCCCGTAGAGTAAGAAGCAAAGTTTAAGTGGATATGTGGGGATGATGACGATTAACTCTAGAGTTGAACAGGTTAGGTTGTAGTGACTGTGGAAGAATCCGCATGGAAGTCGGTTCCACAAAGCAGTGGTTCATGGGAAAAAGCTGCTCGAGTGGTATTTACATCTCACGGATGGAATATGAAGGGAATGAGGATGGCTCGCTACAATGTGAGTTGCAAGGCGAGTCTCAGCCGTGAAGGTTAGAACTGGAGGAACTAAGGAGTGTAGTTCGTCTAAACACTTTCCATGGAAATACGGATAGAACGGCGAGAGGCTTGCGACATTTCGTCTGGGAGAAAGTGGTTGTAAGGTGGAAAATAATTAGTCACCCACAAGGACAAGGAGACGCTTTTGGACTCTATCTAGACTAGAATGTGAAGACTGGGCAGCTCCTATCCATATATGGCAACAGTATTCCATTTTTGGCCTGATGTGGTCTTGTAAAGGTCGATGATAGCAGGAGGAGTCAGGTACGTACTGGAACGGTACAAGTAACTATTTTCCAGCGCTTTTAGCGATAGGTCGTATGTACGCGTTTCACTTGAGATCTTCGTTGAGTTTAAGTTCCTATAGGCGCTCAAGGCACGGGACCTCCCTGAGAGAACACCCGTTCATCGGAATTGGTGATAGTTATGGGTCCGATAAGCGATCACGGAATATAACGAGTTTGGTTTTCGACGCATTGAATGTAACCAGCCAGTTTTCCTTCACTGAGACGTTCGAGTCAGGTCAGAGGTAAGATCAACTTCCAATCAGTAGTCGTTCCAACTTTTTTTTAGGTATACCCACATACCTGTTGTATTAACAGCAATACTCACGAATATACCCTCAGGTAGATCATTTATGTGAAGTAGAAAGGGTTAAGAAGCGGCCTTTGTGGAATGCCTATGTTGATTTCTAGAGCCTCGTAGGACTGGCCGTTAACAATTACATTCTCGTTAGGAAGAACTTTATAATTGAGAAAACTCTTCCAGCGATTCCATAGCTAGAGAGCTTGTGCAGTAATCCTTTATGCCACACCTAGTAAAAGGACTTTGCAATATCTAATGCGATAGTCATTGAGATGTATTTGTTGTCTAGTGCCTCTCTGATACTGTGGGTAATGACAGTCAGGACATCGGCAGTGGATCGGGCAGATCGATGCACGTACAGCCTGTCGCTCAAGAGTTTGTTCCTACTTAGCTGATCAATAACATTCTTGTTGATTATAGATCCAAAATGCTTGCTAATGACACTCACGATCTCTGGTTGGTCTATCCGACTCGGAATGAGAAATCAGGGAGCCGATTTCGAATTCCAGTCGAATTCGTTACATCCACTTACGCGTAATTAACCTTGCGAAAGGTGTGAATCCATCTTTTCTCACACCAGCTATGAGTAAGTAGCGGAACGGACTGTGTCGTATAACTTTGGTTGGCAAAAAGTCTAGGAGAAGGAAAACTATGAATTCAAACAAGCCTTGAGCTAGTTGACAAAGGGCAGATGAGTTTCGTATAGGAACCAGCGGCAAACATGCAACTAGGAGATCGAAAACTTCTATTCAAAAATCCTGCGTTTGTAGCATCAGCTGTTATGTGGAACACAGTTCACAAGTACATGACATTGGTGCTATGATAGACAGAGTATGCACTGCAGGGCACAGCCAACTGAACACATTAAACAATTCACTTGTCCATGTTGTTCAATAAAAAACTTAGACTTCTCGAATCCATCTCTTTCTCTCTCGCACTCTCTGTATATATATATATATATATATATATATATATATATATATATATATGTATGTATGTATGTATGTATGTATGTATGCGCGTGTGTATGTGTGTAAAGTGTGACCCAAAAGTTAGTTTTCGATAATACTACAAAATAAAAACTTAAAATTAAAAAAAAAAAAAATGTACGAAATTTAAAAATCAATATTAAAATGTATACAAAATTTGAAAAACAACTTAAATTAAATAATTATGAAATATTATTACGCTAAAGTAACTATATATATATATATATATATATATATATATATAGAGAGAGAGAGAGAGAGAGAGATAGATAGATAGATAGATAGATAGATAGACAGAGACAGAGTGCTAGATAGAGAAAACACCGATTATCACTTGATAATTTTGAACCAGTGTATATTATGTCCTACCAGTCATTTCTCTGTAAGGAGAAGAATTTTTCATGGGCTTAAATGTAATTAGTCCGTATTATTATATTTTTCTTGTATGTAACATTATTTTGGAGTTGTATAACACATACACCCACAAACACACGCATACAAACATACATTCATATATATATAAATATATATATATATATGTATATATATATGTATATGTATATATATATATATATATACACACACACATATATATATATATATATATATATATATATATATATATATATATATATAAATATATATATATATTAGATGTTTTGAATTTTTTTAAAGTAAATAATTTATTATTTTCTATATATGTGTATTTCTATATAAGATGGATAGGTATAAAGGAATTATTAACTCCATATTTTCTATCTATCTATCTAGCTATCTATCTATCTATCTATCTATCTATCTATCTATCTATCTATCTATCTATATATATATCTATTTGTCTATCTATCTATCTAATACATCCTAGATAATCCCAGAATCTGGTCGGGGTACATACACTCTTGTCTATTAATTCCAATGATTGCAGATACAATTTATCATTGTCTCTTCTATCGGTTCTTTTCGTTAAAATTCTTCTGGATTCCATATTTTACATTTTACCTCTAGTCTGTATATTTGAAGTGTTTTGTTTGTTCAAAACTTAGGATTTGAAAGGCGATAATAAATTTTGGAAGAAAAATATTTTATGAAAACTGTTTTTGAAGTTGTAAGAAGAAAACGATATAAAAATGTATATAAAAATATCCCAAATTATGCTAATTTGATATTTTCAAAATATTTCGAAAATAGTGACACATTTGTAATTCAGAAGAGATTAAGAAAAGGCAGATAAAAAGGAAAGCAGGAAGAAAAATAAACAAAGGAATGAAGGCAAGAAGGAGGAAAGCAAAGGAAAGGAAAAGAAAGGAAAGAAATAAAGAAAGAAAGAAATAAAGAAAGAAAGAAAGGAAAGAGAAAATATGTAATTAATAACGATTGATTCATAGAGAAAGCCAAAAAAAATAGAGGTCGTCTGGAAAGATGAAAGAGGAACGACGAGTAAGATAAAGAGGAGGAAAAGATGGGAGAAGAAAGAAAAGGAAAAAAGAAATAGAGAGAGAGAGAGAGAGAGAGAGAGAAAGAGAGGAGAGAGAATGGAGGCATAAATTGGTATAGAAAGAAAGAGAGAAAAAGAACCGTCAAAGATAGAAGCAATGGGAGAAGGCGAGAGCGAGAGAGAGAGAGAAAGGGAGAGAGAAAGGGGGATGAGAGAGATGAAGAGAGAAGTAGAGAGGCAAGAAGTTAGAGAATGGGAGAGTGAAGTTGAGGTGAGAATGAAAGACAGAAGTAGAAAGAAAACGAGAGAAAGGAATAGAGAAAAAAAATTACAATCTCACAAAATTACATAACTACTCCTCCACCCCACAAAAAGCGAAGAAAAGATAGTTACGTACAGTGTATGAGTAGAGCGAAGTGCTGTGGGTGTGTCTGTGAGGTGCTGGGATGAGGGTGAGTTCCAAATTTTATAAGTGAAACAAAAAGAATTCAAGTTAAGGAGCTGGAAGGACCGAATTGTAAAAAATAAAATGGTTATAATGGCAGGGTTCCACTATGAGGATGGCAACCTTAAAAAAATAAGAAGGCTTGTTTTGAGATCTATAGGGGGGATCATTTTGATGGTGTCGGAGGGGGCAGTAAGGAGGAGTTACCAGTCTGCGCACAGGCGCCCGCCTGTTCATTAATGTCAGCGTGTCTATGCTTACACTTACTGTGTGTGGGCACCTCGAGGTGGTGTAATGGTTAGCAATCTTGTCTCGCTAGAGCAATTACCACTGAGTAGTGAGTTCGATCCTCACTGGGTGTCCCATACTTTCGGCCTTGTGCCACATCCAAGCTACGCTGGGAAAATCCCTACACTTACCATGTGTGTTTGTTTGCGTGTGTTCGCTTGCATGCACGTGCGTTTGGGTCTGTATGTGAGTGCGTGCGTGCGTGCGTATTCTTGCACAAAGTGTTTCCGGAAAGTCTCCAGCTATTTTGAATACCTCAAGATCCGGTTTTGTGGCACTGATTTAACTGGGCAACTTCCTGCGCAAGTATAGAGCGATACTCACTCGAGGGGTTACTAAGTCGGCAGTGAGATACTTATTGAATGGGCTTAAATACTGGGTGACTGCTTCATTCGCAATGACCGAGCGAGGAGATTTTTGCCTCTTGTTTTTATGTTTTTTTTTTTCGCAGACATTGCATGCGATTTTAGTCTTTTCCCAAAGGTAAATTCACCGTTGAAATTCATTTTTCAAACCATGGCGATTCCGAAAGAGGACATTGCAGAAAGTCTTGGACGAAACGAAGGAATAAGGTCTGAAGGAGGTATATTACTTTGAAGTACTATTGGCCTAGGTAGGTAGTCCTGGTTATGACGATAAACTACATCCGGCAGCAAGGCCTGTGATCGGGAGATTGACGGTTTTGAGGAGCGTGGAACAACCACTTAATTGCTGTTATTCCCAGGTCCACCTTGACCCTGGGTGGTAGTACCTGTTAGGGTACCAGCTATGGGAAGTCAGTGAACGCTCAAACAAAAACGTAACTCTATGAAAGTATAAAAATATATTTTTATGAATAAACTGCCACCAATATATTTTTATATAAAAAATACCAGCAATACATTTTTAAAAGAAAATGGACAGCAATACATTTTTAAAAGAAAATCGCCAGCAAGGCATTTTTAAAAGAAAATGACCTGCAAAACATTCTGTAGTAGAATTTTAGTAAGACTCAAACATGAGTGACATGGACGGAAAGCGAACGTTCTAATAACACGCCCATGCGCCTATATATATATATATATATATATATATATATATATATATATATATATATATATATATATATATATATATATATATATGTCGTACAGTACAAAAACAAAACAAAAAGCGAAGAAAAGGACAAATGATCACGACACCCTCCACGTACGTACATATCGAGAAATGTGTAAACAGGAGAAGACTAAGATTGATATGAAAAGACTGGATTTATAGATATCTAGATAGGAAAATGTTAAGCATGATCGATATGAAATGGCTAGGATCGAGAGATATGTAAATAGGACAATAGTATGAGTGAAATGAAAAGACTGGATTTATAGATATCTAGATAGGAAAAGGTTAAGCCAATTCGATATGAAATGGCTATGGTCAAGCGATATGTAAATAAGACACAACTGAGATTGATGTGAAAAGTCCGGATTTATAGATATCTAGATAGGAAAAATTTAAGCCAGATCGATATGAAATGGCTAGGATCAAGCGATATGTAAATAAGACACAACTGAGATTGATATGAAAGTCCGGATTTATAGATATCTAGATAGGAAAAGGTTAAGCCAGATCAATATGAAATGGCTAGGGTCAAGCGATATGTAAATAAGACACAACTGAGATTGATGTGAAAAGTCCGGATTTATAGATATCTAGATAGGAAAAATTTAAGCCAGATCGATATGAAATGGCTAGGGTCAAGCGATATGTAAATAAGACACAACTGAGATTGATATGAAAAGTCCGAATTTATAGATATCTAGATAGGAATAGCTTAAGCCAGATCGTTATAAAATGGCTAGAATCATTAGATATGTAAATAGAACAAGACTAAAACTGATATGAAGAGAACGGATTTATAGATATCTAGATAGGAAAAGGTTAAGCTAGATCGATATGAAATGGCTAGGATCGAGAGATATCTAAATCGAGATTACAAAATTGAACTCGGAAACTTTTTTAACTTTGTTATCTTTATTTTTATTACTTTTTTTCCTTTCATCTCCCGTGTCAACGAACTTGCTGACGTCTCACATAATAAGCATACACTAACTTCAGAATAAGAAGGAGGTTGTTTGTGGGATGGAAAGTAATGGGCGTGGTCGAACGGGAGGACTATGAAGATAGTGAGAAGCAAAGGCAGTTTTTGCAGCGGGTATCCCGTTACAGAGTGTGATAAAAAATGTTATCAAAATTAAGGCGTGGGTTACTGTCGCGCGATGATGGTACATTCGGGAGAAAAAGGTAACGATAATGCACCCAATGAAAATTTGGCAGCAGAGAGAGGTGGAAAAATGTTCCGAAAATAAGAACATTATATGTCAAGGATAGACGACGAAAAACAAACATAATGAAAATGACGATGATGATAATGGTTATGGTGATGGAGAGAGGAAGAAAAGAGACACGAGTAAAGTATTTACTGTTGTCTTCATTTTCGTTGTCATATTCACGACGTTTCAGTCGTTGTTCGCTCCAGTCTTCTTCAGGTGTTCAACCAATATTACTGGTGCGTTTGGAAAAGTCTGTGAAACTTTGCTAAGAGATTGGAAGAACTGAAAATTCGAGAACGAATTGAAGCTATAGAAAGTCACTCAAAGTAGATAAATATGTTGGTTGAATCCAGTGACTTGACCCAAAGAGTTGTGAGTTCGAATCTGGCTACAGCTGAGGTGAACAATAACCTGGAGAGTTGAGTTAAAGGGAAGTAACTGGGACACCCAGAAGAGGCATGGCAGGTGAAACTAGAACAATCTACCCTGATAGACGAAATAGTTTGTTCAGTTCAAAATCCCAATCAACTGAAGAAGGCAATTAAAATATCTCAGAAATATAGACAGACGAGTAAAATAATTTTTATCTGAATTTCTGGGGTGAGGAGTTATCATTATTTACACAATTTATATGTGGACTGTTATCTTCATCTTTGTTGTTTTTATCACTACGTTTCGGCTGTTGTGCCCCCCGGTCTTTCTCAGGTTATAACGAACTGGGTAACGTACAGAGGATTATGAACTGAACGCATTATTTAATCTACGGAATTAGACTGTTCTCTTTTCACTGCCCGTGTCTAGGGATAGACAGCTAACTGAATGTTACACCAAGTTGCCGCACGTATTTGGTCTCCTCAAGGCTCACAATGTGCCTCTTCCTTTATCACAGATACCAGGTAAAGATTTGTTTCAAAGAACACATTAGGAAAACTATGTAATATGATAATATGATAGATGATAATATTTATAAACAACAACAATAACAGATTAGAAAATATATTAGAAAAGCCACTGTAGAATAGTGAATGCAGAAATAGATGAAGTTCTCATTCATAATAAGTGAATGGGGGTAAATTAGCTTAGAAGGAGTACAAACAATTCTCATGATTGGGTAGGAACGGTTGTTGAATGGGAAATATGCAAGCGATTAGAATTTTACCATTCAAGCTAACGATATATGAAGAAATCAAGCGCTATCCCAGAGACTAGTAGAAACTTTCAACTTTAAATTCATAACATAATGCAGGCGTCGATTGTCACACAGTCTTCGCAAGCAAAGAGATAAGTTAGATAGGAAATTAAAAAAACACAAAAAAGGAATATATTTTGAGATTGATAGAGAACTGGAAATGTGGAATGGGCAAGTGTAACCAATATTACTGGTGCGTTTGGAAAAGTCTGTGAAACTTTGCTAAGAGATTGGAAGAACTGAAAATTCGAGAACGAATTGAAGCTATAGGAAGTCACTCAATTACGTGCCATGCGTGATACACGCGTAGGCGATCATGTATCTTTCGCAGTAGGTTTTCATTTTTTTCTGCTGTAGACCAGTTGCCATCAAGGTTATAGAACCCGGTCTGTCCTGCTATTTACCCATAGCTGGGGGAGAAGAGGATTCATACCTTTCCCAAGGGTATTAGCACGTAATTGAATGTAATGAATTCGACTGGAAAGTCGGTCAGTCAGTTATGTGCCATGCGTGATACACGCGTAGGCGATCATATATCTTTCTATACATGATTGACGAGGCAGATTTTTTCCCGCAGTAGGTTGCCATTTTTTTCTGCGGCACACCAGTTGCCATCCAAGGCTATAGTCTGTCCTGCTATTTACCCATAGCTGGGGGAGAAGAGGATTCATACCTTTCCCAAGGGTATTAGCACGTAAGTGAATGTAATGGATCCGACTGGAATTCGAACTCGGCTGCAAGACTAAATTCAGCTAGACGACCAATCCGATTAATGTGATATTGATGAGGCACGCTGTTATTTGGTGTCAAGTGGCAAAATAATAAATGAGAAAATAATGACCAACGATGACTAACAAACCAGAAGCTCTACCTGTTTTTCTTCGGGACATGGGCGATCATGGCTCTAAAAAAAACTTCGTTTCCCTTTTGGCACTTAGCAGTTGTTCTCCTTTTGCTCGGGCTCCCGCATCCTAGTGCGCCATCCATTCAGACAATCTCATCAGGTAAGTAGCTCGCTGCCTTCCTCTATCTCTCTTGCTCTTGATATGTCCTGTGAGGGTTGAGTTTTCCATACCCTCCTTCCTCGTTATGTGCTCAAAGAATTCCAGCTATCTCTTCCGGATTCTGAGCGTAAGTGTTCTTTTGGGGATGGCTGATGCCCAACTCCACGAGAGCGCATCTCTGCGCCTGCTTAGTCAAACGCTGTCCACTGACCTGAGGTGGAACAACTACATTGAATCAATAGCTTCATCTACCGCAAGGAAAGTTGGTGTCTCTGTGTTGCGCCAGAAGGTTTTTCTCGCCTGAGCCCATCCTTCAAATCTACAAATCAACCATTCGCCCTTGCATGGAATACTGTTGCCATATATGGTCTAGTGCTTCCGCTGTTCATCTCAAGGTCCTTGACAAAATCCAGAGACGGATATGCAACGTGATAGGCCCTAATCTGGCATCTCGTCTGCAGTCACTTTCTCAGACATGCCGTGGCTTCCTTCTGTCTTTTATACAAGTATTTTCATGTCAACTGCCCCGACGAGCTACTTTCACTGGTTTCCAAACTGCATGAATTTAAACGTGCTACTAGGTTGGCATTTCGGTCCCACCCTTTCATTGTTGAAACCAATGTAGCCGTCTCTTCTACTCCAGTTGCTTCTTATCTCGCACCTCCCGTCAGTGGAACTCCCTTCCTATCACTTGCTTCCCTGATAGATACAATCTTCAAATATTAAAATGTAATATCAATCGACATCTTCTGATGCCTTGACCGTGATCCCTACCATTCTTTTTATCCTTTTCCCAAACACTCTTCCTTACTCTTACTCTCACTCCCTGTTACCCCTTGCTTGCTAGTGCCACTCCCGCCTTGCTTGGGGTGTTTTCCCTTAAAAAAAAAGAAAACTTCCTCGTTGTTTACGCGCTCCGTCTATAGAATTCTCAACGTTCATCTGGAGAACCACATAGCAATCCATCATTTTTTTTTCCTTTGCTTCTAAGGATCTTTTCCTGTTTCTCAGTACTTTACTTACATTTTGGAATGCTTCTTTCGCTAGTTCAATTTCGTGCTAGGGTTTCGAGGTTACACTTTTCATCTTTTGTTAAAATCAATTCCCAGATATTTAAAATTCTGTACTCGCGTAATGTCGACATCTCCAATTTGTAAGTCACATTTTGGGCTTTTCCTCTTGCTGATGAGCATATTTTCTGTTTTCCTGCAGTTGATGTTTAGTCCTTTCTTCTTGCTTTCTTTTGCTGAATCGCCTAGGAGGTCCTGTAGTTTTTTGCCCGTTAGACATCGACACACTGCATACCTTGTATTGTTAAGTTTACACCCACCGATAATAAATCCTCGTAGTGTCTTCAGCTCCTTCAGGATAACCTCGCAGTAAAGGATGAATAAATCTGGGGAAAAGACACTTCCTTGTCTTACGCCCCTTTCTATTTTTGTTTATGTTATGGGTCCTTACCTATAACTGCAGAATGAACTCTTCCTAACATTATATATACTACGCCTCTCAAGAGAGAGAGAGAGAGAGAGAGAGAGAGAGAGAGAGAGAGAGAGAGAGAGAGAGAGAGAGAGAGAGAGAGAGACGAATCGAGTCGAGTCGAGTCGATAGTAGTTCACTCCAAACCAGACTGACAGTCATACTAACACCTTCCACATCTTGTATTATTATTCCGTGTAATATATTTCTACTCTTGTCTTCGTGTTGTTCTTCCTTGGTCCTAACCTGGACCATAACACTATCTATCTATCTATCTATCTATCTATCTATCTATCTATCTATCTATCTATCTATTATGGGTCCTTACCTATAACTACAGAATGAACTCTTCCTAACACTATGTATACTACGCCTCTCAAGAGAGAGAGAGAGACAAATCGAGTCGAGCCGATAGTAGTTTCACTCCAAACCAGACTGACAGTCATGCTAACACCTTCCACATCTTGTATTATTATTCCGTGTAATATATCTTCGTTATTTCTACTCTTGTGTTCGTGTTGTTCTTCCTTGGTCCTAACCTGGACCATAACAGTTTAGCTACTCATTTTGCTTCCGCATGCAGGCGGTTTTCTCCCAATATAAGTTCTGGCTTATTCTAACATCTTTTCCAAATAGATCGAATAGCAGTTCAGATAGATCCTTGTGCCGTACCTTGTCAAATGTTTTTGTGTAGTCTATAAAACATGAATGCACGCTTTTCTGCATTATATTACTCCCTTTGATTTCATTCCAATCATCAATATCGCCTTTCTTGTTCCAGTTCATTGACAAAGCCGCGCTGTTCTTGCCCTATTTCCGGTTTAAATCTGCTTCACACTTAATCAGAATTCGCATCATTAGTTTGGTTATGTGGCTCATTAATTTGGTTGTCTGATGGAACTCGCATTTATTTGTACCTGGTTTCTTAGGTAATGTTACGAAGATTGCTGTAGTGAGGTCTTCCGAACTGTGGCCACTCTTGTATATCTTGTTTATTACTTTTGTAAACTTGTCGATGCCGAAATCATCTAAGGCTGAGAATATTTCTGTTACGATCCCATCAGGCCCTGCTATTTTCTTCGTGTTCATCTTCTCCAGTGTTGATTTTGTTTCAGATTTTAATATTTCTGGAACTTCCATGTTTTCAGATGTTGGATTTTTCTCTCTCGCATCATAAAGAAACGTACGTAAATTATTCGCTCCATTATTGGAGTATTTTTTTTTTTATCAGTGATCCTTCCTTTGATTTTATAGAGCCTGATGATTGGCTCACCTTCCGTCCTGTTAGTCCTTTTATTCTGGTTATATTCGTTCATAAGTGTTTTTGTATGTCTCCTTGCAACTTGGGTCTGTCGTATTGCAGTTTATTGGACTTTGGTTTCCGTATTTTTACTCTGATGTAGCACACGACTAAAAGATGGTCGTTTCGCAGTCGGTACTTAGGTAGGTTTTGCAGTGTAGAACAGAGTTTCTGAAACTATTGTTGATAGTTAAGCAATCAGTTCGGTCGTTTGTGTCCCCTTCCAGGCTTCTTCGTGTTCATATGCGTCTTGGATTCTCTTGGAACCAGGTGTTGGTAACTAAATCCAACTTTCACTGCGCTCGTTCCTGGATCCTACTCCGAACTTACCAAATATTTCACCTTCGTGTTCTTTTTCGATCTTGGCATTCCGGTCTCCCATGATGATTGTGATTTCTTGTGACTTACATAGGGCCTTGCCATTTCCAGAGAGTTGCAAATGTTATCGATTTCCGCCTCCGTGCTCTTTGCTGTCGGGGCACATACAACGATAATTGCTATGTTGAAAGATTTCTCTTTCAGTTTAACAGGATTCTGTCTGATATTTAGCTGTATTCCAGAACACATTTCATCGTGTCATTATTTAATATTAACCCTACAGTTCTTTCATATTTATCTTCACTTGTCCAGCTGTTTCGCATACACCTAGAATATTGAAATTTAATCTATAAATCCCTTGTTTTATGTTTTCAAGTTGGCCTCATTGGTACAACGTCTATACGTTCCTGGTCTCGATTACTGCTTTTTGCTAGTTGCGAACAGATAACTAGATAATGGTCCGGTGATATATGTCGCTTATGACTTTCCTCATCGGACGAAGAGTCGTTTCAAAGAATTTACCCACCTTTATTATTTATATTAATTTTGCGAACAGACGCTGGATGATACGTCTCGCATATGTCTTCCCTTACCGAGTGAAGAATTATCTCCAGTGGACTTTAGCACATTCACAGCGTTATCTCAAATACGTTGCTTATTACCATGATTATTATTGGGAGTAGGAAATAGAGTTAGTTTCCCGTTGGATTCTCCCACGGTGCTTTTATTGAGACACCGACTCTATTTAGCTGGTTGTTGACTCATCAAGAGTTCTTCTTTCCTTAAAAGAAGAAATCAAAGATACAGAGGTAAGAAAGAGAAGAAAATAAAAGTAAGAGAAAGAAAGAAATCAAAATAAGGAAGACAAAAAGAGGAGGTAAATAAAGACTAGAAGCAAAAGAAGACAAAAGCAAAAAGAAAGTGAAGACTAAAAAAGAGAAAGAAGACTTACGAGCAAAAAAAAAAGAAAAGAAAAAGAAAATGAAGCTTAGAAAAAGAAAAAGAAATAAAGAATTAAATTGAATAATAACCAATAAATAACCATAAACTAAAACAGAGACAAGAAAACGATCATGACGAATCGAAAAAAGAAAAGGCAGCAAAGCGATTAGAAGAAGGAGGAGGGAGAAGGAGGGGAAGGATGGAGAAATAGAAGGAGGGGGAAGAAGAGGGAGGAAGGTTGAGGAGGAGGGGGAAAAGAAGAAGAAGAAAGAAAGTGGGTAGAAGACAAACACAGCCAAAAACTATACAATTCTTAAGAATATATCGACACTTGACACTAAAAATATCCAGTAGAGAAGAAGAAGAAGAAGAAGAAGAAGAAGAAGAAGAAGAAGAAGAAGAAGAAGAAGAAGAAGAAGAAGAAGAAGAAGAAAATGATGATGATGAAAAAGAAGAAGAAAAAGAAAAGTGGGTAGACGACAAACACAGGCAAAAACAACAATTATAATTGTTGTTATTTTCCTCTTTGGTTGTTCTTTTTTTTTTGTTTTTTGATTTCGCCGCAGGGTTGCGGATGGTGCCTTCATGCTGTGCGTTTGCAAGGCCCTAATTGTCCCAGTTTCTTTTCATTCAGTTCTGTGCATTTCATGCGTTACTGTTTTCAACCAGCGATTATCAGCGGGTACCTCTTCTAAGTTCTTTGAGTACCAGTTTCGTTATAGCAATAAAATAAAATAAACTCCCCCTAC
>OZ038512.1:57794261-57803494 GCA_964036315.1 Acanthosepion esculentum | reverse complement strand
TGTCGTTTGGAAATAGTTTGGATGTTTCTAAAAAAAATAAGTGTGCCGGTTCCAATAAATGTTTGGCTGAGAAATTTATATGAGTTTTAAAAACTGGAATAAAAATCCTGGCCTGCAGAAAATTATTTTAAAAAAAATGATAAGCGTGAGGGTACTAAACGGTGTTCGGTGTAGCGTGTGGCTGAAGGAAATAATTTAATCATGTTGGCACTTGGCACACAAGAATACAGAAATCAGGAAACAGTAATTAATTGCCAATATTTCCGAACAATTCGAAACAATTCCAGAATGTCTTATCATGCAAATAAGAATTTAATATACACACCTGGTGGTAAACATCAGATTATATCAACGATTGTCAGAGTCTATAGTATGCTAAGCAAAAGCATTAAAAAGCATTAAAAAAGCATTAAAAAGAAATGCAAGCAAGCAAAAGATGAATGACTCAAAGAGGAGTGTGCAGAGATAGAAACACTACGGAATATAAATAGTGTAGGAATACACAAAGTGACAGAAATCCTCTTGGACATGATGCATAAAGATCTATAAACGGAGCAGTCATAATAGAAAAACAGATACGACAGAGATGGAACGATTATATCGAGAATCTCTTCTCTGACAACAGAAGAGAGAAACCTAGAATGCATAAAAATATGGTAGAACCTGTAGTATTAATCTGAGATCAACACGAAAAAAAAAATGAACAAAAACAAAACAGCAGGAGCAGATGAGATTGTAATAGAGATGCTATTAGTCTTAGACGATATTGGGATCCAGAAGATTACCGAAATAATATGACAGGGGCGAAATACCGGAAAACCTCAGTAGATCTGTTTACATAGCGATGCCTAAATGTAAATGAATCCGAACTCCTTCGGACAATCAACATATTGAGAAACAGAGCTAAATCTATCAGTATGATTTTAATGTTAGAACTCGTAGCAGAATTAGACCAGAAATAGAACAAGAACATTGTAGTTTTGTTCAAGACACTGTAAGTAGAAATGCTATTTTTCTGATCAAAATGCCATCAAAGCGAAAACTAGAAATACAGAAACTTTTATACCTATCTTTCATAGATTGCATAAAAGTGTTTGATAAAATACGAAGCAAAGGTCAACTGGAAATTCTCTGAACGCTTGATTTACGGTTCCAGGGACATTCGCCGTAAACATTTTTGTCGTAGGAAAACTCGCCTCAGGAATTTTCACCGTAGAAAACTTTGCCATATAGGATTTTGCCGTAAGACAATCTCGCCGCATTTTTTTATACGCGAAGTACCTTGATATTAATTATATCTGGCTCACACTATTGTTACTTTTATTTAAACATTTCAATAAGCGAAGTTCTAGGATCAAAATCCAACATCATTCATCCTCGTCAGTGAGGAGCCCAAAAAATTTCAATTTGATACCAGAACCCACGTCACGCAATTTCATATTTCAGACTTAACGTTAAACTTTCAATTAACATAATATCAGTTTGCCAATAATTCTAACTCAAGCAATATAAACTATTTCAAACAAACTTACGACTTGAATACGCAACCAACTTCAATATAAAATATCTGATCAAGGAAAGATAACCCTTTCAAATTCTCAGTAAATCATTTGAAATTTATATAAATTATTTAAAAACAAACTGTTTTAAATTCACTATAAATAACTAAAAAATATTGAAATATACGAAAAAAAAAATGGGGCGAAATTGTTTTACGGCAAAAATCCTATACGACGAAATTTCATACGGCGAAAATTCCTGAGACGTGTTTTCCTACGACAAAAATATTTACTGCGAATGTTCCGGATACGTGATTTATACAGGGCATATATTACTGGGAACAAATAGCCTGCATGCCAATAGAGAATGAGTTCAATAATTATACAAAAATAAAAAGTAGAGTAAGACAAGGATGCATCTTCTCGCCGGATTTATTTAACCTATACAGTGAAATGATCCTTAGAAAACTAGACGTCATATCAGGATTTATTATCGGCGAACATAGGATACACGGATGACACTGCTAGTACTGAAAGCAGATTCAGGAAATTCTGAAAGAAACTCTGAGTCTATGGAAAAAAAGAAAGCCAGAAGAAAGGAGAAATTATTAACTATAAGAAAACAGGATGGGAAGAGGGTTCTGTTCTTGATACAGTATCAAATCGACACGGTCAAATCACGCTGAAACACCAGTTACCCGTTCGATCACCGAAATTAAGTAGAGTCGAGTTGGGTTCGTTATATTCACTTACGCTTGGGAAAGGTATGAATTCACCTCTTCTCCCTCAGATATGGGTTAATTAGTAAGACTTATATCACTAAACCATTATTTTCTAAAAAAAAAAGTTGTTAGAAATCTAAAAACATTTTCTGGCTTTAAATAATTAATATGAACAAGTCGATTCGAGTCCAAAGAAAAATTTATGTATATAAGTAAGAAATTGGTACAAAAAGAATAATGCTTCTTTTACAAGTAGTGTATATGAAATAAAGTAAAATAAAAATCAAATATTGCAAATAATTCTGAAAGGAGAGAAGTAGTTTTCGGGTTCAACCTTTTTGTTCTTAGTAGATGCCGTAATTATTTGACTATCAGGATGTAAGAGGATTTACTGGTAGTATTGCAATAATATTACAGATAACTTATTACAGCAGCAAGCAGACGCTTTCACTCTCACTGCCTATCCCCCTCTCTCTCTCTCTCTCTAATTAATTAAAAGTTTGATAAACCGTACAAAACTAATAAATTAATCAATTAAGCTCGTTAACCATCAACAGAAAAAGCAGTTATTAAACAGACATGACTAATAACCCGCAGGGGATTTGGCATACTCAGATTATTCCTCAGTTCCTCGATTTTCGAACAGAAAAATTCAAATATTGCAGATAATTTTAACGATTAAACATGGCGGATTTTCTAACTACCAAACAAGTCGGACATTTGTTTAGGATTTTTGAAGCAATTTAAAGCACTAGTTATCCAAAGCTTCTGGAGTGCAACAGGAAATGTATTTCGAAATTAGCTATCCACTCTGTAATGAGAAAATACTTTTTAGCATTTACAGGCGTTTATTTGAACAAAAACACCAATATTTTCAGAAAGACTGGAGCTACTAAGAAATAGAAAAAGACTTGAGAGTAGTACGTCCGGATTTATATTCAGTACTTCTTATGACCAGATCAAACTCTTGGCATTTTTAAATCCTGAAACAAGGAAAGTGCTCAGGAACGTTTCTAGTTATAAAACTTCGTTGTCTTTTCAATACTGTCTGGTCACGAAGGAGATGCGGGTAGCTTAACGGTTAACAGAACTGAGAATAGAAATATCGAACCGGTTGCAAACTCCGATTGGAACAGCTTGCGTTCAATTCGTACTTGGGAAATACATGAATTCACTTCTCCCTCCAGTTATAGGTAAATAGCAGAGCAGTTGAAACTTTTTAATCTGATAAATAACAAACTATTTTTTTTTAAGCGTATCACCCCAAGCAAGGCTGGAAGCCACTATCACGCAAGGGTTTATAGAAGGGTTGGAGGAAGAGCAGATAGGAGTGGTAAAGGAGAGGATGTGGAGAAAGAGAAAGACAGTGGGTCGATCAAGGCAAGGGGGTTACAGAAGATTTGGAGCGAGAGCAGATAGGAACGAAAAATGAAAGGATGTGGAGAAGGTAAGTGGATAGATCAAGGCAACTGGAGATGTCGATTGACGCTACGCTTAAACCGTTGGAGATTGTATTTGTCAGGGAAACAGTAATAGGGAAGGGAGTTCCATAGGCGAGATGTGCGAGACATGAAGCTATTGGAGTAGAAGAGACGTCTACATCTAACAGTTTCCACAGTGTAGGGGTGGGAACGGGATGCCAGCCTCGTAGGACGTTTAAATTCACGAGGCCTAGGGACAAGCGAAAGCAGCTCCTCGGAGCAATTACCGTGAAAGTATTTGTAAAAAAGACAGAGCGAGGCAACTTCGCGTCTGTGAGAGAGCGACTGCAGACGTGATGACAGATCAGGGCCAATCACATTTCATATCCGTCTCTGGATCTTATCAAGAACCCTGAGGCAAACAGCAGGGGCCCCCGACCATATATGGCAGCAATACTCCATACAAGGGCGAATGGTCGATTTATAGACTTGGAGGAGGATCGATTCTGGGGAGAAAAATTTCCTGGCTCGGCACAGGGAACCAACTTTCCTTGCGGTGGATGATGCAACTGACTCGATGTACTTGTTCCATCTCAGATCAGCGGACAGCGTGAGACCGAGCAGCCGCAGAGAGGAGCTCTCGAGAAGTTGGTCTTCAGACATTCTACATTTTGTGGGCAAGAGTTGTTTTATTTTATGTCGGTACCATGTAACCTAATACAACTTGTCTCACAGAACTCGCAGAGAAGATGGATACGAACAAGTAAATCCGTACTGCTAATATATGTCATGAAGACGGGGTGGATTTACGTAGCATAGAACCGAGGCAATGTAATAAGTTTGAGGAAACGTCCGTGTCTGGATATTTCAATATTACAATTACTCTTACGCCAAATTAAGTTATTGCATGCTGACCTCAGCTAGCAACTGGAATTAACAATTCGATTAAAAATTCCGAACCATTATCCATTACACCACCCGCACATCCAAGCTTACATCACCTGGTATTCCCAAACGGTCACTCGTCTACGTATTGACCAGGTTCGACGTTGCTTAACTTCGCTGATCGTACGGGAAGCGATGTTTCAACGTGATGGGACTGTAAACTTGACAAGTTTAAGAAGTGTTTACGAAACCGCCGGTACCAAGAGTTCAGTTCGTACATTTCAAGATTGAGAAGACGAATCTCAGCGCTGTGGCTAGCGATTTCATTTTGTAAGACATAGAGCCTAAATTCAGACGTCATTAGGCACTTCTAAAACACATTTTTCACTAAGGTTTCTTTTGTGAATGAGAGAGAGTAAAAATTGAAATTATAAGGAAGGAAGGAAGGAAGTCTTGTAGTCTCGTCATATCTATCTATCTATCTATCTATCTATCTATCTATCTATCTATCTATCTATCTATCTATCTATCTATCTATCTATCTATCTATCGCAGTCTCGTCATATCTATCTATCTATCTATCTATCTATCTATCTATCTATCTATCTATCTATCTATCTATCTATCGCAGTCTCTTGATATCTATCTATCTATCTATCTATCTATCTATCTATCTATCTATCTATCGCAGTCTCGTCATATCTATCTATCTATCTATCTATCTATCTATCTATCTATCGCAGTATCGTCACATCTATCTATCTATTGTAGTTTCGTCATATCTATCTATCTATCAATCGCAGTATCGTCACATCTATCTATCTATTGTAGTCTCGTCATATCTATTTATCTATCTATCTATCTATCGTAGTCTCGTCACATCTATCTATCTATCTATCTATCTATCTATCTATCGCAGTCTCTTCATATCTATCTATCTATCTATCTATCTATCTATCTATCTATCTATCGCAGTCTCGTCATATCTATCTATCTATCTATCTATCTATCGCAGTATCGTCACATCTATCTATCTATTGTAGTCTCGTCATATCTATCTATCTATCTATCTATCTATCTATCTATCTATCTATCTATCTATCTATCGCAGTCTCTTCATATCTATCAATCTATCTATCTATCGCAGTCTCGTCATATCTATCTATCTATCTATCTATCTATCTATCTATCTATCTATCTATCTATCGCAGTCTCGTCACATCTATCTATCTATCTATCTATCGCAGTCTCGTCACATCTATCTATCTATCTATCTATCTATCTATCTATCTATTGTTATCTAGTCATATCTATCTATCTATCTATCTATCTATCTATCTATCTATCTATCTATCTATCTATCTATCTATCTATCTAAATATGCGTCCAGGTTCTAACATTTCACCTTTCTTAACAAACTTTGTGCTGCCACAGACTGGGATGTTTTTATTAAAAAAACAGCAATAACAATAAAAGCAAGTGCGTTGATTAAACTCGCTTTTAAAATTTGCTGCCCCCACATCATCAGCGTTTCCTCTCGATATATAAGCCACGGTTTCATTTATATTTGCACGCACCCCCCCCCCCACACATGATCCCATCACTTAGAACATTATCTATCTATCTCTATTATTATCTATCTATTTATATCTGCATATATATATATATATATATATCTTTATATATATATATATGTGTGTGTGTGTGACTCCTATCTATCTATGTATTGCAGTCTCATCATATCTATCTATCTATCTATTGCAGTCTCGTCTTATCAATCTATCTGTTGATATTTATGTAAGTGTTTATCTATTTATCTATCATTCTATCTATGAGATAACGGTATATATTTTTATATATCAACAACAATAATGTGTAAATTGTATGACAAAGTGGAAAAAGTTTACTTGTGACGCGTTTCGTCCTTCAGGATTTCATTGGATTAAATTTGCTATGTTGGTACGACTACACATGCGCACGACAGTGGTGTGCTGGGGATTTTAGAATTTTTTAGATTTTTTTTCTATCTATCGAATGCATTTACATTCTTTTTCTTTCCATCACTTTTGTTAGTAGGTATTCCACACTGTGATAATAGAAGATCTACCAGGAATGGTGAAATAGTTGTAAGTGCCAGGGTGCAAAGAACTCTCTAGACATTTACGTGGGACGGCCGTTTCGTCCTATATTTGGGACTCATCAGCAGTGCGCATCCTCTACCAAGAATTGAAACCCTGACCGTTAAGTTGTCAAGCAAACATCATACCAACTGTCCCACGAAGAGATAGCAAATCGGACTCAATATAGCGCCGCTCGCTCACAAATTCCGTGGTGGAACTCAACTGAGATTCTCTCTAACCATAGGACGGTGCCCCCGGAGCCACGACTACTATCACCAAGCCGCTCAAAGTTGAGCATTAGAAGCCGGTTCAAGCAATGATATATAAATGATACAAATCTTCAATGATGGCCTGTCTATATTCCGGTTTATCGTGACATGAATAAATAACTCACCAGCTCCACGCTCTGAATTTACTTTTCTATTTAACGTTGATCTGACATTTTATTGGTTAAACAAGATATACCCATAAGTCTATTTTAATTCTGACGTTATGTCCCCCCCCTTAACTTTCGGAAAAGAGGTAAAACTTTGTTTTTAAGTTTCCTTAAAACAATCATTTAATCACCAGTTACTTACCATCGCCTGAAGAAGTACAATCATAGTATTGAAACATGAAAGCTTTTGTGTAGCGATTTCAACATGTTTTTATTATTATCTCTTATAATAAAATAATATATATATATATATATATATATATATATATATATATATAAAAGTGAACAATTAAGTCAACACTTAGAGGCGACAGGCTGTTTCATGCTAGACGCAATCGTCGACGATTGCTTCTAGCATGAAACAGCCTGTCGCCTCTATGTGTTGACTTCAATGTTCACTTTATATTTACACACGCTCTATCTCAGATAGTGAGCACTTTATCCCAGTAATATAGCACACCTTAAGAGTATATTTCTTCATATATATATATATATATATATATATATATATATATATATATATATATATATATATATATACATATACATATATATATATATTTCATTAAAAACGACATACAAGGTACTACGCTTAAGCTTTTTATTTAATTTTTCTTGTGTCCGAACAAGAGCTTTCTTTTCTGGACAAAGAGTGTGTAAAAACTATCCAAATGTTTTATAGTTCCGAGCGCTTTCGGCTATACATTTAGCCATTATCAAGGATGATTTGATTATATATATATATATATTTACTGATATCTATGCCAGTGTTTTCTATCTATCTATCTATCTATCTATCTATCTATCTATCTATCTATCTATCTATCTATCTATCTATCTATCTATCTATCCCTGTTGACATCTATGTCATTGTTTCATATCTATCTTTGTATCTATCTGTAAAGAAAATAGAAACGAGAGAGTATAAGCAAGAGGAGAAAGAGAGAGAGAAAGAAGCAATGGATGGGAATGAGAAAGAAGACAAAGGAAAAGAAATACGTCGAGAGCATAAAACTCAAATTAAAGCTTGGATTATTCGGATAACGAAAGTCGTAAACATGAGATGAATAAGAGAGGTTGCTAGGAAGAAACTTCCAGCAGGAGTGGGAGGAGCCGAACGAGAATACGGGAGTAAGGCTGAGGAACAGGGAGAGGTTTTTGTGCTGAATGAGAGTGAGTGCGAAGAAGACAGGGAGGGGGAGGGAGGGAGTGGAACGATGGAGGGGCAATGAAACAACGAGGCGTAACCCAGGAATTTCGGTTCGTTAGTTTTCAATGATCCCTCGGTTGTAATCCGTTCGTTATGTATTGTATTAATGGCGACCCAAACCTCGAGACACACAGACGTTTGAGGGAGGCCGACACACACACATACAGAAAACTCTGACACAGCCCAGTAACGGAGACGATAATAAATAGAACAAGATTTAGGCTTAAAAGCTCTGTGTACATATACAAACACGCACATACATACATACATACAGACATGTATATATATATGTATGTATGTATGTATATATATATATATATATATATATATATATATATATATATATATGTATGTATATGTGTGTGTGTATTAATGCAATTAGATACATTTATATACGACTAATTGCAACACACACACACATACACACACACACATATATATATGTTCAAATGTTTTTAGTTCTTTCTTTTTTATTTCCAATTTTTTCCTCGCGTACTGATATCTACAAGCTGTGCTATCCGAGTTTTCTTCCAAACGAGTATTAATATATATATATATATATATATATATATATATATATATATATATATAGGGGTTGGACAAAATAATTGGAACAGGTGCAAATTCCATTCCTATATTTCAAAGACCTATTATATTGAGAACTTTAACTAAAACTTCGTAATTGCAGGTTATATCTATTGTAAATACGTTTATTTATCTAATTTACTGTCTTTGTCTTATTTATTTTTAGAATTTAGTCAAATTTAAGCTAAATGCGTGACCTCTCCGAGTTCGAAAAAGGGCAAATTGTTGGAACTCGCATGGCGGGAGCCTCGATCACTAAGGTTGCTGAAGATATCAAGAACTATGACGCAATTCGAGAAACAAGGCAAAACCTCTAGCAACTGTAGCAATTCGGGCCAGACTTGCAAACTTACTG